>OU696699.1:6500401-7100401 GCA_916050605.2 Platycheirus albimanus | reverse complement strand
CTAAAAAAAAACTTTTTTTAATGAATAAACTATGTTAATAGGGTTTCATTATCATAACCGAGCAGAGTGAACTGCTATCAAAATAAACTGGATACGAAAAAAACTTAATCGAGATAAGCTTTGCCTTAATGACTCTTTGCTCTCTTAACTGAAATGCAAAATAACCAAAAAACGAAGTAAACTGTAATAAAGTGACAGTAAAGCGAAGTGATCGAAAGGCAAAGTAAAAGAAAAACTAAATATGGTTTTGGGAACTAAGCAAAAAATATAATGTACGAAAACGGATCAACTGATTTCGAATTGAAAAAAACGAAACAATAGGCACCCATCTTCACATTGCGCCAGATCCTAGAGAAACGCTAAGAATATCACATTGAGACCCACAGTCTATTCATCGCTTTCAAAAACAGCTACGACCTAACAGGGAAGAATTATATCGTACCATGAACAGCTTCAGAATTGCTGCTAAACTGATACGTCTAATAAGGATGACGTTAGAGGATGCTCGTTGTTCCTTCCAATTTGGTAAGGACTCTACTGAAAACTTTGACATCACCATAGGGTTAGGGAAAAATGACGAGCTGTCACGCAGCTGTTTCAATATTGAGCTTGAAAAAGTAATACTTATAAGACAAAGGCCAGTAAATCAATAAAAGAATGACGTGATAGTAAGTACAAAGCTAGCTGTAACCTTTGCCGTCACTGCAAGGACTCAGCAGCAAGCAGAATGGGACTGATTATTAACGAGGACTAAACGAAGTCAGCATACATCAACAAATGTCGCCTCCCACTTCCGACTTCGTCAGAACGTGACCATTGACTGGTATAACTTCGAGGTAATCAGTGAGTTCTTCTACCTGACAGCTGACACTGCTGTTCACACGAAAGACAATACCAGCGCAGAAATCAAACGTAGAATAACATTTTTTTATAATCCTTGTTTCTTTGAACTAAGTAAGCAATTCAGATATAATACCCTAACGAGAAGAACTAATCAGGCGTTTTGTTTCATCCTTATCCTGCTACATAATGCAGGAGCAGTCGGATAAAAAGTTATTTGCAGTATTCGAAAATATACGATTTATGGTGCTGTCTTTGTAAACGTATGCGATAGACGTATACAGGGTGATTCACGAGCGTTATGCCAAAAAGCTAGAGCGTGTAGGATGGGTTGAGACAAGAAAAAAATCTTATGGGAGGGGGGGGTCTATTCCCCTCCGTTTAGCCGGGAGGGGTAATTTTCTAAAAACATGACCTTAATTAGAAAAAAAAATATTAAAAAATAACGGTAATTCCTACAAAGCCGTGCTATACCTTTTTGTAAAACCAAAAACTGATTTATTTATTGTAATTTTAAATAAAGTTATTCTATTGAACCGTTTTCAAAATATTAATTTTCAAACTCAAAATTTTGAAAAAAAAATTTTTTTAAAAATAATTTAAAAACTATTTTTTTCAAAATTTTACGTAATTAAGTATAATTTTTGTTTCCAGAATTCAATGCTTTCATAAATTTTAAATCCAACACTGAAAACCGTATGGCTCTATGACTTTTTGTTGCCAAGGTATTCGAAAATAACCGAACCTACTTCTTCACAAAAACAAGAACATCTAGCCTTACGGGATGGCACAAGTGATCTTTAGACAATTTTGTTCGTGTTTTTGTGAAGAAGTAGGTTTGGTTATTTTTCAATAGCTTGGCAAGAAAAAGTCATAAAACCGTATGGTTTTCAGTGTTGGATTAAGAGTTAATGGGAGCATTGAATTTTGAGAATAACAATAATACTTAATTACGTACAATTTTGAAAAAAATTAGTTTTAAAATTTTTTTTGTTAATTTATTTTTCAAAATTTGGAGTTTGAAAATTAATATTTTGAAAACGGTTCAATAGAAGAACTTTGTTTAAAATTACAATAAATTACTAAATTTGTGGCTTTACAAAAAGGTGTAGCATGGCTTTGTAGGAGTTACCGTTATTTTTTAATAACTTTTTTTTCAAATTAAGGTCATGTTTTTTTAGAAAATTGCCCCTCCCGGCTAAACGGAGGGGAATAGACCCCCCCTCCTATACGATTTTTTTCTTATCTCAACCCATCCTACACGCTCTAGCTTTTTGGCACAACGCTCGTGAATCACCCTGTATACATCTATGATTCCAATTGTATGTATAATGTTCTATAAAATATTATTCAAGACTTAGACATTTAATTATTTTAGCTTGTAATTTGTTCTTTAACTGTTAGCTACATAACGAAACAAAAATAAGAAAAAATAACCCTTGCACTGACAATGCTCCTTGTACTTTGATACAATAATTTGACTTAATCAATCCTTCATTGTAAGTACAACTTACTCTTTTAATGTATACTCTGTTAAAAATATTCAATTTTTTTCAAGGAAACAGACACTTAGGTATAATCAAACTCCTCCTTTCTAACATCGCGTTTTAGAAAAGAATAAGACACCTTAGTGCTGTTGTTGAGTTAGTACTTCATACTTTAAGTTTAAAAATGATTATTAAATTGGTTCGACCACTTAAAACTTGAAAACGACTAGACCGAATTGGATACTTCCTTCTGTTGTTTTTTTCGTAATTGATACTTGCATATTGTATTTTTGAAATTGCAAATGAACGATGACAATTTACAATAAAGCGTTAGTGCCAGCAAAAACCGCCAAACTAGATTATGTATGTATTGACTTGTGAATTGTATCGCGAATGTGCTTAGGTAGGACACGAAAATTTTGCTACAAAAAGGACGACTGTTGTACTCTGTTGAATGAACAGCAATAGAGTGATCAACCGATGAAGGCTATTGAAGATGGAAACGGTGGACTATTTCCTTGATGAGCCCGACGGAAATAGGAAAATGTTCCAGGTATCATTGATATTAGCAGCAATACATGCTCAAAGTGGAATTGCGTTAGCTCTCGCATCTATACCAGAATTGTTGCAACATTGTTGAGACTGAAAGGTGGAATTACTGCAAATTCAGCACTTAAGCTTCCGTTAAACCTGAAAATATATGAAAATGGCAAAAGTGTTGAAAAGTTGAAAAGAAAAGCATAGCATAGCAATAATCGTCGCTATAGTGGCGTGATGATACTGTTAGGGGGTCAACAAGTCATCATGTATGTCTAGAAACGTGAAACCGCACAGTTTTTCCAAAGAACTGTTAAGAATCGGAAAAAGAACTGATTCCAGTAGATACTTCTAGTGGTTTAATATCGTTTTCACCTGTTATTTGGTAATTCACTTAAACGAAAGATGAATTCATTACTAATGTATAATCGAAAATTGGTTAAAATCATCGTAACTAAGCCTAGGATTGGTTTCTTTTTTAGCAGCGAAAAATATTGATGTCAATGACTTGAATTGGACAGTTCAAAATCAAAGTCCGGGAGATCAATTGATCGCGTAGAAAATCAATCAATTTTTTAGTGGAATACCTAAACTCTTTGGAATTGGCTGGTATTCCGCGGCCAACTCATCATTTGCGCCTTAAAACTGGCGTCATCATTATGCTAGGAAATTTTCATGCCCCAAAACTATGCAATGGAACCCATCTGATTTTAACGAAGCTCATGAATAATCTGATAGTTGCAAGGATTTTAAAAGGCCGTTCAAGGGAGAAGAGTGCCTCTGATTCCGCGAATTCCTAGAACTTTAACCGATATGAACTTCCAGTTCAAATTCATGCAGCTGCCAGTGAAACTTGCATTTGCGGTGACCATAAACAAGTCGAAGGATGTGTGCGGTATAAATCTTGAAATGTCATGCTTTTCACACGGGCAGCTATGTGACGTGTTCCCGAGATGCGAAACCATCGTCACTCTTCATTTACGGTCTTACAATAATTGTTCCATCCTTTTCAGATTAGATTTTAATAAAACATATATCTATAACTCAATTAAATATATACCTGATTTTATTGAATTTTTGCTAAATACGGAACGAAGTCCGTCGGGTCAGCTAGTTATTGTAATATTATGAGAAAACAGTAATTGCGTCTTGCCACATTATCATGAAACTTCGTAGCAGGCTTCACATTCCTTCCTAGTATTGCCAAACTGATACCGGTTGTATAACATTGTGCACCGAATCACAATTCATAATAGTCCTTTATGGTACAAACTCACTTACATCACACATATATGAATCAAACATGACATTACGATGATAGAGAAGTCGAAAAAAGTATGTCCGACAATTCTGTCTGTCCGTCTGTCTGTATCGGCATCTACAGCCTAAACGGCTAGACGGATTTTCTTCAAACTTAGTACATATAGTATTACTATGATGTCCTACAGAGGGGTTTTTGGAAGTAGCATTCTAGCTCCAAAACTAACTGTACCCTGCCATACGATTTTTAGTGAAAAGTTAAATTTTCTCAAAAACGGCTAATACGATTTTGCTACAAAATTTTGAATAGTGATTCCTCTGCAAACCTTATGTTTTGAATGGAATTGATTTTTCAGGAAAAGTCTTTTATAACAGTATCTCCTATAGGACCGGTTTTTCGAAATCCGATTTTCTTGTAAGCCAATTGACGAATTTCGATTAAATTTTTGATGTAGAAGTTATTTTATAAACGAAATAATAAAAATTCTTATATTTAAAAAAAAAATTTCGAGATTTTTAAAAAAGTTTTAAATTTTTTTTGTTATTTTTTGTTTTTCCAAAAACGGTTTAATCTATTCTTTAAATTTTATTTTTCTGGTAAAAATTAAAAAGTGCTAGAAGTTGGCATACTGAAAAAAACTATTTTTTGAAAAAAAACTTGTTTAACGATTTTGAAAAAAAAAAATTACTTAAAATTCTAAACAGTATAAACGAAATCAGATGGTTTACTTCATTTTTGCCAAAAAACGTTTTAACTAGTGATTTTTAAGTGATCAAAAAAATTTCTTATCATTTTTTCCGTGCTGTTTTTACAAATTATAAGACCACTGTCAAACATTAAAGCAAGTCCGTCCGACCCGGTCATGCACTTTAGTATCAGTGATCATAAGCAAATTTATTACAAACTAGCTTTTGCCCGCTACTTCGTTCGCGTGGATTTTAGAATAAAGTAGGTATCTCAGTATAATTTTGTTTTTGCACAACCGGTTCAAAATGGGGGGTATGCGTGATGGTATGAAAGCTACATACCTTACCATAGCTCTACAGCTGTAAGATTTTTGGCTTCTGTATAATATTATTTCGAAATATCATAACGGTTTAAATTGCAAAGTTGGAGATTTAAGTTCTGAAGCAATATACCTAATTGGAATGCCCCCTTTCAAAACGATGCTACGCGCCGATACTGCTATTTATGGCAGCTCCGCTTCATCCGTTTTGGTCGTAAGTATTGCTCGTTCACCGTTCTTTATGGTTACATTATTTTTCGATTTCTGCTTTCGCTGAATGAGACATTTTCTATATGGTGGTAAATTGCGCCATCTATGATGTTTTTGATGTAACTTCTATTCAGAATGACTAACTTATTTCTATTCATGTATATGTAGGTAAGTGTGGCGCTATTTTTATGATTTCCAGCGCCAGCGCCATTATGTAAGTGAGACGCTAACTTCTTTAAAATCTTTTAATTTTGCGTTAAGTTCATTGAATAACGTTCGTTTGCAGCAATATTAAAAAAACGACCAGAATTATATATTTTCCTGCGATAAAATGTAGCATATATTTTAAGTTGGGGTACTACCAATAAATCTGCGAAAACCGCATTCAATTCCATGCAGTAGTTTTTGCGTGATGCGCGTACAAACATACAGACAGACAGACAGACAGACAAACATTCTAAAAACGGTTGTTTTGGCTTCTGTGGGTCTAATAGACACTCCCCATATTAGTTTTGCATCTATATCTTCAATGTACAGACATCGACCCGTTACAATTTTATTATATGTTTAGATTAGATTTTCTCGCTTTTAATGTCGAAGATTGTCTCCACATCATCACTTACTATTTTTGTACTAGATTCGATAAACAACGTGTTTCCAGTTTTCTAATTGATATTACTAGGATCAAGTCGGCTTTTATGAAGATCTTTACGAATTTGTACGGAGGCAGCTTCCTCATTGTCAAAAGCATTACAAATTGAAACAACCGTTTTAAAATGTTTAGAGTAGTATTAACAACCCTTCATCGTTTTCGAATTGTTGGTAGATTTTATGTAAGAAATACAATGATATAAAACATATGGATTGCGGTTTCAGGGAAGATATGTGTGTACGTTTAGGTTCTCGTAAAGAGGTTTTAGAAATCATTGGTAGTACATTTCAAATTATTTTTGTTTCTGAGTTTTTGTTTTCTCTGGTCGTAGGAAGATACTTACGACTTCTTTGATTCTTTGATTCATGTACCTGTATAAAAAAAATTAAATTTTAAAAGCAATTATATAAAAAATGTGCAATCAATAAAATATGCTTAAATATGCAAAAATTAGTTCGAACATTTATTTCTGTTTGTCCTAGTTATGATCTACCAGAGGTCATGACGGTACCGAAAAGAAAAATAAGAACATTAACGGAGTACGATGTGGTGGCCTGACGCCGGATCCTTGCCTTGCCTTCTTGGCTCGCTCATTTTCCTAAATATAACTATGCCCCGGAACTCAGGTAAAATTAAGGATGATTTTTACTTGCTAAGATTATCCAGTTTATGTGTTAAAAGTAAACTATTGTTTTCCTTAAATATCGTCACTTAAGCAGCTAGGTATCAAATGTACATGCAAAGCATGCTGTTCGATATAACGTACACGAAATAACTTTTTGTGTTCATACTTGTTAAAAGCATTTCTAGTAATGAAGGAATCAAGATTAAACGGTTATATTAGAAGTTCGTAGTTCGTTAGTTTTGTACTTTAACATATGCGCAAATACATAAATCTCATATAACAGGCCAACTTCGGTCTTAATTTATTATTATCCTTATTCATTCCAACTCCCTTTCAAAACATTTGCTTGCATTGGACATTTGACAATAACTACAATCATATTTAAAGGTTAATTCATAAACAATGACTTAAGACACAAAAACTTAAAAATATACCATTTCGGCGAAGACGGAAACAGAAAACCACTTCAATGGAATCCGACGAATTCATCGTAAGCAAACAACATTCTTCTTCCCACAAATCTTATAAACATGGCAATCACTTGAATACAATAAATTATGTATAGATTCCCTTATTTTCTATTTATTCTTTAGAGAGGGTCAATGGTAACAAAAAACACTAGCTATCTCTATAACAGTCATAATAATAATAATATGTATAAAGAATTCTCGTATAATTTGCTTCAGTTTGTTTTTGAATGAAAACTACCCTAATAAATTTTCTTTTTCACAAATGCTGCACTCGTGTGACTTTGAGTCCTGAATGTTCAGTTTATCCTTATTCGTTGGTCAGCATATGTGTTACGGTTAAAGATACTCAACAGAACAATAAATGGCCAGAGCCAAACATCACTTACGAAATCTAGAAAAGAGGATATTTTTCCACTTGAAAATATTTAGCAAGAATTTGCGGCAATTCTGTTGATGCCAGGACGTCAAGGTTGTACTGAACAGATTAGCAAAAGGGAAGTCGATCAATATGGCGATCCTCATTTATATAGATAAATTCAGACAAATATTTTGGATTTATATATGAATTAAAAATGGCCTCTGGGCGATTTTGAAAATTTACTATGGCCCTAACTTCGAAAAGGCCTTAAGAAAAATGACTTCAGACCGCATATCAATTTGTTTTGGAATGGCAGTATTGAAAGCCCAACAAGTGTATTTGCTTTTTATGTGGCAATTATTGTTTTCTGTACTGATTTTATTATCTCCGTGCTGCTTGTTTATATTTTTAATTATTTTGTTGATGAACTGAAGGCCCTTGGTGCAAATGATATAAATATTAGTGAAAATTGATATTTTAAATATTGTCATAAATATTTTTCCAAACTTCATATTTTCAACTCATTACGGGGCCAGTTATAGCCATCGGAAAAAAGAAATTGAATATATTTTCCAATGGAAAAGTTTTATGTTATCATTCTATTTAAAACACAGATAACAGATGCTACACTCATCGATGGTAATCGACTGTAACTTGTAAGACATTCGGTAACATATCCACCAAAGGAATCAGAAAGCAAATAAATAAAAATAATTATTGGATAATTTTTTAGATTCCATTGAATTTTTATACCCTATTCCATAGAATGGGTATATTGTATTTGGTGTGGAGTTTGTAAAATAGAGAAATAATACCGTTAGGTATAGAAAAGTATATATATTCTGACTCAGAATCAAAAGCCTAGTCGATTTAGTCATGTCCGTCCATCCGTCCGTCCGTCCGTCCGTCCGTCCGTCCGTCCGTCCGTCCGTATGTATACTCTCTAGAGATCGTAATTTTTGAGCTAGAAAGCTGAAATTTGGTATATATAATCTTCGGTTCTGGTAAGGCTAAGTTCTTGAACCAACAAAATCCGCCCACAAACACGCCCACAATAGCCATTTTTGTTGAACAACCTCAATTTGGTAAAATTAAATTATGTTTTTGTGCAGTTACGATAGAAGCATAACGCTTAAATTTTGCACACATAAGCTTTAGGTTAACTTTTTTGCAACTAAATAAAAAAATTTCAGTTTGGGCGTATCTGACGCCCATTTTTCATACAAAACCATCATTATTGTTTTTATAAAATAACAATTGTTATATTAAAGCGAAAAACATTAAATTTTGTGGGTATTACTTGCACATACACATCTTGTGTATGAAATCAAAATTGATTTTGGGCGTGGCTGACACCCACTTTTCACTAGAATTTAGAAAAAAATTGTTTTTGTAGATAAACGGTATTTATAATGAATCTGTAAGCCAAAATTTTGCTTCTCTTATTAGAAACTAAAAGGTTTGTGTATGAAAAGAAATTTTTGAATTTTGGGCGTGTCTTACGCCCACTTTTCATGAAAGCACGAAAAACGTAGTTTTAAAAATTTAAGGTACTACCAATATTAAATTTAAAAGTTTTTCCTTCAGTTTGTTATTTGAAAAATATATCTCTACATTTTCTTGTGTTAATTTTTTCAATACGCCCACTTTTAAAGGCGTGATTTTGATAAAATACCTTTGTTGAGGTAAGATCGCTTAAAAACTGCTCGATTCAGCTGTAGTTTTACACATATGCCTAAATACTGACTAATGATCAAAGCTTAGTTATTGCTTAAAATTTTTTAGACACGCCGACTTTTAAGGGCGTTTTCGTCAAAAGTCATATAATGCATTAACTTTTTAACGTTTTTAACTTTCGGTTGCAGTTTTGAAGTAAAAGATGAACACTTAGATTTAAGTTCCTTGGTAACGTAGCAGAGTGTGGTTCAAGAATTGTTAAAATCACCCATAATCGCTATTTCCATTCAAAATCTAATTTTTAAAAATTTAAGTTTTGCCTTGTTTTGTTCAAATCGATCTGCAAGAATAAAATTGAATGGCACTGAGCTCATACTAATTGCCTTGGCAATAAAAAGTCTTAACTTTGGGCGTGGCAAACGTACTGTAGCTCTCGCTTATGTTTTTTATTTTTTTAGAAAATGTCATTCTTCAATGTGATGATGGATTATTAACAATTTCAGTTTCTTTCTTGGCAGACTCCTTCTGTTGCATTATTTTGAATTTCTTGTTTTTTAAAAAAAATCAAGCTGAAATAAAATGAACGACTTTGATGTCTCACGATCTTATGTGCTTGATAATCGCTATGTTAAAAAAATAAATTTTAACAATCTTTAATTTTTACTTGCGATTATAGGTACTATAAGGCAAGTTATGGATTCGTGCAGAAAAAAAATTTCGAGATAACAATCACACATGACATTACGATGATGGAGAAGTCGAAAAAAGTTAGTCTGGGAATTCCGTCCGTCTGTCTGTCTGTCTGTCTGTCTGTCTGCCTGTCTGTCTGTTCGCGCTTCTAGAGCCTGAACAAATTTGGTATCTAGGATTTATTTGGCCGTCCCTCGGAACGTATTTTTTATTTTTGCTCTAGGCCCAAAAATAACGGCACCTGCCATACAATCGTAAAGAAAAAAATTGATTTTCTCAAAAACGGCTCTAACGATTTTGCTAAAACTTTCAGAATGCTATTTTTTAAGACAATCTATCTTTTGGTTGGAAAATATTTTTCAAAATGTGTCTTATAACGGTACCTCTCATAGAACCAGTATTTTCAAATCAAATTTGCTCGTAAACTATACATTCGATTTCAATAAAATTTTGGCCACAGGAAGTCATTTATAATTTTATTAATATGGCATTTCAAATTTTTCAAAAACTTTTTTTTTTTGATTTTTTATAATTTTTTCAAAAAATTTTTTGGTTTTCGAAATATGTTGGAAACGGGTATATTGATTTTTTTTTTAATTATTTTTTCAAATGTAAACTACATATTGCCATATATTTGCATACCCAAATAAATTTCAAAATATTTTTTGGAAAAGTTTTTCAAAAATAAGCTTTTTAAAAAAAAAACTGGTCGAACGATTTTCAATATTTTTTTTTCCTAGATTTACGTATAGCTTCGAAAATTTATTGCATACTTTGTTTTTCCGAGAAAACTTTTAAACTAATTTAAAAAATAAAAGAATTTTCGAAATTATTTAAATTTTTTTTTTAAATCCATATATGCAGCCACTAAGCAATAATTGCTTATCATAAGAGCAAGTTCGTGCGACCCAGTCGTGCATTTTATTTTTAAGAGTGAATGAGTTTTTTTTTTTTTTTTTTTTTTTTTTTTTGAAAAACTGAGTACGTCAGCCTCATAAGCAGACCTCGTAACTCACAAATATCAAATTTTACAGGATCGACGAAAATGTCTCACTGAGCTTATTTTTAACATATCGTCGCCCTCAAGAGCAGACCTCGTAAGACTCAAAGAGTTACAAGGTATTCCCACTAGGCATATTCATCTTATGTAAGAGATACGAGGTTTTCCAAGAAATATTTTTGTTGAAGTTACTAGGTCAGCCATACAGCAGAGTAGTCTGTGCTACGAATAACTTGAATTTGAGTTTATTTAGAGTTCAAAGAGTGATACAAGATTTTCAGGCTGCGCTCTTATATTTTCTATAAAATGGCATTCAAAAGTCATTTTCGGTAAATAGTCCAGGCGAAATAATAAAAATAAACCAAAAAATTCGTGTAGTTCCAATTTTTTCGGGAATGTGTTGGGGGAGGTCTCCTGTACATGCAATAAAAAATCCCCGTCAATCGGGGTGCCGCGGGGGGTGGGGGGTCGATGTAAAGGGACCTTCCCATGTTTTCGCCCGCATATCTCGAAAACGGTGCGTCGTAGAAAAAAAAATAATAAGACAAAATATGAAGCTATAATTTGATATCATACATTATTTGAAAACAACCAACCATTTCCGAGATATGCCCTCTGGAAAATGGGAAATTTTTCGAAATATTGTTTTCTTTGCCAAACTTGTTATTTTTAACTTCTTCCCACATTTTTTTAACACAAAGTGATGAATCGAAAAGTTGAAGAAAATTTAATTTCCTTCAATAAGATATGAATAAATGTTATGTATATTTTAAAAAAATTGGAATATATGAGTAATGCTAAATAATGAATTCTGGAAAAGTTGGCATAGATGGCACCACTCAGTTCTATTCCCCCTACCATCCTACTTGCCTCACTTGGTAGGACCAAAAAGTAGGGTGTTGTTATCTGTTATCTCTCCAAGTCCGCAATAAAAAACATCACATACAAAACCGGGTTTTCTGTCCCACTGTTGAACATGGATTGTTGACTATGGCCTCTTCAGTTCCCGCGTGCTTTTTATCCGCTATGGTTAAATATTTCGTGTAAATATTAAAATAGTTCGCTTTAAAAGCCAAGTTTAAAAGGAACAGTGCAATTCTCAATAAATTGTATTTAATTCATTTATAGTTAAGTGTATAGTATATAGATTTCTTATAGTGTATATAAAAATAGTGGTACGTCCAAAATAGAAGATACGGAAACATGTATAATATGCGACAACCCAGTGGTGATGGATGCAGTACAAAATTAGGCTTCACGTTAATTTAAAAGCAAAATAAAAGCCATCAGCACCTCCCGGAAACATTTCCCATTTTCCAGAGGGCATATCTCGGAAATGGTTGGTTGTTTTTAAAAAATGTATGATAGCAAATTGTAGGAAATTTTGTCAGCTTTATATTTTGTCTTTTTATTTTTTTTTCTACGACGCACCGTTTTCGAGATATGCGGGCGAAACCATGGGAAGGTCCCTTCAAATCGCCCCGCGGCATCCCCGATTTACGGGGATTTTTTATTGCATGTACAGGAGACCTCCCCCAACACATTCCCGAAAAAATTGGAACTACACGAATTTTTTATTATTTAGGCTTAGTTTTATTTAAAACCAAAGTTTTTTCCTAGAAGATTATCAAAAATCAATTTGAAATGCCATATCAAAAGGATTAAAAAAGACTTCCTGTGTCGAAATACGATGAAGGCCTGATAAGAAAATACTGGTTCTATGATATTTTATTTTTATTTATTTTTATTGCTTAACACTTTAAGATACAGTATCTTATAAAATAGTGAAAGCTTCATAACAGATAATTTATAAATATATTAACAAGGCTAGGGTTTAAATAAATCAAAAAAAAGATAACACAAGAGATAGAGTTAAAATTAATTAATGTAGGTATCCATTTAACAAACTAGAAAAAAAGCTTTGATATTATTATTTGTGCATTTAATTAATTATAAAACTAGGTTAGAAATGGAGGTTAGGTTAAAATTCGTTGCTTAAGTTCTTTTTTAAATATGCAAACATTATTCATTCTTCGGATGTGGCACGGAAGTGAATTCCAGATGTGGATGGCGTAAATAAAAAACTGCCGAGCTGAAGTGAGGCAAGTGTGTCGAAAGGTGTTAATTACGTTGGATCTGTTAGATAAGCCAAACTGTATTCTTTTAAAAAGATATGGTGGTGTTTGATTTGGAATAACATTAAAGAGAAGAATAAGTGTGCGATTATTAAGTAGATCATCGAATTTAACGGGAAATGGGATTGTATTTGTATTTGTATTGTATTGTATTTTTATTCATTCATTTAAACTTAAAATAATATAACAATTTAATAATAAAGAAGTTGAATAATAGTGTTCATTCTTTAACTAGGAAGTTAGAGGTGAATGAAACATCAAATTGAAAATCCATTTGTATCTGATGTGGGTGACAATCAGTGTAAATTAGAAAGGAGAATTAAGAAAAGCTTGCTATAGCAACTAAATAGAATAAATATTATAAGATACTTAACAATTCATTATACAAATCAATATTATTGTTTTTTTTTTACATTAATTTTATATTAGTGCTAATGAAAAAAAAAAATTTATATTAATGATTCGATACAATTAAAATTCAAAGTGAATAACCAGTCTTTAACCTTTTTAGTAAAACCTTAGACCATACACGTATCTGGTAATATTATTAAACGCAACATTATATAAATTTCAATTATTATAAATTTCGCAGCCATATGTCAAAATTTGGACTACTAGTGTCTTCGCCAACATTTTTCGGGTATTCAAACGATGAGAAGTCCATAACATTCTAAGAACACTGTAAGCCTTACAAATTATAAAGTTTTTATGGTCGTTCCAGGTCAAAGTTCTATAAAAAATTACACCAAGGTTTTTCGCATTGTCAACATAATCTATGGAGTTATTGTTGAGCATTAAAGTATAGGAAAGTAAGATAGGTCAGGAACATTTTTGGAAATACCGATACACTTAGACTTCGATGGATTAATACATAATTCGTTATTTTTGCACCAATTCGAAAGACGCTGTAGGACCAAGTTTAAACAACAAACACAATTTTCTATGAGCCCAAGAACACAACTTTTTAGCAGCTGTAAATCATCAGCATAAAGGTGTCCGCAACAATGATCCAGAGAAATCGAAATATCATTGATGTTCACGTGAAATATAATAGATTTAAGTTTTTTCATTATGTATACACCCTTAAAAATGTCTTATGCTGTATTATGTAAAACGACAACTAGAGGTAGTTAAATATTTTTTTCGAAGCAGAAGTAGCCTTTTAGCCATTATTTTTTCGATGTAACTGGCCTTCTTGAATAATCCACCGTCTAGGTAAGACGTATCAAATAAAGACTCATTATAACGTTGACTGAATAAGTGTCTTTTTTTCACCATACTTTGTGGAATCTACCAGAGAATCAGCAGGGGTAAGACCCCAACATTGATGTAAAGTGCAAAAAGCAGTGGACCAAGATTAGATCCTTGTGGAACATTCGCCTTAGAGGAACACAGTCAGAATTCTTATTTTTAATATACACAGCTTGCTTTCTGTCATTCAAGTATGAAAGAAGTAATAAAATAAATTGCAGATGAAGAGAACTTATAGAGTCTAGAAAGTTTTTTCAAAAGAATAGGATGGCTTATAGTGTCGAAAGCTTAAGAGAAATCTAAAAGAATCAAAAATGACACAATACTTGCATCAAGTGCTTCCCTTAAAACTTCTACAACATTAATGGGGGCAGTCATGCAACTATGCTTACTGCGGAACTCTGACTGGTTTGGAATCAAAAAATTATGGCTACTAATGAATCTGCTTTTGCATAATCCTTTCTAAGACTTTCGAGAAAAATGGTAATATAGATATTGGTGTAAATTCTTTCCTACTGGCGCTTTTAGGAACGGGAATGACTTTTGCTATCTTCCACATCTCGGGAAACACACCAGTTGTTAAAATAGTGTTAAATAAGTGAGTTATAAAGGGAAAGACTAATGGCATAATAGCCATTATAAACGTCGGGTGGATGCCATCAAGGCCTACAGCTTTTGACTTTACTGACGTGTTTCAAGTCCAATACATCAGTACTTTCAACGCAGTGAAATTCAAAAGTATCATCATTGCTAAGGGGTTCATTATAAAGAACTTCAAGTTGTGATGTCTCAGCAGATAAATTCTCAATTAATCAATTTAACAAAGCTTAGGTTTAATTCGTTAGGACCCAGGTCACAGTCAGAAGTAATCTTCTTTTTATTTACACCCAGGTCACGAAGATTGTTCCAGAGTTTTTTACCACCGTTAACAGGATCAAGTCGACTTCTGAAAAAATTTACCTTGTTTGAGCGAATTTTACGAGCAACTTCATTTCGAAGGATACAAAAAAGACTGCGGTGCTCTTCAAGCCTAAAACGTTTCCAACGACAATAAGCTACGTTTCTTTGGTTTATAAGAGAAAGAATCTCGGGGGTAAACCATGGTCGAAAACCATGGGTAATAGTGATATAAGACGAAATCCGAAAAATTTTTTCTGTGCAAAAGATAGACTGTTCTAAAAAATAGCATTCTCAAAGTTTTATTAAAATCGTTGGAGCCGTTTTCGAGAACATCAATTTTCTTTTTCACGATTGTATATAGATAGATATCACAAACTGTTATTCTTGGTCCTAGAGCAAAAATTAAAAATATTTCGTCGAAATAAATACTAAATATCAAATTTGAAGCAAATCAGCCCATTCGTTCAGGCTCTAGAGGTGCAAATGCGAATAGACAGACATATAGACAGACACGCGGATTTAATTTCAAGACCCACTTTTTTCGACTTCGCCATCATCGTAATGTTATGTGTGATTGTTATCTCAACATTTTTTTTTGCAAAAATCCATTAGAAGAAAAAAATAGTCTTAAATATAGGGAAAGTTCGTCATCTCCGTAAATGAACTTTGTTTTTACATAATATCTTACAGCAGATGATATTCGCATCCTATGGACATTCAAAGTGATTCTGTAATAGAATAAAATTATGAATAATTGTGAAAAAGTTAATATTATATTCATAATATTTGTACTTTACCTTAATTCGCATATTTCCTTCCACTTTGGTTGGTGATGATTGCATGGAAACTGATACCAATAGGGCTAGCTTGAGATATTTCGATCTGTTCTGATTACTTGTCGATGAAAATTGCCGTTTTATCATAAATGTGGTGAAATCTATTAAGAAATTCAATAAGATCGATGTAAGATATTTATTTTAAGAGTTATCTTGCACTTAACCTTAACATTAAATCCGATGGTTGCCACTGACATGGGCTCATGCCAAATGTTTGCAGTCAGCGTTAAGATGAAATGAGATCATTGAAATCTCCTTTCTACGAAGAGCCCTCATTCATGGAGTTTTATTTCAACCAACAATAAAACGCCCCTTGCTTATCTTCAGGAAGAAATTATGTTTACTGAAATATTTTCTAATGCCAATAAGGGCCCAGCGGCCAATTTCTGTGTATTAAAAAGTGCTACCTTGCTTTTAAACGAAAAATATATCAAGGTGATCTTATATTGATAACAACTGCGATTTTGAACCTTCCAAAGAAATAGAATCTGGTCCTAACTCAAACAAGTATATGTATCCCGACTTGACCCAGAACTTCAAGCCCATGACATAATTCAAGATATTGTTGTTTATAACTGAATTTTTTTGTGTTTTATGTAAAAAACGCACTTAAATCAGTTAACCCGACAAATTTGTGACGTCTTGTATAGGATAACTTATATTCCTTCATTATTCGGATCTGAGAATCTTGATAATCGAATTGCAAAAGTTCTGGTTTCATGAAGCTAAATAGGATTACCCTGTTTTATAAAAATAGTAAGAGGACTACGCAGCAAAACTCCTAATGTTTTCAAAAACTCTTACACTTTTTCACATGATAGGTCGTCTCTGACTAACCCTCAAACAACAAGAAGTTCCAGAAACTTAAGTGCGAATGGGGATCGACATATACGATGGAGCAGTGACTAAAGTAAGATGTGCAGCTGGATTCACCGAAGTATTCAAAATCAGGTGCACTATGTAAACTCCAAGGAAGCGTTTAATGTCCTTTGCTCTTTATTGTTTTTTATTTATAGTTATAAATTTAACATTGATACATTAAGATTTTAATCTTTTAGTTTAGAGCATCAATAATCTTTAAGTTACTTATTCTCAGCTATTCAAATTTATATAGGAAAAAAAAGAAGTACATACCTATATCAAATACAAAAATAAGTAAGGAGAAAAATGAGCAGTGTTGAGCCATATTAAAATATAGAAGAGATAAGACTACAATAATTAAATGAAGTTAGAATAGTGGCAAAAATAATATCTTCTTGAAGGCTGTACGTTGCAATTTACTACGAAGTTCCATAAACGAATTAACTGCTACGTAAAACGAACATTCTCCTATGCTGCGTGAGAAACGCAGTATGATTAGTTCTAACCCTCTTTGTGAGTGGGAAAAATTCAGAATTTCACTGAGGTAACTAGGACTAAGTTTCTCTTTTTTAAATGGTGGCTCCCATACAAAAAGCTACTAGGTTTTGGTCAATTTTTTTTCTTTTTTATAATTTAATCAAAAAAGGCTTCTACGTTATTAAGAAACTTTGTATGTAATAAAATGCTTCATGGAAAACTGGATTTTTAGTTTTTACACATGATAACAGCGGAAATTTGTTTCAATAGTTTTATTAATTTGGCCATAAGTGGACATTTATATCATTTAAAGCACCCAAAAGATGACAACTTAATTTTAAATATTAAAAGAATTCATAACTTTAGCTCCCGTATATCGGATGTTCCAATTTTAACCATTTTTTTTAGTTTTTACCAAATTGTTAAAAATGAGTTGTTCTTATTGCTCGAAAAGCTTGTTTTCACCATACTATTGCACCCACAGAGCAAGTACGTGCGACCCAGTCGTGCATTTTATTCTGTATTTCTTTAATACAATAAATAAATGGAATATGTTATGCGAATTCTTCTTCATAATTACGGAATTTCAGCAGAAGCAGATTTTGGAAAACAAAATTTTATCCTTACAGCATTTTGGATAAATAGATACTTGGGTTTACCGAATTTTGAAATACAGAATTATGAAATACATACTACAATGTCTTAACACGAAAAAACTTTTTGTCATACAGAATTTTGACAACCGGTATTTTGATCCACTTCCATTAAAAAAAAACAACCAGAATTAGACATTTTCGTGCCATAAATATGATGCCTTGTATTTTCATTTGGCGTACTAAGAATCAATCAGTGAAAAATGCATTCAATTCCATGAAACAGTTTTTGCGTGATGTGTTTACAAACATACAGGCTTATATGGCTCCTATAGAGACTTATAACAAACTTATCTAAATTGTAGATGTAGGAGCAGACATCAGCCTGTTGCAAGTTTATTATACACTAGTCTTTACTCGCGGCTTATTATACACTAGTATTTACCCGCAGATGACCTAGAAGTAGCCTGTAGCCTGAGGAGTCGTCCCTCGTAATCTAGCTACATTTATAGCTCGAGCTTTGTTATTACATACATTTTACCGGAATAAAAAGTAGCTATGTGCTATTCCAGACTATAATCTGTCTCTGTGCTAAATTTCATCCAGACCCGTTTAGCCATTCTGGCGTGATTTCAAAATTTAAAACAAAATCCATCTTACGGGAACCATACATTTTAGCCTATGTGCTATTCCAGACTAGTAGGATATGTATGGATTTATTGCTTTTAATATTTCGAACATTACATGTTTGCTCTTATATTGACGTTGCAGTTGCTCAGTACTATTACTCTTAATATAATGTATCTAAAAATATCGAAACCGGCCAACTGTGGTACAGGAAAGAGCTCAAATCTCTAAACGTTATATACGGGATACGGGAAGCGTACGAATCTTCGAAAAAAAATATCGAATTTTTTAAATACAAATTTCATTGGCTGTCAAAATATCGACTGATATTTCATCAACAAAACAAAGTTCACAGTTAAAATCCAGACTATGAAAATTTCGACTGAAAAGTGCCAGTATTAATGTTGACTTTTATCCTGATAAAAAATATTGTTCTTTGCATTGTAGTAGTAGGGGCGCAACACTGATCGACATGCATGTGAACTTCACTCTCTTTGCCACTGTCGAATTTTTTTTTGAGTCGATATTTTCAAAATCGACTTTATAAGAGTCGACATTTTAATCAGTCGGTATTTTTTACCAATCGAATTTTCGATAATCGACATTATGACCATCGATTTTTTTAAATCGACATTTTAAAAATTGGAAATTGTTATAAACAGACTATGGTTTATAAGTCTTGCATTAAAAGTCTCTGAATTTCTGATCAAAACGTGTATCTATGTATCTTGCACTTTTGACCAACTTTCACATAAAATCCTCATTTTTTTAAAATTGAGATCACATGGATCGTTCATAGCAAAATGCAGAAATTCATTTTTTAATCCTGTTACAGGAAAATCAGGAGTCCCACAAGGCCCCCATCTGGGTCTGACGCTTTTTATACTCGCTATATATGACAACACATCCTGCACTCATTCTAGTGAGGTCCTTGGTTTGCTGACGAAATTTGTTGGCTTTCAATTTTTATTTTTGCATTAAAATCTGTTCTTCTACCTTATAGAGCGTGGTATAGTTGTCATACAAAATCTTAATTATACCTAGTGTAAATAATTCAGTAATTTAAAACTAACCAGTGAGCATCACAATACAAAGTAAGTTTTCATTGCAATCCAAATTAGTATTTCAAATAATCTGTATAAGATGTTTATAAGTAATTTTCGGGATTGTGCCCGTTTCCCTTTATTTGACTGTCTTGGTCGACACCATTTGGAATGTAATTTTACTCAATTTGCTTTAAAAGGTCTCTACTGGACAGATCCTTACAACCTCCCACTCTATGAACAGAGGATTCAAGCTTTGTCACAAAGGCACATGATCTTATTTTTGTTCATCAACGTTTAACGGGATTTTTACATATCTAATATATACTCAGCCCTATTATGGTATCCGTTCGGAGAATATTTTGATCGGAGAAAAGTTAAAAAAAAAAATTGGTTGTCTGTAAAGTCGGTTTACGGACGATAGTTTTACGTGATAACCGGTTCACAAAACAGTTCATATGTAGGTAGTATCCCTACAAACACCAACCACAGACCCCACCTACAACCAACCACCATTTTTGATTTTTTTTTTCTCACACCTTCTCCTCAAACATCGGCCTCCCACCCCACGATACAACCAACAGCCCACCATTTTTGACAGTTTTTGACAATTTTTTCTTCCCACCCCAACACAATAAATCTCCCTTCCTTTTACCACCACCAACCAACCACCCACTATTTTTGACAATCCCCTCCCAAACACCAAATCCTGCCTCAAATCCAACCTACTCACCTACCATTTTTGACAATTTTTTCAACCCACCTACAACCGCCAACCAACCACCCACCATATTTGCCAATTCACCGCCCCCCTCACCCAATCATACCAAATACCCCCAACTCCAAACACCCATCCCACCTACAGCAACCAAGGAACCACCCATTAGTTTTGACAATTTTTGTCTCACCACCCAAACCAGCTACAACCACCCACCATTTTTGACAATTTTTCCTCTTCCTGACACTACCAATACCCCCCCCCCCATCTCCCGCCTGCCCCACATACACTCCCACCACAACCAACCAACCACCCAACACCCTCCACTCCCACTTTAACGACTTTTTAGGCTTTCAAAGCAGCTAGGTAACGTCAGTGTGACTGTGACTGGACATTTTTCTGTGCGTGCTGCCCATATATTCCAAACCGATTTATTAGACGTTATCACGTCAAAAAATAACTTAGGCTTTCCTGAGATATTCGTTATCAATGGCAGTTTGACATAGTTTTGCCTAATAATAATAATAGCTAGTATTGTACGCTACTTCGAACCCGTGAAACTAAGATTCAACTATGTATCTACCTATATCCCAATTATAGTAGAGACGGAGATGATGATTCAATATAAATAAATACAATATATTTGGAATGGGTAGGTAAACAGTGTTTATTTGTATGGACAATGAAACAACAAATACTGGAAAATATCTTAATATACAACATTTTTGATGTTATACTAAAATTATAAACAAATTATCTGATCTAGTGAGCAAGCAACAACCAGTTGTCCGTGTGAGAAACAATTCGTCCTGAGATCGAACATCGAAGACGGCGGTGGCTCTAATTAGCCTCAAAATTTGTTGATTTAGACATTGTGCTTTCTAGGATATGATTCATGTGCATATTTTTAGAAAACAATGATTGTTTTTCACTTTCATTGAGTTGAGAAACAATGTGTACCTATCACAGTCTTGAAGCAGAGTTTGCGTGGAATTGCAAGTTGACTACCAGTCCATGTATCTATATATAAATAGTCAAGCTTTTTTTGTTTGTGGTACCAATTGCGAGGTGGTTACCCAACCGATTGAGATGATATAATATATCGTTGTAAAGATATTACTGAGTAGGTGTGCTGGGAATATTTTGTTTTGTAATTTTTTTAATTTTTTTTGTTGGAAAATACAGGTGAAAATGTCTTGGTGTGTTTTTTACCATTTTTTTCGTATAAATTCGCTGTGAAATTTTGTTCGCACAGTTTTGGGCATTTTAATGGCCGAATTGCGGCCACTGGGCGATTCTAGTATCAATAATAATACAACGGTGAAATCCAATTCCATATTTCGCCCTTCACGTTAAGGTCGCAAACGCTCTTTCAACTGTTGATCATTGTCATTGTTTTCTGATTGTTTGACAATAAAGCAAATACTTACATTCTTGGCTCCCAGTCTTAAAATATTCTGAAAGATGTCTGATTAAAGGAAAACGAGAAATTTTGATATTCTGCTTTATTAATAATATTATATTTAGTTTGCTCAAGGAAGCCAATTCTTTTAAATCTTTATTTTAATTTTATTCTTTTAAAACATAATTATTATTATTTTGTTCAACTTTATTTCAGTTTCAGACTTAAAGCTAACAACACAAATACCTGAAAGATGTCCGATTAAAGGTAAAACGAGTTTCTGCTCTATAAACAATACATTCAGTTTGTTTAAGTAAACCAATTATTCTCTTCTATCTTTATTTTTATTCTATTCTTGTAATATGTATAATTATTATTTTTCTTTTTTAAACTTCATTTCAGATTCAGACTTAAAGCTAACAACACAAAATTCTGAAAAATGTCTGCTTAAAGAAAATATTCCATTTTATTAACAATAAGTTCATTCAAATTGCTTAAGGAAACCTATTCTCTTCAATCTTTTTTTCAATTCTTTTTCTTAATGTAAGTATACATTTTATATTTCTTTTTTGAACTTTATTTCAGATTAAGACTTAAGACTAGCTATACAAATGTTGTATCTTATTTAGTTTTTGTTTTTTACTTGCGATTATATGTAGGAAGGTACTATAAGGAAATTTATGCATTCGTAAAAAAATTTTTTTTTTGGACTATCGAATATAACATAACGATGATAGAGAAGCTGAAAAAAGTGGGTCCAACAATTCTGTCCGTCTGTCTATCTTTACCGGCACCTACAGCCTAAACAGCTGGACCGATTCGCTTAGAACTATGGTAAATAGTGTTATTATAATGTCCTTCAGAGGGGTTTTTGGAGTTAGCATTCTAGCTCCAAAACTAACGGTACCTGGCATATGATTTCTTATGAAAAACTCATATACCTCAAAAACTTCTAATACGATTTTGATAAAACTTTATGAATGGTGTTTTTTAAGTAAACTTTATGTTTTGGTTATATGGTTATAATTAAATTTTCAAGAAAAGTCTTATAACGGTACCTCCCATAGGACCAGTTTTTTCATAATAGATTTTATCGTATACCACTATACGGATTTCGATGAAAATTTTAATGTAAAAGCTCTTTTACCGTCCCGTCGTTGTCAATAGGCTTACGTCAAGGAACCATAATTATACGTGAAAATCAAAATAGGTTTTCTAATATCAACATCGCATATTAGTTTTTGTTACTGAGTATAAATAAAAAAATTATAAGTGTGAAAAACATACAGATTCCATAATACTAGGAGGGGACAACAAAACGAACATGAAACAATAAAGTGTCATCTCAAAACCAAAATATAAATATAGACAGTTTCAAGACTTTTATGATGTTATGTTTTTGGAACATAATTCCCCATGGGGCAATTTAAAAAAAAATTGACTTAAAACAGAAAAATACTATTTTGTTTTAGTAAGCCAGAAATCTCTTCTTTAATTTTCGTTTTCAATGAATTTGTGTTAGTGAATAGTTTTTTAAAAATTATTTTTCAAACTACAAATTTTTTTTTAAATTTCAATTTTTTTTTTCAAAATTATATGTGATTAATCTAATTTTTGTTTTCAGCTATAAAGGAAGCCGAAATAGTTTGCAGTACAATAGGCATTCTTTATTATGTAGTTATTCCAAAGAACTTTGTCATTGATACACATACCGAGTACCTACTGATATCTTACGACAAAAATACACCAAACTGCGTAAGCTTGGCAATTTAGAATCAATAGCAGCTCTAGGTTAAGATAATCTAGAACTGCGCGTCATTGATGGACAGGACATCCCTATTATTCCCGCTTTAAAATGAACCAGAAACTAATCAAGTGACGCAACTGATCCTGCACTTCAGAATTATGAAATGAGCAATATACTCGTATATATGAGTTCTTAGAGGATCTGCCAGTGGTGTGGACAATCGAAACATAATTGACGACGGCGAATCACAGAACCTCTGTGTGGTTTTGACGATATATCTATCGAGAAGAATGCAATGATTCATCAAACAGAATTGAACAAATAGTCGAATACTCGAAGACATTCAAATCGAAGACTGAATTGAACAAATAGTCGAATACTCGAAGACATTCAAATCGAAGACTGAGTATTCACAGGAAAGAAATATTTGAAGACGAAGTACTTTGAGTTTGTCAAGATTCAACAGCCTTTTATAATAATGCTTACCGAGATCTTTTAACGACAAGGTCCTGATAAGGACCGCGTTGACACAATATCGCAAATAATTTCTTATTCTGTGGGAAAGTGCATTTGGAAATTATCTTCTTTATGAATCAGGGACAAACGGTCTTCTGCCGGCGGCATTTCTCAATTCAATGGGTGCAAATACTAAGGCCAATATATGGTCCATTTGCATCCTGCAAATGTTCCTCAGAAGCAAGCTATTTTAGCTCTTAAAATGCCAGATTAAATAAACAAACGCTGTGTGTCAGTAAATACTTATTCGGTTATGCGATAATTTCATAAGGGATGCCACGGAGAACAGAAAGACGTTGTAGAAAAACTAGAAGTTCAGACAACCGCCGATGAAAGCCCAAGTAAGAAGCCACGGCTGGAAGATTCTGAAGCGACTACTCAACAACCATCGACATCAGCCGCCGAGAAGATAGCACAAAAATGGCAATTGGAAAATAAACGAGCTTGTGAATTGATAAAGGAAAAATTCGGGTCTCTAGTGATTGCGGTGCGGCCTTGGAGCACCCCTTAAACATCACCAAGGCATTGTTGCTTTTTATAAAACCATCTCGGACAATTTTCATTTTTAGCCACTCCACGGAAGTCTTCATGCAACTGTATATGGAACTTAAATCCACCACCGAAGTGACCAATCTGTATTTGACATCAAGTTGGCTGAGAATTTATCAGATTCTGCCCAAACGAACGCATCACGAATCTAACATGAACGGCAACAGTGGGTATTTGCTTGTGGATACAGAATTAGATAGAAAATAAAACTGTTTGTGTTCACTAAAAAAAAAAACTCTTTAAAGCCAATTCTTCAGAAAATAATATTTAAAATGGCCATCAGACCAACACATTTGTGCATTTGTGCAAGCGAAAAGAATCCCAACAACACCACCAAAAAAGAAACATATATAATGTAAATAAAAACCTATATGGATCGCTTCAACACAACTAGTAGGCGGTCGGTTTGAGGATTAAGGCCAAGAGACATCATACCAGCATACCAGCCGGATCCATCAACAGCAGGTTATAGTGAAACATTATACAGCAGATGACGAGAAAGTTATTCCGTTTGATTCGCTGTGACGTTATTTGTCGCATGATGGAACAGACTTGGTACTAACAGAATATACAAAGTTCGCAGTACATTTGGAATCCGTTATCCAGTGTGGAACTATAGCAACCATAGTAAAGCAGCCTTATCAATGGAAACCGCAATGTTAAAGGTGCCGTAAAAGGACAAAGAAAACCTGAAGGTAACCTGTGTTAAAGGAAGCTCAGTAACAGAAGTCGTTGGAGACATCTCGTTGCAGACTTGTGCTCATTGAGGAGTTAAAGTGAATTGCATAAAAAAAAGCAGCTTCCCGCTCAGGTGATATAAGTAAGGCCTATAGTGCTAGTTAGAACAAGAGGAATAACATTATAAATAAAACATGAAAATAAAAATATGAAGTGGGTAAAAGAATACAAGGTAACCAATTCAACCACCGTAACATCTTTAGTGCAGAATACTAAAGGGCAAAGGAAGCATCTTTAGTAAGATCAAAAGTAACTCCTCTTTGGATTTGACAATATTTTATATAAGTGCGAAAAAGCCTTAATCTAAGTAGGTATTTGATTAGACTAGTGTACAAAATCAAGATCGACAGTCATGAATCATCTGAACCTGCTGGGAGTAAGTAGTAAAAGTTTTATTATATTTCATCTTGGAATTAAGATCCTTTAAACATATACTAATAGAGAATAGGAATCGAATTTAATTAGCTGCATCTTATTCGATATGTGTTTGAGGAAAACAATGGAGGCTTACCCAAATCCCAGCTTAAAAAGCACTTTATACAAAAGGCACCGACAAAAATCATCGCATTTGTTCCAACTCATGTCTGGATTTTTCGGCTTTCCAAAAATATATTAGAGTGGTTGATTGTATATTTGGCACAACGCACAAAACCAAAAGTTTAGATTTTGCTTTATTGGGTTTTTGGTTTGTACTAATTATGTAAGTAACGTAAATTAAGTAAGTAATTAGGGATTTTTTCAATGATAAACTTTGACATTTCCTCAAAGGATACATCCCTAAAACTCGTCAACATAGTGCAAAAATTCTTTTCGACTTCTAGTACTGAGTAATGTCATTACAAGATAATACGAAGAATAATCTTTCAAATTATTAGAAAAGTGCAACATGAAATGTATCCTTCGGTAAATCAAAACATGTGCAACTTAACAGTGACCAAGAATCTTGTATCACACACACACACCTACATTGAGCAGTTTACCAAAATGCACCAGGACAGCAAAGAACACAAGTCTCTCAAGTAAGGGCATTGCTTATGCTTACTTATGCAAAGTGTTTTTTTTTTTTGTACAATTTAAATTCAAATAATTTCAATCAGTTTATGATTATAAGCAAAGTCAGTCAATTAAATTCAATACAATCTTAAACAGTGACTATCACTTATCAGTTATCACAAATCATCTTAGCCGATTCCGTCCCAGGAATCAGAACATGCATGACGCTATGTTGGGGGATATTAAGAGCACTTTCATTTATGTAAGGACATCATGCAGGTAAAATGGCATTAATAAGCCATACACTGAGCAAGTCTAGTTTCCTTTTTTTATCTTTTTATTTGTTTATATAATAAAGAAACATCAATGCATAAAAAAAAGTAAGTCACTATTTTAGTGAGCAGAGACCGAGACTTGCCAGACACGGATGGTTTAGTCTTAGTAACCAGCGAAAAAGGTCTGTCTTCGAAAAAAATCTGATGATAGTGACGTCACACGTACAATTAGCATACCTCATATTTCTGTTTATCATGTGAAATGATAGATAGGTTTTTTCCTATAAAATAAGAGTCTTATTACTTGTATTTTGCAGATTTTCTACTAATATTTCTCCAGCAAGCCGTCAAATAAAGTTTTGAGCAAAAGGTAGGCATTTTATTTGACTAGTTCCTTCCAATTTATGACTACAAATACTAATTTAAGTGCGATAAGTCAAATCAGATCAAATGTGGATTTTCCGTTGAAAAAGAAAATATACCTGCAAAAGTATAGATATTACTACATTTTTTTCTAGCGACTTTTTTTTAAATTTTGAAATATCTAGCGGCTTTTTAAGTTCAATCTAGCGACTCTTTTTTTTTGACTTGCGGCAACACTGGTTGGCGACACCATCTGTGCGGGCTATTCAATGATCTTCTTTCATGCCAAATTTTAGGTCTTAATGGATGGACCATAGGCAACGCACCACCAGTATCGGTTGGACAAGAAGCACAGAGCGTTGATGAAATCAACGTTGTGTCCCAACACAAAAGGGTACCTCGTAATTGTTAAGTTCCATCATTATTTATAAATTTATTTTTGCCAGAGCGCTAGTGACCACGCGTCTTCTAGGAAACAATTTGACGCAAAAGGCTGACTTCAAAATAACGAAATAATCCTTCGAAATGTAATAGACTCCTTGGAAGATCAAAAATACCTTTTTTGTAGAAGAAGCTCAGTACTTACAGTCGGACAATATTATATATTTCCAATTTGTGTTTTTGTTTTTATATTTGTTGTGTATCTACGTTTTTTTTTTATGAGCTTTGTTTGTTTTTATAACACCTTATCCCATCCTTTCAGTCACTACGTTACGTTACGAAGCAAAGTTCCGTTTGATTGTAGTATTAAGAATTTCATGTTATGGTATAGTATTAAGAAATCGTTCATGAAGTGTAAATTATTGTAAATAACTTTTTAACTAAGCTTTTGCAAATTCTTAAAGTCCTTGTGGAAAACTTCACATTGACTCTTGACATAATGTAAATAGTTTTTAGAATTTGCAAAAGTACAGTTCGAAAGCTATAAACTATTTAATCGTGTGAAATACTTCATGAGATGTTCATCTTAGTAAATAATTGTTAATAACTTTGTAACCAAACTTTTCGCAATTATATCAGTGATTCTTTGATATATTTGTATACAAACCTTGTGAATCTTTTCAAAATCTTAAACGTTTTTCCAAAAATCTTAAGATTTCGATTATTTGCTATTACTATATGCGAGCACTTCAAGCACCGTATGGCGGGTACTAGAACATTAAATTATTCTGTTCATTATTCCAAATATACCAAAACAAACAGAGCTTTGCCTTGTCTAAGCAGCTGACATTTGTCCCAAATATAGTGACAACTGAAATGAAATATCAAGATTTGCTTTTGTGTGGAATCTAGTTAACATTTTTATTTCTGTCTCTTGAGTTTATATTTTTAGTTTGGAAAAGCAGCAAAAACTAAAGCACCCCTTAACCCTTTCGGCGAGAATACAACAATTAAAATCACGGTAAGTTTAGAAATTCCTCAACATCTTCAATTTTTCAATTCAATTTTTTAAGAAACAAATTAAATCAGAGACTAGACAACCCAATCGACAAGGAAAGCGAATCGAAAGAATGTCATGACAAGGAGCTCTTTAGCCAAGAAGTCCTGGAAGCAATCCCAGCTCCCAGCATCCCAGGAACCAATCCAAAAATATTTTTCACAGAGAACCACCATCTGTCGAACCCAACTGACTCAATCGCGGTGCACTCAACGAATTGGTTTTAATCAAAGCAGGAGTGGATTTGGATGCTCCTGATAATTTTGTTATATGTACGTACACAAAGTCTAGTAATTATTGTTTTAAGAAATCCCTTTAATGGGAAGAATTTTGTACCAAATTTCAGCTTGTGACAATGAGAATTGATCATATGTGGTGTCCTCGTAAGACATCAATGGTCTAGAACTATTTGCTGCTGGCGAGATATCGGACTATCAGTGTTTTTGTTTGCTTCTCTCAAATCTCTACAGAACATAAAACGCAAAAATCAACCAGCAGAAGGATAAACCACTCACCTTTAACCTTATGACCTATAATCGACAGCATGCAATACACCAAGGAGGGCGTTTTCATTTTTTTTTTACAAATGTGTTCATCAGCCGATGTATATAGGTTGAGCAGCATGATTTCAGCGAGTTGGAGAGTGAAGGAATCGAGTGATGTCCCGTATGTACGCGGAAGATATTTTTTTAATATTCCATCTTAGCAAATGCCGCAATGTTTATCGTATGGATTTCGGGAACATCACATCAGCAGTTTAACGGATGATTGCATGATGGGCTCAGAGAGTTTGTCACCCATATCTTTTACCAATATTTGCTTTGGATTGAACTCTGAAACTCTGTTTGGTTTTGATGTTGAATAAAAAATAAATCGTTTGTAGTAACTAATGGAAAACGCTATAAATAGAGTAACAACTGTAACTATGCTAAACCTTAAACGTCAAATGAATTGACATAATTTTGAATTTGGGACGAAAGTAGTACGTTACAAATTGAGACCTAAATTGTAAATAACTAATAAACTATGGTTTTGCAAATTCTAAAACTGGTTTTCTAAATTTAAGCAAACTGTTTGCTTATTACATATTTGCATCAAAAAAATTGAAATTCTTGAGATCGTGCTGCTAATTATACGACGGTATGTTTTATACTACATTTTCCAAAAATTGAAAAACCCCTATAACTTTCAATACTATTTGTAGATCCCGATTTGAAAATGGGGATTAAGAAATAAGATTTCCGCAGTTATCTAAAAATATCAACAGATGACAAAAACAGGAAACAAAATGACTTTGAAATTAGAACAACGTTTTATTCTCATTCGATTTAAAAACTTTATGCTCAGTCACATTTTTGGGTAACGCTGACTTTTTAAAAAGATTGATACTTCTACGATATACTAATATTTGGAGCAGTATGTACCTACAGTACATAATTTTAACTATTTTGATATTTTTAGCACTTTGTTTCTCGTTAAATGCCGAACTACATCTAAACATAAAGTTCAAGAAGTTCTCATAGTACAAAAGGAAAAAAAACGCGCATACACTGTTTCATTCTAGGAGAAAAATCTTGACCACGAAGCCCTATTAAGCAACCATTCTTTAATTATAACCTCCGACACCAGATCAAAATACTATTATGGAACGAAACAAAACAAAAATACATTAAAGCTTTGTTCGTATTCTTTCAAATGTTACTTTTTCGATCTTTTTCATGCAAAAATGACAGGTTTTAAGTGATTGTAGCGCGATCTTGAAGGAAGTCAGTAATCATTTTTTGTGACAGACGTTCGATTCTAGACTTCATCAACATCCCCGCTATCACCATTTTTACCTTCGTCATATCCGACATCATCGTCATCATCGTATTCAGTAAGAGCTTAACATCGTTTGTATATTTTACAAATAAGAAAAAAGTGGATATTTATGTATACGAGTATATAAACGGTTTACGAAAAATTGTAATGGGAGGCTTATTTTGAAAACAAATTTCTATTCGAGAAACACATTGGGCATTACCTTCATATATATACAAATTACGGTGCTCATAAAAGAGCTTAATTCGATCAGCTATGTATTGTTTTCGCTATACATTTACTCTGAACAACAATAAGAATCCCGCAGATATTGAAAACGCACCAAAATCATCACTCAAATCAGAAATAGCTAATTGTATTAAAAATCAGAGTAAGCTTTGCTTTCGTCTGAAAAATCTCCACAAAGCTCGGTGCATATCTACATAAAACTGTCTTTGTGTGTTTGGTAGTGTATAAGCCAAACATCACAATCGAGCCTTTTTGGTGCGGAAACCTAGACTTTTCGACACTTAAAGCAGACGGATAACGATATCTCCGACAACAAGGAAAACTGAAAAATATCTCGGCATGAAACGGAGAGTTTGACTCCAGTTTCGCTGAAAATAAAGAATTGAGTTTTTGTTGGTGAGCCTCGTTCCACCGAATGACGCCTGAACAACTCATGCAAATCTTTTTTTTTTTTTTGAAAAACATATTCTCAACAATCTTTATTGTCAAAAGGCTTAATCTGGCGAACAATAGTGCGCCGTGAAAACGAAAATAGGATTTCCGATATCAAGATCAATATATTAGCCCTTGTTGCTGAGTGTGAATAAAAATAAAATGTGTGAAAAACCGTATAGATTTTATGATACTAGGAAGTGACAGCAAAACCAACATCAAACAACAAAGTGTCAAAATGATCATCGGTTGGTTTAAGGATTAAGGCCAAGAGACAACAATAATGCGGTCCAGCCAGAACTAGCAACAGCTGGTTATTGTGAGAAAGGAGACGGTAGAGGAGGTCATTCAGTTCAGTGAAGTTATTTGTCAGACGATGGATGGGAACAAAACTGGTACTAACAGAATCTACAAAACTCCAAGTGCATTTGAAATACGATATCTAGTGTGGAATTATAGCACCCATAACAAGGCAGCTTTATCAATGGAAACCTCATAGTGGAAAGCGCGTTGAAAGGGCAAAGAAAACCTGGAAGACAACTTTTTTGAAGGAAGCTCAGTCCCAGAAGCCGTGGAGACAGATTTTGTATCTTGCTTATACGCAGTTCTAAATAACGCAGTAGTTATTTAGAAGTATAAAGGAGTTAAAGTTTTGCTGTAACTTCCGGAAACCAAGAGAACAGAGCGACTACCCGCTCAGCTAATATAAGTTAGGCGTTAGGCCCATAGTGCTAACCAGAACAGAAGGATTAACAATAGAAACAAAGCATGCAACAAAAATAAAATATGAAGTTGCTAAAAGCATTCAAGGCAACCAAATCAATCACATTAACAACTGTAGTGCTGAGCTTCAATGTAGGATTGTTGGTAGTAGAACAATATTCTTGATCGTCAATATTGTGTTGTTACCTATACTAGACATGGCCAATGGAATTTTCAAACATACCAGGGTATCACAATGGATCTACATTGATCTAAGTGTGATGGATATAACATCATCCATTAGCCCACTTACCTAACCTAACCTATCTCGATTTGTAGTTCTCTCATCTTCAAATCGCAAAGAATAGCCGCCATTTACTATTTAATCACAGCAATGTTAGTCCTGCTAGTTTGTTTCGAAACATACTTTGCAATGCCACTACAATGAACAGACAGAGAGACTGATTAAGTCGCAGTAGACGATAAGAGCAGAACACCACACTGGGCTGTTTTCAAAAAAGCTGCTCCTCAATTGTTTAATGTAATTTTGGTGCTCTTCATTACATTATCTGTGTTTTATTCAGATGTGAGACAAATTGTGAGGATTTCATAGTCCCTGCAAAATTGTTTACTTCGATAACATGTTTTTTGATGTTTAACTTGTTTGCAATGAGTTTATTCCACTGTACTTGGAAATTTTCCATAGAAAATGTCACATGGTCAGTTAAGAAAGAGAAAGTTCACAAAATATATCGAAAGACATAAAATCCGAAAATAGCCATAGAAGATAAGATTGAATAAATAGACGAAGAAGCCATTTAACCAAAAGGGCGTACGTGAATTCTCGAACGTTGAAACACAGCATCCGAGGATCAATCGAGGATTCATGTAGGCGATCATATAGAAGCGGAATCAAAACGAATTGTGCCCTCGATTATGTTCGACTCCGACTCCATTAGAATAACTTGTTTAATTGTAAAATTAATGTAATAACATTCTTGTGTAACAAATAAGTAGTAATTATTTCAATTGGAGGACTGCAGTCGAAAACTGCTTTAAGATATATGAGTCAGTTAAGAGGGGGAGTAGGTACTACCCACGCGCGGTGACAAACATAGTTAGGAATAAAGTGTTAGGAACAGCAAACGACATTTTAACTTCGCACGGAACGCCATTATAGGTAGACAAAATATTATGTACGCAGACAGAAGGCCCATACATATGATACAAATTGAACTTTCTAATTTAAGACAGGGAAAACAGTCCTTACAAGGATTTTATGATCACGTTATTAAAGCACTCACATTTATAATTACGAACAAAACAAAAATTAATTAAGGACTACAAAAAGCTGAAACCATTGGTCTTATAAACGTAGCTATTGATTAAGAACATTCATATTTGGTTTAAATCAACCAATATTTCTTTTAATATACTTGATCTTCCTAATGCACTAACCAGGGCCCAAGCGATAGAATCAAATATGATTCAATTTAAAGATAATCTACATTCCTCATATAGAATAACCTCACTACCACCAAGATTCAACTATATGACAGGTAGTACCAACTACTAATTCCTACCTACATAATTTAGCAATAAAACAATAATTAGAAGAAGAATAAGAAAAATCTTGAGTGCTATATTTCAGTCTCCATTATTCAAGAAGGAGCAAATGTGAGAATGTATAATATGTGTTTTGTGGATGTTGTTGTAAAGTCATGATTATTTAGTGATCGAGTCCTCATCAAAAGAGTTGTCCCTATTTATATGACATAGTCAATTCTTGATATTTTAGTTATTCATTGTTCATCGATCAAATAGATTGTAGTTAGAGGAAATAATAATAATGTGCATAGTTGATTTATCTCTTTTCCCAAACTTAAAATTATTAAGTGATCATAGCGCCATCTTGCAGGAACTCAGTAATCATTTCTCCCTCAGACGTTCGATTCTAGACTTTACCAACATCATCGCTATCACCATCTTTACCTTCGTCATCATCGACATCATCGTCATCGTCATCATCATCATCGTATTCAGTAAGTTATGTCCATTGTTTGTATATTTTACGAATAAGAAAGAAGTGGATATTCATATATATAAAACTTTTCGAAAAAGTTTGAATGGGTCGCTAATTTCAAAAACATGGTTCAATTTGAGAAAGACATTGGGCATTATCTACATACGAGTTTTGGTGCTCAATTAATAGTTAAATTCGAGCAGCTATTGTATCGTTTTCGTAAAACGTTCATACTCTGAACTATAATAGGCATCCTGCAACCATAAGTAGAGTGCGGACCACACCAAATCTATCAAATCGTTAAAAAATCAAAACAATCTTTGCTTTTGCCTGACAAATCAATAACTAATAAAATAAATAAAACTGTCCTTGTGAATTTCATAGTGTATATAGGCCAAACATCAAAGACAAGCTGATTTGGGAAGCTAGACTTTTCTACAATCAAATGAAAGCGAACGAATAACGATAGCTCTGACACCACAGAAAGAGCAAAAAATATTTCGAAATGAAACAGACAAAAAACCAACATCAAAAAACAAAGTGTCACAAAGCTCATCTCAAAACCTCCTCAAGGAAATTTTTAAACAAGTGATAAATCTCCACAGTTTCAAGACTTTGATAATGTTATCTTCTTGTTACTTAATCGCCCCGATCGCGCCTAAATGAAAGGCAATTGAATTTGTCCCCAGCAACATCTTCAAAAAAGGAACATATTATATAATATAAATAAAAACCTACAGGGATCCTTTCCACACAACTGGGAAGCGGTTGGTTTAAGGACTAAGGCCAAGAGACAACAATATTGCATACCAGCCGGAACGAGCAACAGCCGGTTATTGTGAGATAGGAGACAGAAAACTTAGTAACTTAGTCGTGCAGACAGTATAGGTATCTTGGCTGCGTACTGAGAAAGAAGGAAAGATCTGGTTGGATCCCTGTGCTCTTTGAGGAGTTTAAGTGCTGCTGGACGACTGCAACTTCCGCCAATCAAAAGAAGAAAGCGGCTTCCCGCTCAGCTGATATAAATAATGCCTATAGTGCTAGCCAGAACAGGAGGATTATCTATATAAACAAAACATGAAAAAAAAATATGAAGTGTGTAAAAGTGTTCGAGGACATTTTAACAATATTAATCGGTTATATTTTGCTCTTAAGATATGTAGCTAAGTACTTGTAAAGAACAAAAATCAAAGCCAGTTTTTCCGAGTGAATATTTGAAATGTGAACTTCAGATCAAAGCAGTAGTTATACGGTATAAATTTAGTAGCGCAATCCAATGGCAATGATTTTAAAACCTACAAGAATCAAGAATGGGCAACAACCCCCTATTCGATACTTACAGCCAGATGCAGAGCATTTGTTCTCTTGGAGACCTATTCATCATTTTCCGGTCATGCTCTGAAGACCTACATTGCAATATATTTAACCCTCCTTTACATCATGATGTTCATTTGGGTCCGGAGTGTTTGAACTTTCATGATTTGTGTGTTTCTAATTTTTTGCCTTGGGATTATTACTCAGTGAACAAAATGTATGTTTCTATTAATTTGTCTGTTTATCTGTTTAAATGATAAAATTGGAATTATACCAAACTTTCTGCAACATTTTCCTCGAAATAATCCTACATTGCATTTGCATAATTATTATTGTAATTTTTACAAGTAAATAATGTATACTTCTTAAGCAAAAAGAATATACAGAAGATTATAACAATCTAAAACATGATAAAATTAATTAAATACAATAAAACATAATAGTTTTTAATATTGAATCAATTCTTATTGTTTAATGATAGAGAGAAAAGGTGGTGTAATTGCACTCAAAGTTATTACAAGTTAAAAGTTAGTGCAAGTTAACTGTCCAGTGAGAGTTAATACCTAACCTATCATTATCTCACCTTACAAAGGGAAGCCTCTTTGGACTTCACAATATTATATATACTTGCAGAAAAGCATTCGTCTAAGTAGGTATTTCATTATTTATTTGGAGACCGCAGTGTAAAAAATCAACGTCGACAACATACTGAATCTATACTGTGTGTATGTAGTTAAAATTTTGTAGTATTTTGTCTTGGAATTAAGGTCATATACGTGCCCAAACATCTAACAAAAGGATAGAAATCGAATTTAAATATGAATGCGTTTCTTATTCGATAAATGTTATAGTTGCACAAAGAAGGCTAACCCGGATAAGAAAGGACTAAACAAAAAAAGTAACTATGCGAAAATCATCGCATTTGTTCCAACTCCAGTGAAGGCATCCCCTTCACGTATGGATGGAATCTCTAAACCGATTTTATGGCCGCGAAACACTCTTGTTTGATAACACTAAGCTGGGTTTTACGCTATAGGTTTTTCATTCATCTTCTCGTCACGCGGTGAATGCAACCATTTAAATTGTTTTTATTGATTGAAGATATAAGAAAATAAACAGGATATTTTATTATTATTAGATTTTTTTATTTTTATTTAAGATCAAGAAAAAAGTAAGTAATGAAGGCCCACGCTAAGCGCAAATTGTATTCAGATTTTTGGTGTTTGAAGATTATTAAATAAATATTAATTGGTGCAGCTGGACGGTCTAATAGCTCGCCAGAGGGGTAGGAACTTGCTGCTTCATCGCTTCTACAATGATTTTTATGCCACAAGATCTTCAGAGATTTCTCATACCCGTAGCTAGTGGACTACTACTCACCTCATTTTTTATACGCATTAAGCTTTATGTAAGAAATTCACGGTATTTTTCTTTGATCACTTTCAGAATCTTAAAATCCATTCAGTTTAGCAGCAGTTCAGTTTGTAAGATTCTTAACTATTGTTGTTGGAAGTTAGTTCCCTCTTCATGAGTCGAAGTGTGCACTAAGTTTCCACAAGAAAGTGGAACACGTTCCACCTGAATGAATGAATTGTTGGCACAAAAGCTCCAAGCGGGGCCGGGGCCTGTGACTTACACTCTCAACCATTCCTGTGGGGGCCTACAATTTACTGCCGAATCCGAACGGCTAACAGAGAAGCACTTTCCATGACATTAATTTCTCTTGGAGGATTTGTCACTTCCTCGCAAGAGGCAGTACCCCGGAAAAGAACTTAAGGTGGAGTCAGGGATCGAACCCAGAACCTTTGGAATGACAGTCCGCCACACTAACCACTACGCCACGGTGTACTACGTTCCACCTGCCATGTTAAATATGTCCACTTCTCGTAAGTGGACTAAGTTCCCACTAAATGAGAATTAAGTCCCTCGGTGGACTTAGTACCCGGGTACTTATTTCCCTGCACCCTATTGAACTGCTCTTAAAAAATCAAGCCATTAATTGCTTTATTTTTGTCTATTGAAGCGAATGAACTGCAATTCATCAATTAATCTTCTTTTATTATCTTTTTATTTAATTTCTAGCTTGCTCCATTGCTTCTAACCCAGCTGCGAGCGTGCCCAGCCTGGGCTGCACTTGATCCTCAAATATGACCCCAAGACTCGGATCTAATAGCGTACATAAGTACTGGCGGTATATGAGTCAAAAACACCTGAAGTGGTCATGAAGAACGATTAACATTTGTCCATGACGGCCGACGATCATTTGGAGAGGACCAACTAAGTGCTGGTTTACCAGCGTATGTTATGCAAGAGGAATTTAGCCGCTACCAAGGTTATTGGTGGCAATCAAATTCTAAAGTTGTACAAGAGTTAAGAGAAATATTTGTTGTTGCTTTTATGATAAGGTGTGAGGTAATATACTTTGGTTTTGGTTTAAAGAGATGTGAACCATCCAGGTAGGTACTGGTCAACAAGGGCCGAAGAAATACATCCATTAAGGAGTACATAGCAATATTTGCTTGCACTAAAGCGGTTCATATTGAGGTGGTAAGTGATCTGAGCTCAGCAGCGTTTATCGTAGTCTTAAAACGCTTCAAATCAAGAAGAGAAACCTGTTCACATTTGTATGGTGACAATGGTACTATGGGTTGTGGGAGCCAACAAAGCAATTCAAAAAATCAGAGCAAGCTTTGCTTTCGTGTGGAAAATCTCCACAAAGCTCGGTGCATATCTACATAAAACTGTCTTTGTGTGTTTGGTAGTGTATAAGCCAAACATCACAATCGAGCCTTTTTGGTGCTGAAACCTAGACTTTTCGACACTTAAAGCAGACGGATAACGATATCTCCAACAACAAGGAAAACTGAAAAATATCTCGGCATGAAACGGAGAGTTTGACTCCAGTTTCGCTGAAAATAAAGAATTGAGTTTTCGTTGGTGGGCCTCGTTCCACCGAATGACGCCTGAACAACTCATGCAAATCTTTTTTTTTTTTTTGGAAAACATATTCTCAACAATCTTCATTGTCAAAAGGCTTAATCTGGCGAACAATAGTGCGCCGTGAAAACGAAAATAGGATTTCCGATATCAAGATCAATATATTAGCCCTTGTTGCTGAGTGTGAATAAAAATAAAATGTGTGAAAAAACGTATAGATTTTATGATACTAGGAAGTGACAGCAAAACCAACATCAAACAACAAAGTGTCACAATGATCATCGGTTGGTTTAAGGATTAAGGCCAAGAGACAACAATAATGCGGTCCAGCCAGAACTAGCAACAGCTGGTTATTGTGAGAAAGGAGACGGTAGAGGAGGTCATTCAGTTCAGTGAAGTTATTTGTCAGACGATGGATGGGAACAAAACTGGTACTAACAGAATCTACAAAACTCCAAGTGCATTTGAAATACGATATCTAGTGTGGAATTATAGCACCCATAACAAGGCAGCTTTATCAATGGAAACCTCATAGTGGAAAGCGCGTTGAAAGGGCAAAGAAAACCTGGAAGACAACTTTTTTGAAGGAAGCTTAGTCCCAGAAGCCGTGGAGACAGATTTTGTATCTTGCTTATACGCAGTTCTAAATAACGCAGTAGTTATTTAGAAGTATAAAGGAGTTAAAGTTTTGCTGTAACTTCCGGAAACCAAGAGAACAGAGCGACTACCCGCTCAGCTAATATAAGTTAGGCGTTAGGCCCATAGTGCTAACCAGAACAGAAGGATTAACAGTAGAAACAAAGCATGCAACAAAAATAAAATATGAAGTTGCTAAAAGCATTCAAGGCAACCAAATCAATCACATTAACAACTGTAGTGCTGAGCTTCAATGTAGGATTGTTGGTAGTAGAATAATATTCTTGATCGTCAATATTGTGTTGTTACCTATACTAGACATGGCCAATGGAATTTTCAAACATACCAGGGTATCACAATGGATCTACATTGATCTAAGTGTGATGGATATAACATCATCCATTAGCCCACTTACCTAACCTAACCTATCTCGATTTGTAGTTCTCTCATCTTCAAATCGCAAAGAATAGCCGCCATTTACTATTTAATCACAGCAATGTTAGTACTGCTAGTTTGTTTCGAAACATACTTTGCAATGCCACTAAATAGATTCTTTAGATACAATGAACAGACAGAGAGACTGATTAAGTCGCAGTAGATGATAAGAGCAGAACACCACACTGGGCTGTTTTCAAAAAAGCTGCTCCTCAATTGTTTAATGTAATTTTTGTGCTCTTCATTACATTATCTGTGTTTTATTCAGATGTGAGACAAATTGTGAGGATTTCATAGTCCCTGCAAAATTGTTTACTTCGATAACATGTTTTTTGATGTTTAACTTGTTTGCAATGAGTTTATTCCACTGTACTTGGAAATTTTCCATAGAAAATGTCACATGGTCAGTTAAGAAAGAGAAAGTTCACAAAATATGCCTGAAAGACATAAAATCCGAAAATAGCCATAGAAGATAAGATTGAATAAATAGACGAAGAAGCCATTTAACCAAAAGGGCGTACGTGAATTCTCGAACGTTGAAACACAGCATCCGAGGATCAATCGAGGATTCATGTAGGCGATCATATAGAAGCGGAATCAAAACGAATTGTGCCCTCGATTATGTTCGACTCCGACTCCATTAGAATAACTTGTTTAATTGTAAAATTAATGTAATAACATTCTTGTGTAACAAATAAGTAGTAATTATTTCAATTGGAGGACTGCAGTCGAAAACTGCTTTAAGATATATGAGTCAGTTAAGAGGGGGAGTAGGTACTACCCACGCGCGGTGACAAACATAGTTAGGAATAAAGTGTTAGGAACAGCAAACGACATTTTAACTTCGCACGGAACGCCATTATAGGTAGACAAAATATTATGTACGCAGACAGAAGGCCCATACATATGATACAAATTGAACTTTCTAATTTAAGACAGGGAAAACAGTCCTTACAAGGATTTTATGATCACGTTATTAAAGCACTCACATTTATAATTACGAACAAAACAAAAATTAATTAAGGACTACAAAAAGCTGAAACCATTGGTCTTATAAACGTAGCTATTGATTAAGAACATTCATATTTGGTTTAAATCAACCAATATTTCTTTTAATATACTTGATCTTCCTAATGCACTAACCAGGGCCCAAGCGATAGAATCAAATATGATTCAATTTAAAGATAATCTACATTCCTCATATAGAATAACCTCACTACCACCAAGATTCAACTATATGACAGGTAGTACCAACTACTAATTCCTACCTACATAATTTAGCAATAAAACAATAATTAGAAGAAGAATAAGAAAAATCTTGAGTGCTATATTTCAGTCTCCATTATTCAAGAAGGAGCAAATGTGAGAATGTATAATATGTGTTTTGTGGATGTTGTTGTAAAGTCATGATTATTTAGTGATCGAGTCCTCATCAAAAGAGTTGTCCCTATTTATATGACATAGTCAATTCTTGATATTTTAGTTATTCATTGTTCATCGATCAAATAGATTGTAGTTAGAGGAAATAATAATAATGTGCATAGTTGATTTATCTCTTTTCCCAAACTTAAAATTATTAAGTGATCATAGCGCCATCTTGCAGGAACTCAGTAATCATTTCTCCCTCAGACGTTCGATTCTAGACTTTACCAACATCATCGCTATCACCATCTTTACCTTCGTCATCATCGACATCATCGTCATCGTCATCATCATCATCGTATTCAGTAAGTTATGTCCATTGTTTGTATATTTTACGAATAAGAAAGAAGTGGATATTCATATATATAAAACTTTTCGAAAAAGTTTGAATGGGTCGCTAATTTCAAAAACATGGTTCAATTTGAGAAAGACATTGGGCATTATCTACATACGAGTTTTGGTGCTCAATTAATAGTTAAATTCGAGCAGCTATTGTATCGTTTTCGTAAAACGTTCATACTCTGAACTATAATAGGCATCCTGCAACCATAAGTAGAGTGCGGACCACACCAAATCTATCAAATCGTTAAAAAATCAAAACAATCTTTGCTTTTGCCTGACAAATCAATAACTAATAAAATAAATAAAACTGTCCTTGTGAATTTCATAGTGTATATAGGCCAAACATCAAAGACAAGCTGATTTGGGAAGCTAGACTTTTCTACAATCAAATGAAAGCGAACGAATAACGATAGCTCTGACACCACAGAAAGAGCAAAAAATATTTCGAAATGAAACAGACAAAAAACCAACATCAAAAAACAAAGTGTCACAAAGCTCATCTCAAAACCTCCTCAAGGAAATTTTTAAACAAGTGATAAATCTCCACAGTTTCAAGACTTTGATAATGTTATCTTCTTGTTACTTAATCGCCCCGATCGCGCCTAAATGAAAGGCAATTGAATTTGTCCCCAGCAACATCTTCAAAAAAGGAACATATTATATAATATAAATAAAAACCTACAGGGATCCTTTCCACACAACTGGGAAGCGGTTGGTTTAAGGACTAAGGCCAAGAGACAACAATATTGCATACCAGCCGGAACGAGCAACAGCCGGTTATTGTGAGATAGGAGACAGAAAACTTAGTAACTTAGTCGTGCAGACAGTATAGGTATCTTGGCTGCGTACTGAGAAAGAAGGAAAGATCTGGTTGGATCCCTGTGCTCTTTGAGGAGTTTAAGTGCTGCTGGACGACTGCAACTTCCGCCAATCAAAAGAAGAAAGCGGCTTCCCGCTCAGCTGATATAAATAATGCCTATAGTGCTAGCCAGAACAGGAGGATTATCTATATAAACAAAACATGAAAAAAAAATATGAAGTGTGTAAAAGTGTTCGAGGACATTTTAACAATATTAATCGGTTATATTTTGCTCTTAAGATATGTAGCTAAGTACTTGTAAAGAACAAAAATCAAAGCCAGTTTTTCCGAGTGAATATTTGAAATGTGAACTTCAGATCAAAGCAGTAGTTATACGGTATAAATTTAGTAGCGCAATCCAATGGCAATGATTTTAAAACCTACAAGAATCAAGAATGGGCAACAACCCCCTATTCGATACTTACAGCCAGATGCAGAGCATTTGTTCTCTTGGAGACCTATTCATCATTTTCCGGTCATGCTCTGAAGACCTACATTGCAATATATTTAACCCTCCTTTACATCATGATGTTCATTTGGGTCCGGAGTGTTTGAACTTTCATGATTTGTGTGTTTCTAATTTTTTGCCTTGGGATTATTACTCAGTGAACAAAATGTATGTTTCTATTAATTTGTCTGTTTATCTGTTTAAATGATAAAATTGGAATTATACCAAACTTTCTGCAACATTTTCCTCGAAATAATCCTACATTGCATTTGCATAATTATTATTGTAATTTTTACAAGTAAATAATGTATACTTCTTAAGCAAAAAGAATATACAGAAGATTATAACAATCTAAAACATGATAAAATTAATTAAATACAATAAAACATAATAGTTTTTAATATTGAATCAATTCTTATTGTTTAATGATAGAGAGAAAAGGTGGTGTAATTGCACTCAAAGTTATTACAAGTTAAAAGTTAGTGCAAGTTAACTGTCCAGTGAGAGTTAATACCTAACCTATCATTATCTCACCTTACAAAGGGAAGCCTCTTTGGACTTCACAATATTATATATACTTGCAGAAAAGCATTCGTCTAAGTAGGTATTTCATTATTTATTTGGAGACCGCAGTGTAAAAAATCAACGTCGACAACATACTGAATCTATACTGTGTGTATGTAGTTAAAATTTTGTAGTATTTTGTCTTGGAATTAAGGTCATATACGTGCCCAAACATCTAACAAAAGGATAGAAATCGAATTTAAATATGAATGCGTTTCTTATTCGATAAATGTTATAGTTGCACAAAGAAGGCTAACCCGGATAAGAAAGGACTAAACAAAAAAAGTAACTATGCGAAAATCATCGCATTTGTTCCAACTCCAGTGAAGGCATCCCCTTCACGTATGGATGGAATCTCTAAACCGATTTTATGGCCGCGAAACACTCTTGTTTGATAACACTAAGCTGGGTTTTACGCTATAGGTTTTTCATTCATCTTCTCGTCACGCGGTGAATGCAACCATTTAAATTGTTTTTATTGATTGAAGATATAAGAAAATAAACAGGATATTTTATTATTATTAGATTTTTTTATTTTTATTTAAGATCAAGAAAAAAGTAAGTAATGAAGGCCCACGCTAAGCGCAAATTGTATTCAGATTTTTGGTGTTTGAAGATTATTAAATAAATATTAATTGGTGCAGCTGGACGGTCTAATAGCTCGCCAGAGGGGTAGGAACTTGCTGCTTCATCGCTTCTACAATGATTTTTATGCCACAAGATCTTCAGAGATTTCTCATACCCGTAGCTAGTGGACTATACTACTCACCTCATTTTTTATACGCATTAAGCTTTATGTAAGAAATTCACGGTATTTTTCTTTGATCACTTTCAGAATCTTAAAATCCATTCAGTTTAGCAGCAGTTCAGTTTGTAAGATTCTTAACTATTGTTGTTGGAAGTTAGTTCCCTCTTCATGAGTCGAAGTGTGCACTAAGTTTCCACAAGAAAGTGGAACACGTTCCACCTGAATGAATGAATTGTTGGCACAAAAGCTCCAAGCGGGGCCGGGGCCTGTGACTTACACTCTCAACCATTCCTGTGTGTGCGTTGATACTCTGCAGGAATGGAGGGGGCCTACAATTTACTGCCGAATCCGAACGGCTAACAGAGAAGCACTTTCCATGACATTAATTTCTCTTGGAGGATTTGTCACTTCCTCGCAAGAGGCAGTACCCCGGAAAAGAACTTAAGGTGGAGTCAGGGATCGAACCCAGAACCTTTGGAATGACAGTCCGCCACACTAACCACTACGCCACGGTGTACTACGTTCCACCTGCCATGTTAAATATGTCCACTTCTCGTAAGTGGACTAAGTTCCCACTAAATGAGAATTAAGTCCCTCGGTGGACTTAGTACCCGGGTACTTATTTCCCTGGACCCTATTGAACTGCTCTTAAAAAATCAAGCCATTAATTGCATTATTTTTGTCTATTGAAGCGAATGAACTGCAATTCATCAATTAATCTTCTTTTATTATCTTTTTATTTAATTTCTAGCTTGCTCCATTGCTTCTAACCCAGCTGCGAGCGTGCCCAGCCTGGGCTGCACTTGATCCTCAAATATGACCCCAAGACTCGGATCTAATAGCGTACATAAGTACTGGCGGTATATGAGTCAAAAACACCTGAAGTGGTCATGAAGAACGATTAACATTTGTCCATGACGGCCGACGATCATTCGGAGATGACCAACTAAGTGCTGGTTTACCAGCGTATGTTATGCAAGAGGAATTTAGCCGCTACCAAGGTTATTGGTGGCAATCAAATTCTAAAGTTGTACAAGAGTTAAGAGAAATATTTGTTGTTGCTTTTATGATAAGGTGTGAGGTAATATACTTTGGTTTTGGTTTAAAGTGATGTGAACCATCCAGGTAGGTACTGGTCAACAAGGGCCGAAGAAAGACATCCATTAAGGAGTACATAGCAATATTTGTTTGCACTAAAGCGGTTCACATTGAGGTGGTAAGTGATCTGAGCTCAGCAGCGTTTATCGCAGTATTAAAACACTTCAAATCAAGAAGAGAAACCTGTTCACATTGGTATAGTGACAATGGTACTATGGGTTGTGGGAGCCAACAAAGCAATTCAGCATCAGATATATCCTACTGTTAAATCATAACGAAATATCACCTCAACCGAGTTATTGGAGATACAACGATGAAATATATATGAGACAAAAACATTTCGCTCTCACTAGCAACTTTAACAAAAAACTGACTCAAGACTTTTGGAGAACTTGGTCCTCGGAATATCTGGTTCAACTTCAACAATGGCAACAATTAAGAACAAAGGGAAGAAACTGTTGAAATTGGTTATCTTTTTCTTATTAAGGAAGATCGATTACCATCAACTACATTCCAAGCCCTTGGAAGACTATTGTCTTCTTCAACATGACAATCTGTTGGTCAGAATTTAATACCTTTTTAAGTTATACATTCAACAAACGGATCAAATGACAAGTCAACAGGAATTCGAGAGGTAAAATCTAATATCTGATAGAATAGGTACTTGGTCAATTCAAACGCCAATTTCATCAAATGGAGCTAAACAACGAAATTCTTTTGCATGCGAATGATGACTTCATGCATCGACCGAAACGCTATCCATTTGACTTCATTGGAAGGGTTTCAAACGAGCTGCTCAGAATATTAGATCAACTGTTAGCAAAAAGAACGAAGAAACTATGGAGGACATTCAAGACAATATAAAGCAACAATATTACTCAACATTCAATATATTAAAAAAAAAAAAAGAGAGATTAAATTATTACGCACCAATGTACACAAATTCAGCAATGGAAATGATCTTGTAACCAACTTAAGATTGTTGACGTCAGTAGCTTTGAACGCCATATTTATAATGTTGAATGTATTGATGCACATGGTTCTGTCAGCCCATACTGGCAAAATACATCCACTTATTCTTGCAGTACAACAATTCAAAAAGAAACCGACCAGAATCCATGACCATAAACCATGCTCATCGAAGAGAGGCACAATGAAACAGTCCTTCGACTTTATTAAATATTAAGTCCAAGAGGAAGAGTAAGAGACAGCAACATAATCATAGAGGTAACTCTTCCGCTTCTGTATAACATAACGAAGAATTTAAATTTTACAAAATCTTACCAGTTTCAACCTTGAACAATTGGAACAATTCCATCCACGGATTACTGATTGAAGAATTTTTGAATTGTCAGAAGAGACTTCCAGATAATTATTGGTATTACCTGCAACACCAAATATACACAGCTCTGGCTTCCGTCAGCTCTTCCGAAATAAATATTATGCAACACAAAATGCTACTAATAGATTCGTTTTAAACAAATAACATCCCAGCACAGGCCTACTGGACCCAAAAGCATGCCCCAAATGCTTGGATGTATAGCGTCCCAAATACTACAGTCATAATAATTAATTCTGACCTCAATTCAACCCCTACAACTCTTAAGGGTAGTGGAATACTTACTGGCTGCGCACAATGGTGTAGCAGTAGCAGTAGCACGCAGCAATGTCAAAGTAAATGCCAAAAAAAGTAGCTCACAAAGCAGCATACACGAATACAATGTGTAGCACTGAACTCAAACAAAAATCATGTCTGCCATTTTGGTTTGTTGTTGTTTTGCAGCGCAGCAGGTCGTGAAGTTCAAGTCGAGTCGACTTGTACTTCAGCGAATCTCTCTGCTGCATCTGCTTCTTCACATTGTAGTCGTGCATACATTTAACTTTGGCATTGCAGGAAAAGGAGAATTGCTAAACTATAAGAGGCTGCCAACGAAATATACAAACAACTCAGACACCATTTGAAGAAGCAGATTTATGATTTTCTTTAACTTGAGGAGGCTCAGCATGTTGAGACAACAACAACACGTGTGTAAATTCTGAATCACAAGTTATATCAAACATAAATAAAGACCCCCCACAATCAAAATTGATATCTGAAAAAGCCATAAACAATGAAGCATCCTCTGTTGAGCTTCATTGCTTACAGATATAATCAACAGTTTAGAATCCCTTATGGATCTTGCTATATTAATTATATTAAAGATAAACAATGAATTGTAAAATCAGCTATTTATTTTTGGCGACATAAAAATCCCTATGGATCTTACTATATCAATTATATAAAAGATAAACAATGAATTGTTAAATCAGCTTTTCATCTATGGCGACATAAAAATCCCTTAATAAACAACGATCGTTGGAGTTGACCAACGACCATGATTTTATAGGCTAGGTATAAGATTCATGAATAAAGAAAAATTCAGTCTAATTTTGGACCTCGAAACTAAAGGTTATTTTATTTCGATTAAGAACAAAAAAGCTTTTGAAGATACACTTCAAACAAAACTCACAGGTCAACAGAACAACAAAGGCAACTTTATGAATACTCATATTCAGAACCACATTTCACACGGGCGCAAAGACTATATCATATATTTGCATGCGTTCAATGTGTAGTGTATAGATAATAATTTTTAAATTGGAATTATGTGTGTATGTATTAAAGAAGAGTATATATTTATTGTAATAAACTTCACTTGTTATAAAAACAGCGAGCCAAAACGATTCTTTTATTTAGGTGGTTTCCCCCTCCAAACAGTCAGTGCTAAAGGGTCTAAATTAGTGATAAGGCAGTTGTTTAGTGAAAACCAAAAACATTATAAAGTAGTTGTTATATAGGCACTCCGCAACAAGTCAATGCAAAAAACTTCAAAAGAACTTCATAATATAAAAAAGTTTTTATAAGTAAAATCAGTTATAAATAAAAAGAAAAAGGTAAGTACCTACTCAGTTCATAAAGTCTATACAAAGAAACCTGACCAGTTGCCCAATCTTTCAAGTGCAGCAGCACATATTATATAAATCGTGTTCTAAATACTAAAATGGTAAGGGCATAATGTATTACCAAATGTAATGAGATCCTAGAGCTAATTACAACAACATTACCACCAGCTCCTGATGAATTATTTTAAACGCTATTTTGTTACAATAATTATTGTAAGAATGGACGTGGTGTGCGCTGTGGGTGTAGAAAATAGGGGTTGCAATACACTTAAGCTTGTGGCCAGTGCAATAGACAAGATCTCTCCATGTTTGCTTCATCACAAAGCGATTCTGAAGAAGAGAGTGCATTTTTTAGCTTAAAAATTAGGAAGGCCTGGAAACAACGATTCAGGAAAATGAAGATGATAATAACGAAACAGAAAATTTCACGTACCCCGAAGATGACGAAAATAAAAAAGAAGAAGAAGAAGAAAATTAATATTTTCGTTCTATACTCAGTGCATTTCAATTCAGAAGTAAATTTAATTGAACAAAAATTAGATGCATGCAAAAAAATAATATATGAACTAATACCTAAATTAATACAAATTATTTATTTTTCATAAGATTTCATCAATTTAATAAGTTTATTCAAGTTATTATTCACTGCGATTCACAGATGAACTTTCATTACAGTTAGTATGACTGAGCGTTGCAGGCTATCCGCCCTCTATCTCAAAAATGGTTTCGCTTATAACAAAAATGTCGGATCAAAGTTTGTTAAAAATTTATAATAAACGTTAACATCATTGAAGCTATAGTAGAATCCAAGGTAGTAGCAAAAAACTGATTTTTGTGACCTTTGACCTTGGATAACTTACGGCGCAGACACGAGATTGTATTAGACTTTTGATACCACCAAAATGAAGGTGTATATACGAGTCCACAGCTTATTTTCTCTCATTCCGAAGTAAAACCAATTTTGATATTAACACTTTCGACACCAGGTCTAGAAAAACTTATAACAGGATGAGTTTGTCAAACAAAAAAAAAAGGAGGCAGAAATATACATACTTTCTCTTTTTTCGTATTCCTTAAATGCCATTTGAGCAAACGAAAAAAAAGTGATTGCAGCGCGATACTGGGGGAAGTCAATAAAATGTTTTTTTAGTGATTTGGTTTTAAGACCTTATAGAACAGTGAAAGCTCGTTCATGTTCAAGTTTGAAAAAATTCCAACCGATCTTCAGCGAATATTTAATGTTTGGACATTTAATAAATATATAAAAACGCGACAATCATATTATCGCTAATCACAATGCTTAATGCTAGTAAATTGATGAGCTTTCGAAGTGATACGAGTGTTACGAGAAAATTGTTAAGTGGCGCACTGTTTGTTGAAGTAGCTATAAAACAAGGTTAGACAAGAAACATTACGGCAATGGTCGATTAAAACAAATGTTTCGGTAATGGTTTTTTCACCTATCAATTTTAATGCTCTTTTTTAAATCCTACCCAGGAGGTGCAGAATGTTTAACAGTCGCTCCTCTGCACCTGCCCAGATATGAGAATTATACTCAATCTTCGGGCAAATGTATGATTCTAGATTGTAGACAGATCAGGTAACCTAAGCTTTTCGTTTCATTTTAAGTGAAGTCAAATATAAGTTCGTTCCACAGAAGGTGGTTTAGAAAACATATTCATAGATCACAAAGCTGTTCGGTTTCCTCATTGCAGATGCCACTCATGGAAAGTCGGAAAGATGGTAATTATTGCTTTAAGGACAGAAAACAGCATTGAATTGTTGACGCATCAATTTCCACACGGTTGATAATTCCCCTTTCGACAATGCTGTCAAGATCAGAATTCAGTGAGCTTAATATATGCTGCCGATGCCATTCCACATCCTAAGAACAGGTATCTGAATGTAGAAACGTATATAAAAAGCTGATAGCATTTTCGTCAGTAAAACAATTAAGTGGATTAGAAATTTTAGACACTATACTCTAGCCAACATAAGCCGGTAGTACACCTTATGGGGAAGCTTTTCTTAAATCAGTAGCGTGCCATACTTTTGCACCATACTATATTGAAGGAAACCCTCCATACAAATTGCCAATGAATTTCCAATTGCATCTAGCGTAGATCCTAGACATCTTATTCTGAGCTGATTGGCTGTTTCAAAATTCAACCCCTATTAAATTGATGTGCTTTCAGTACTCAGAGATACCGACCTGCGACCAGTGAAATTTTGTTAATTATACTCTGTTCAACATAAATCGGCGACACAGGGAAGTTAGGGATGTTTGTCTCTCATTCGCAGTCTTTTATTTTCCGTAAAGGCGTTTCATACAAAAGCTCTTACATGGTTTCCGTAGTAAGCAGATCAAATAAGTAACAATTTGAAAAAAAAAAATGAATGTATGTTGTCAAAGAATTTAATTTAAAATATTGTTTCATTCGGAACTTTTGTCTCATTAGAAACGACATAAAAAAGGAATTTATGACCCAGCACAGTGAGTCATAAGTCCCGAATTCATTTTCACCCCTTTTGATCTGGCTACAATTTACAAAGCGCTTATACGCCCTAAACTCAAGTATAACTCCCTTCTCTGGGCAGGTGCTTCTCAAACGTTTCTTCTCCTGCTCGACAGAGTTAAGAAAAAAGCGTTAAAATTGATAGGAGAGAGAATCATTATGGAAACATTTCCATCACTCGAACATCGTCGAAATGTGTCATGCCTTTCCTTATTTTACAGATTATTTTACAAAAAATGCTCACTCGAGGTAGCCAGCTGCGTTCCACCCCCTAAAACATTTCTCCCGTAACACTGGTCTTGCTAAGAACGCTCATCAGTTTACACTTGAGCCCGAAATTGGGCGTACCGTGAAATATAGAGATTCTTTCCTTAGCCGTACAACACGAATGTGGAATGAATTGCCTGGCACAATTTTTCCTTGCAATTTTGATGTTTAAACTTCAAGACCAATGTTCACCGACACCTCCTTTCACTTCCTCCCTAATTTCCTATCGCCCACGCTGTGACTTATCATTAAAAGGGCTATAACAAACCCCTTGAGCGCGTGTGCAGTATAAAAAAAAACGGTTGTGGGAGTATCAAAATGCGTAACCAACTCCTCAAACAGCACGGCCAAAAAAGGTGACTAAAGAGGAAAACAAAAGGACGCAATGGAAGAACCAAGAAACAAAAAGAACAACAAATAATAGTGAAAAGTAAAAAGAAGACGAAAAAATCGTTAAGTGTTTATATTACACAACATGTGCTGTGATCTGTGAATGTACCTTCAATGTCAGACGAAAAAATCGTTAAGTGTTTATATTACACAACATGTGCTGTGATCTGTGAATGTACCTTCAATGTCATAAAACACAAGTATTTCAGTAACAAAAAAGTAGTCTTAAATTTATAATTCCATGTCAGATAAGACAAAAAACAGTCTCATTTATTAAACAATCTCCTAAACATGTCAAAACTAAGATTCTTAAACTTATATAATTAGGGATACAAGTAATTTTTTTTTTTTGTAAACAATGATAATTATAAAAGTCAATAACAAGGGTATGGCAAAAAACTTTGCCAATAATAAATTTAATTTTTATTAAAAAGCTCACTTCAAGAATTATAAAAAAATGCGAAATTAATTGAAACGAGTGTGCTACAACACATATTTTTGTATCTTGAGAGGATTCCGAATTAAAAACAACTTTATTTAAAAAGTTGTATTTATATAGTAACCTAAGTTTAAGAAACAGAATGACTAACATTTTAATATTGAAAAATAATTTCAATAACAATATTGGAAACAATGAAAACGATTTTTATTACTTAAGAAGAATAATTAAGACACACAAAAAAAATCCAATTAAAGCTATCAATATAAGCAACTAAAGTGACAGTTTTAAGCTTAATTCAGTATTTTATCGACAAATTCTTTAAATTATAAAAAAAAAAACCAAAGAATCCAGCATAAAATAAAAAAAATGTTCCATTAAAAAGAAACAATGATAAAATAAACACATTGAAAAAAAAAATAGCTAATACCAAAATTATATCGTGATTAATTAATTGCACATGGTGTTGCTACATCTGTAGTACCTAGCGCAGTTAAAAGAACGTAATTCCTATATCACGGATGCAAGTGAAGTTGTCGCTGTAGTACAAACAATATTTGAAGTTCAAGAAAACTCAACTACAGCTAAGCCCTTGTGCCATGGCGGTTAGTTAACATCATTGATAAAATTAAACCAGCAGAAAGCTGGAAACCCATTTAAAATTGTTTGCTAAAGCAAAACAAGGCGTCAGAAAATCAGGAACAAAATTAAAAATCGATTGGGTATTATCTTGTAACCTAGGAAAAAGGAGTTTATGGAACCAAATTTTGCCTGATAGAGTTTCTGAAACGTCAGAATTTGATTGTGCTGATCTTTACAAATCCTTGCAAAGGTTGTATATACATGCAGAGATAATTACGTTGTACATACATATGCAAAACAAATAGAATCAAAAATTATATGAATAAAAAGTGCTGTTACGTTATGATTTTACTTTCCAAATAAGCCTTAAAGCTGTTTTCAGTCAAGCTAATACCAATAGACATACAAGCAACTTTAACTCAGCACCAATAACATTGTATCAATCGAATTCTGCTATAAAGAATTCGAACCGTAAAAAGGCATACGAGTATCAAATACAATTTCTCCAAAAACGGGCTGACACTCTGAAGAAAGAGAATGTCAAAATATCCAAGGAACTCTAGGAACAAAATAAACGCAAGGACGGGGAGGCATCCTTCCTCCACAATGAGATCCGCCATTTAAAACAACAAATTCAATATGCCCAACGATAAATCCAATACACTAATGTGGTGGAAGTTGATTGGCAAGATAAAACCAATTAGTTGCCCAAGCAAATCGAATCTCAGAAAACTGTACTGGAATTTAAAACAATGGAATTTTCGAAATTGAAAATAAATCATTGCTCAAGAGATAATGACTATCAACCAAAAATAAATAAACCAACGAATAGTTCTTTTTTGTCGTTTAGCTCTATTTTTCGATAAAACTAGTTTGTTTGAGTGTTTTTTTTTGTTTTTGTTTTTGTTGGTTCAAATAATTATATTTGGAGCGCTTATTATCATCAAAGTGCAAAGTGCGAAAAGGTTTTAATATTGCACTAGACGCGTGCCATTTTCATGTCGACGAAACAATAATTCGATAACAGCATTAGGATAAATCTCAATGAAAGCATCGCCGTTGAGAAAAAACTCTAAGTAGGCTTACAGCATTCTCAGAAGCTTGCAAAAATATAGTGATCTTTATTAAGAATATTTCGAAAAACCATGAATCGTATTTCGATTCCGTAAATTTTGTTTAACTTTTCTATCTCAAAACTAAAGAAGCAACCTTCTTAGCATGACTAAGTTGCGAAATAGCAACTTTAAAAAAATAACAAAAAAATTACTATATAAAACTGGTTCAATAATAGAAGAAAAAAAACTCCACCAAATGAATTCTGCTATTTTGTAATTATCAAATAATGCAAAAAAGCCAGAAAGCTGTTTGGTAAAATTATCAAATGAAACTCCTTAAAAGTGTTTATATTGTAATGGACTCCAAATATGTCAACTACCCCGAATTATACGATGATTTTATCGGAAAATTTACAACTGAGTGATGAAGGAATTCAAGTGCAATCCAAATTAATATCAGGCTTCTTATAAGATATCTTAATGCAGTAAAGCAACACCAAATAGCTAATAAAAAATATTGGAAATCAGTTTTTTGTGGTGCAATGAAACAACTTTGCCAATCAGCTTTAAAGCTGTTTGGAGAATTCACCAAAAAAACCTCTTTGAAGTATATTTATATTATGATGAAGTCAGCTTTTGCAAATCGCACTTAATTGTATAGTATAGTGGTTCAATGGAGAAGCAGGAAGTAAGTATTAATCTCTTAGAAAAGAGTGATGAATCAGTTAAAAATATATTGAGAATTTATATAAGGCTTTGGAATATTCAGTTCCAAATGCAATACATAACCTAATAAAAAATTAAATGAATAAAATGTGTTAAAAGAATTTATCAAATGCAACTCCTTCGATGTCTTCAAAGATTGATCGGATCGGCATTTGACAATAGCACGGAATTATGTGATGAATTTGAGAAGATCAACTTGAACTTAGTATCGTTCTATTAGAATTGAGTGAGGATTTTGTATATAATTAATAGAGCTGAACGTCCATTCAGTAGTGAAATTGATAAATCTGTGACTCCTTTTTGGTCAAGCTTATACCAATAGACATAAAAGCAACTTTAACTCAGCACCAATAACTTTGTAGCAACCGAATTCTGCTAACAAGAATTCGAACCGTAAAAAGGCATACGAGTATCAAATACAATTTCTCCAAGAACGGGCTGACACTCTGAAGAAAGAGAATGTCAAAATATCCAAGGAACTCTAGGAACAAAATAAACGCAAGGACGGGGAGGCATCCTTCCTCCACAATGAGATCCGCCATTTAAAACAACAAATTCAATATGCCCAACGATATATCCAATACACTAATGTGGTGGAAGTTGATTGGCAAGATAAAACCAATTAGTTGCCCAAGCAAATCGAATCTCAGAAAACTGTACTGGAATTTAAAACAATGGAATTTTCGAAATTGAAAATAAATCATTGCTCAAGAGATAATGACTATCAACCAAAAATAACTAAACCAACGAATAGTTCTTTTTTGTCGTTTAGCTCTATTTTTCGATAAAACTAGTTTGTTTGAGTGTTTTTTTTTGTTTTTGTTTTTGTTGGTTCAAATAATTATATTTGGAGCGCTTATTATCATCAAAGTGCAAAGTGCGAAAAGGTTTTAATATTGCACTAGACGCGTGCCATTTTCATGTCGACGAAACAATAATTCGATAACAGCATTAGGATAAATCTCAATGAAAGCATCGCCGTTGAGAAAAAACTCTAAGTAGGCTTACAGCATTCTCAGAAGCTTGCAAAATTATAGTGATCTTTATTAAGAATATTTCGAAAAACCATGAATCGTATTTCGATTCCGTAAATTTTGTTTAACTTTTCTATCTCAAAACTAAAGAAGCAACCTTCTTAGCATGACTAAGTTGCGAAATAGCAACTTTAAAAAAATAACAAAAAAATTACTATATAAAACTGGTTCAATAATAGAAGAAAAAAAACTCCACCAAATGAATTCTGCTATTTTGTAATTATCAAATAATGCAAAAAAGCCAGAAAGCTGTTTGGTAAAATTATCAAATGAAACTCCTTAAAAGTGTTTATATTGTAATGGACTCCAAATATGTCAACTACCCCGAATTATACGATGATTTTATCGGAAAATTTACAACTGAGTGATGAAGGAATTCAAGTGCAATCCAAATTAATATCAGGCTTCTTATAAGATATCTTAATGCAGTAAAGCAACACCAAATAGCTAATAAAAAATATTGGAAATCAGTTTTTTGTGGTGCAATGAAACAACTTTGCCAATCAGCTTTAAAGCTGTTTGGAGAATTCACCAAAAAAAACCTCTTTGAAGTATATTTATATTATGATGAAGTCAGCTTTTGCAAATCGCACTTAATTGTATAGTATAGTGGTTCAATGGAGAAGCAGGAAGTAAGTATTAATCTCTTAGAAAAGAGTGATGAATTAGTTAAAAATATATTGAGAATTTATATAAGGCTTTGGAATATTCAGTTCCAAATGCAATACATAACCTAATAAAAAATTAAATGAATAAAATGTGTTAAAAGAATTTATCAAATGCAACTCCTTCGATGTCTTCAAAGATTGATCGGATCGGCATTTGACAATAGCACGGAATTATGTGATGAATTTGAGAAGATCAACTTGAACTTAGTATCGTTCTATTAGAATTGAGTGAGGATTTTGTATATAATTAATAGAGCTGAACGTCCATTCAGTAGTGAAATTGATAAATCTGTGACTCCTTTTTGGTCAAGCTTATACCAATAGACATAAAAGCAACTTTAACTCAGCACCAATAACTTTGTAGCAACCGAATTCTGCTAACAAGAATTCGAACCGTAAAAAGGCATACGAGTATCAAATACAATTTCTCCAAGAACGGGCTGACACTCTGAAGAAAGAGAATGTCAAAATATCCAAGGAACTCTAGGAACAAAATAAACGCAAGGACGGGGAGGCATCCTTCCTCCACAATGAGATCCGCCATTTAAAACAAAAAATTCAATATGCCCAACGATATATCCAATACACTAATGTGGTGGAAGTTGATTGGCAAGATAAAACCAATTAGTTGCCCAAGCAAATCGAATCTCAGAAAACTGTACTGGAATTTAAAACAATGGAATTTTCGAAATTGAAAATAAATCATTGCTCAAGAGATAATGACTATCAACCAAAAATAACTAAACCAACGAATAGTTCTTTTTTGTCGTTTAGCTCTATTTTTCGATAAAACTAGTTTGTTTGAGTGTTTTTTTTTTGTTTTTGTTTTTGTTGGTTCAAATAATTATATTTGGAGCGCTTATTATCATCAAAGTGCAAAGTGCGAAAAGGTTTTAATATTGCACTAGACGCGTGCCATTTTCATGTCGACGAAACAATAATTCGATAACAGCATTAGGATAAATCTCAATGAAAGCATCGCCGTTGAGAAAAAACTCTAAGTAGGCTTACAGCATTCTCAGAAGCTTGCAAAAATATAGTGATCTTTATTAAGAATATTTCGAAAAACCATGAATCGTATTTCGATTCCGTAAATTTTGTTTAACTTTTCTATCTCAAAACTAAAGAAGCAACCTTCTTATTATGACTAAGTTGTGAAATAGCAACTTTAAAAAAATAACAAAAAAATAACTATATAAAACTGGTTCAATAATAGAACAAAAAACACTCCACCAAATGAATTCTGATATTTTGTAATCGAGCGCGTGTGCAGTAAAAAAAAACGGTTGTGGGAGTATCAAAATGCGTAACCAACTCCTTAAACAGCACGGCCAAAAAAGGTGACTAAAGAGGAAAACAAAAGGACGCAATGGAAGAACCAAGAAACAAAAAGAACAACAAATAATAGTGAAAAGTAAGAAGAAGACGAAAAAATCGTTAAGTGTTTATATTACACAACATGTGCTGTGATCTGTGAATGTACCTTCAATGCCATAAAACACAAGTATTTCAGTAACGAAAAAGTAGTCTTAAATCTATAATTCCATGTCAGATAAGACAAAAAACAGTCTCATTTATTAAACAATCTCCTAAACATGTCAAAACTAAGATTCTTAAACTTATATAATTAAGGGATACAAGTAATTTTTTTTTTGGTAAACAATGATAATTATAAAAGTCAATAACAAGGGTATGGCAAAAAACTTTGCCAATAATAAATTTAATTTTTATTAAAAAGCTCACTTCAAGAATTATAAAAAAATGCGAAATTAATTGAAACGAGTGTGCTACAACACATATTTTTGTATCTTGAGAGGATTCCGAATTAAAAACAACTTTATTTAAAAAGTTGTATTTATATAGTAACCTAAGTTTAAGAAACAGAATGACTAACATTTTAATATTGAAAAATAATTTCAATAACAATATTGGAAACAATGAAAACGATTTTTATTTATTAAGAAGAATAATTAAGACACACAAAAAATCCAATTAAAGCTATCAATATAAGCAACTAAAATGACAGTTTTTAGCTTAATTCAGTATTTTATCGACAAATTCTTTAAATTATTAAAAAAAAACAAAAGAATCCAGCATAAAATAAAAAAATATTCCATTAAAGAGAAACAATGATAAAATAAACACATTGAAAAAAAAAACAGCTAATACCAAAATTATATCGTGATTAATTAATTGCCTTGGCACATGGTGCTGCTGCATCTGTAGTTCCTAGCGCAGTTAAAAGAACGTTATTCCTATATCACGGATGCAAGTGAAGTTGTCGCTGTAGTACAAACAATATTTGAAGTTCAAGAAAACTCAACTACAGGTAAGCCCTTGTGCCATTGCGGTTAGTTAACATCATTGATAAAATTAAACCAGCAGAAAGCTGCAAACCCATTCAAAATTGTTTGCCAAAGCAAAACAAGGCGTCAGAAAATCAGAAACAAAATTAAAAATCGATTGGGTATTATCTTGTAACCTAGGAAAAAGGAGTTTATGGAACCAAATTTTGCCTGATAGAGTTTCTGAAACGTCAGAATTTGATTGTGCTGATCTTTACAAATCCTTGCAAAGGTTGTATATACATGCAGAGATAATTACGTTGTACATACATATGCAAAACAAATAGAATCAAAAATTATATGAATAAAAAGTGCTGTTACGTTATGATTTTACTTTCCAAATAAGCCTTAAAGCTGTTTTCAGTCAAGCTAATACCAATAGACATACAAGCAACTTTAACTCAGCACCAATAACATTGTATCAATCGAATTCTGCTATAAAGAATTCGAACCGTAAAAAGGCATACGAGTATCAAATACAATTTCTCCAAAAACGGGCTGACACTCTGAAGAAAGAGAATGTCAAAATATCCAAGGAACTCTAGGAACAAAATAAACGCAAGGGCGGGGAGGCATCCTTCCTCCACAATGAGATCCGCCATTTAAAACAACAAATTCAATATGCCCAACGATAAATCCAATACACTAATGTGGTGGAAGTTGATTGGCAAGATAAAACCAATTAGTTGCCCAAGCAAATCGAATCTCAGAAAACTGTACTGGAATTTAAAACAATGGAATTTTCGAAATTGAAAATAAATCATTGCTCAAGAGATAATGACTATCAACCAAAAATAAATAAACCAACGAATAGTTCTTTTTTGTCGTTTAGCTCTATTTTTCGATAAAACTAGTTTGTTTGAGTGTTTTTTTTTGTTTTTGTTTTTGTTGGTTCAAATAATTATATTTGGAGCGCTTATTATCATCAAAGTGCAAAGTGCGAAAAGGTTTTAATATTGCACTAGACGCGTGCCATTTTCATGTCGACGAAACAATAATTCGATAACAGCATTAGGATAAATCTCAATGAAAGCATCGCCGTTGAGAAAAAACTCTAAGTAGGCTTACAGCATTCTCAGAAGCTTGCAAAAATATAGTGATCTTTATTAAGAATATTTCGAAAAACCATGAATCGTATTTCGATTCCGTAAATTTTGTTTAACTTTTCTATCTCAAAACTAAAGAAGCAACCTTCTTAGCATGACTAAGTTGCGAAATAGCAACTTTAAAAAAATAACAAAAAAATTACTATATAAAACTGGTTCAATAATAGAAGAAAAAAAACTCCACCAAATGAATTCTGCTATTTTGTAATTATCAAATAATGCAAAAAAGCCAGAAAGCTGTTTGGTAAAATTATCAAATGAAACTCCTTAAAAGTGTTTATATTGTAATGGACTCCAAATATGTCAACTACCCCGAATTATACGATGATTTTATCGGAAAATTTACAACTGAGTGATGAAGGAATTCAAGTGCAATCCAAATTAATATCAGGCTTCTTATAAGATATCTTATTGCAGTAAAGCAACACCAAATAGCTAATAAAAAATATTGGAAATCAGTTTTTTGTGGTGCAATGAAACAACTTTGCCAATCAGCTTTAAAGCTGTTTGGAGAATTCACCAAAAAAAACCTCTTTGAAGTATATTTATATTATGATGAAGTCAGCTTTTGCAAATCGCACTTAATTGTATAGTATAGTGGTTCAATGGAGAAGCAGGAAGTAAGTATTAATCTCTTAGAAAAGAGTGATGAATCAGTTAAAAATATATTGAGAATTTATATAAGGCTTTGGAATATTCAGTTCCAAATGCAATACATAACCTAATAAAAAATTAAATGAATAAAATGTGTTAAAAGAATTTATCAAATGCAACTCCTTCGATGTCTTCAAAGATTGATCGGATCGGCATTTGACAATAGCACGGAATTATGTGATGAATTTGAGAAGATCAACTTGAACTTAGTATCGTTCTATTAGAATTGAGTGAGGATTTTGTATATAATTAATAGAGCTGAACGTCCATTCAGTAGTGAAATTGATAAATCAGTGACTCTTTTTTGGTCAAGCTTATACCAATAGACATACGAGTACATGCAACTTTATCTCTGCACCAATAATTCTGTCTCAACCGAATTTCGGTTACAAGAAATTGAACTGTTTTTTTTTAACGAGCTGACACTCTAAAGAAAAAGAATAACGAAGTAACCAAGGAACTAGAAAACTTCAATTGCAAAATGGAAAACAAAGATGATGAGGTATGCTTATAAGTATGCTTAAGTTGAGAAATTGCAACTTTAAAAATAAAAATACATTACTCCAAATAACTGTTCCCCCAAATGAAATGTGCTGTTTTGTAAGTAGCCACAAGGCTGTTTGATAAAACTATCAAATCATGAAACTCCTTAAAAGTGTTTATAATGTTAGTTCCAAAAACCTCTCTTTACGACATCATCATAATACATACTATGTACGTAGCAAGTTTGAAGCAAATGAGTTCAGCCGTTAGGCTGTAGGTGCTGATAGCTACAGGCGGAGAAACAGACAGACAGAATTGTCAGACCCCACTGTTTGCTTCGAATGCATATCTTGCCTTATAGTTCCTATAATCGCATAAGTAAAAATGATTGAAGAGGAAAGACTATTACTGACTGGTATTTGAACTGAATTATTTGCCAGCTATGTTCAGTGAACCTTAAAAGTATTTCAAGAGCCGTCAAACTTTGAACCCTTACAAAAATAAATTTCAAAGCTTTTGTCCCACTTTAACTTTTAAACATATGTATGTGATTTCATAAATTTTGTGATTTTTAATCAAAGACATCCTTAAATTCTTAAAGTACCTTTTCGAGTTAGTAAATTACATCAACACCATGTTCAGAATAAAAGACTCCAGTGCTAATGACCAATAGAAGCGTTTAACTTGTAACCCATTTTAGCCAGATATCGTATGGATGACAGCAGTTCCATTGAATGCTAAACAAAAAAATTAATCAATATCAACATAGCATGAATTAAATGAGCTAAGAACTCACCTCGAGACTTGAGAAAAGAATATCTTGTTCGGTACCGGGAATCCAGTGGACATCATAACTTTCAGATAAGCCTCATACCGATAGTCGCAAAACCAAGCGACCTCCCCAGTTGATGCAATGCCTAAGTGCACATCGGCTCCATCAAGACGTGTAAAACTAATTTGTGGGACTTTCACTCCGACTAAGCCAACTCCATTAGAACTTCAACAGGATCCACAGTCATTCCAAATGATTGCTCGTAGCAACAAAATCGAGGTAAAGAGTTTTGAGACGAATGGGAATGACCGCGTTACTCTTACATTGCACTAAATCACCTTGAGTTCGATATTTTTCTTTATCAGTTCCAATGTAAAAAAATTTCTGTCACATTCAACAGCGAAGTCAAGTCTCTTGTGATGCGTTTTATTTTCTCCAATAGTTCTGCGCTCAAATCCTGTGGTGGAGCTACCTCCCGAATGAACTCTTGCATTTTCGACATGTTTTGATACACCCATTCAGAGAATATCTGCACCACCCGCAACAATATCCAAGTCAATTATCTTAGCTTCAGTTATGATTTATGAACTTCGATATCACTACTGGATGTTCCTTGCTGGCCAAAGAATCAAGATGTTGATTGATACATATGATGGCCCAACTTAGCACCGGTAGTCTTGTCGACGCCCACCCAGTTATGTGATTTTAGCTGCTGCAGCAATCTTCTTGTCAGACCAACCAATCTTCTTGGCTTGTACATGTACAATAAGATCATGTGTAAGGCTAGTGCCGTTGGCCTCCAAGACTAACTAGAGTTCTATAATGTTCTTCCAACTGCCATCACCTCACCGACACTCTTCGTTGAACTGCCAATATTCTTGCTAAATTGAATGAACTTCTCTTAGTGCCAGCGTGGAATTTACTTGCGAAAGCAGAATTTCTTGACAGCCTTGCGTTGACTTCGATTATTTATAATATTGCTCTGAGTAAGGATTAAGAGCGTACTGAACGTGGCACTCACCAACAACTCCAAAGTGACGGATAACCATTTCTAGCTGTTGTTCGAAGCTGTTATATTCCTTGTCTGAAAAATTCTGCGATGGTGCAACTACCGGAGCGGATTCCCAGAGGATCGAGCTTCTACATGTTGCATGTACATAGTTGTCATAGGCATCTCTAACACCTTCGTATTCCACTTCCTTGCAGCCTTTTAGTAACTTGTCAATTATCAATTGACTGGAGTGTGCTAAAGCCTGCTCAGCAAGAGCTCTTAGCTCTTCTTGATTATTCGCAAAACCTGATCCAATCCTCCCCAAGAAAAGGAAGCCCTGGCCATCGCTGAGTATCCCAAGGACTCTGCAGCATCTAGGACTTCGCCCACCGAGTACACGATTTCCGATGGTTCAACCTTCACCCCGATTCTGCTAACACGATCGTAAAATATCTTTTGATCCTCAGTCTTGATGATAGGCTTAATTAGAATTCCAAGAATATTCACATTGTACCTTTCAAATACACCAGCTCTATCCAGATAGACACCATTTTAGTGCCGAACTCCGTTAGGCCGTTCTACATTTTCTGGAGTCAGTCGTCAGTGGCAAGAAGTATTCGGCTAACATTTGTGATGTCTGGACAGGACAGTTGCAATATTTGGATTGATCAGAATTGATTAAATTTTCTCCTCTTTCATTGCCTTAATATCTTGCGATCCGGAATAATTGAACTCTCCAGCGGCCAGCCTGTCCAATGGATAGACCTTAAGAGATAAGGATCAAGACTTTTCATGGTCGTTCTTCCAAAGTGGAACCAGGTGTTGGTACATACGTCAGATTATCAATCGATTGCGCAGACTCTTCTTCGATTGTGCACCCTTTCTCACAACATCCAAGAAAAACGTCAAAAAGCAACTCCAAGTCGGACCAGCTGTGTGGAACTGCACCGAGATATACGGCTTTTATATGTGAATGATACCCTCGTTGGTGTTATCGTTCGCAATTGTGAACAAAGGTTCGAAGTCCGATTGTAACGTTTTGGTGTCCATGGTGAAACCATGATTTTGGGATGTCATGAAGCAATGTTTTGTTCTGTTATGAATGTATGGCAAAGTGTGCCCTCGGTTACCATATTTCATTTTGAATGTCTTACAACTAGCTGCAGTGGAAAGAAACTAATGACCCAAACAGATTCCAAAAATCGGACGTTTATCGTTAGTTAAATTTCTTTTAACTTGAGCTACAGTGTCCTTGCACAAAACTGGATCACCTGGAGCATTGCCCAAAAACAAACCATCGAACTCGTGTTCATTTAGTTCATGATTCCATGGGTCCACTTCTACCCGAGCTCCAGGTTCTACGAAACAACTTACATGATTTACTTTTAATCCACAATCAACGGTGAGCCTTAATCATCGGACTTTTGACATAACACTCTGCCACCAGGTTTTTCTCGTTAAGGTCTTGGAATAAAAGACTACGGAATTTCATGGACAATGCGTTCAAAGATTATGCCATGATCACGTATTTTCAATATCGCTGATTCCAGGAATACTATAGAAGTCCATTCGAAAATGCTTCAAAAGACCTTGTTCCTCAACTTCACTCGAATCTGGAACATTTCCACCAGTGGATATGTTAAAACTGTCCTCAGTACGAACGATCAGTCATCGATTCTTGATAACCAACTATACCAGTTTGAAAAACAACTTCTCCATCTTGTTTTTGACGACTACCAAAAGATCATACTGGCTGGATGGTTGAAGCCTGAACAACAAGATATCAGTCGTATGGCATTGTGGTAGAGAGCAGTTTTCAATAGAAAGCTATAAATAAATTGAATCAATTAAAAAATTAGTGAATAAACTATTAAATCTTTTGATCAAAGTTTCAACTGAAATATAAATATAAAGGGCATGAACAAAATCCCAAAAAAATTATAATTACAATCACAGAATAATATCACTTAGTTGCAAGCTAAGCTTTCAAAACGTAGCATGTAACGAAATCATATTTGATATCTGCTTCAATGGTGATTGGTTAAATTTATGACAGCCAAGTTCGCTAGCAGTATTTTATAAATTACTATGACAGTCAAACTATACACAGTGACCTAAAATCATATCAAATGTTGTTTTAATCCAGTTTATGATATTAAATTGATTGGTTAAATTTATGACAGCCAAGTTCACTATCAATATTTTATAAATTACTATGACAGTCAAATTATACACAGTGACCTAAAATCATATCAAATGTTGTTTTAATCCAGTTTATGATAAACAATATCTAAGCGTTGTTGGAAAAGACTCTGTGGTAAACTTTAATTGAAACAAACCCTTAATATTTATGCAACTAGTGTAAGATGTGACCTTCTACAAAAAGCCACTCAAAGAAGGAAAAAAACCAAGGGGACTCGTTTTTGTCAAAATTTATCAATTATTCTAAAGATAATGGTTTCTATTAAATTACAGATTGTGACTGAATTGCAGATACTTTTCCTTTCCTTTATTTTTTCTCTTCTTTTCTTATCTTTCCTTCCCTTTTCTTTTCTTTTATTTTCTTTTGTTTTTTCAAAACAATCATTTAGTTTAATCTGGGACAAGTTTAGGTAAGCTAAAGAGACAGTTGTTCGCTGTTGGAATTCTTGTAGAATCACGACTCGCGAGCTTAATGTACATTTTGATTTATTATTTCGAAATTATTTGAGAAGAAAGAAAATAAATGCATTTATTTAAAAAAGCAAACTATTTAGAAACTTTGAATATTGTGGGTTGCAACAAATACATAAGCTGCAGATTTATTGTGCCTTATAAGAACCGAAAAACGCAAGTTTTTCGACAACTCCTGAGGTTGTCAAGAAAGCCTGTTTCGACTCTGGGTAGAGTTACAAGAACAAAGCTACTCTTCATTTCATAGTGACATTCATAGTGACAAAAACTAAGTAGCTAAAATGAGATAGCTTAGTTTTTAATCACATCCAATTTTTGATTTGAATAAATATCTTTAGAGCCATCTCCTGCAAATCTATGGCATGGCATTAAGAAGCGAACATCCTCACAGATGCACAGACAGACCGAGGGACAGTATGGCGAAACCCACTTTTTCAATAAAACTTCGATTTTTTTTCAGAGCAAGTAAACAAAAAACAGTAATTCTAAAATCTGTAAAATAAACATAAGCTAGAGCTACAGTACCTACGTTTGCAACGAAATGTTGAATACGGATACATGCGTTCGCCAAACGCAGCCAGCCGCTTTCCATTTTGAGAAACGAAATTCTTCTTTATCAGACATAGACATACATACATACGAGTAGCTAACTTGAATTTTTAAAAATTAGACTTTGAATGCTAAATTAGTGATTATGGGTGTATTTTACAATTCTTTAACCACACCCCCCTTCGTAACTGAGGAATACAAACACAAAATGTTCATCTTTTTACTTCAGAACTGTGACGGTGACCGATAGCACGGACCAATAAGATACAGACCGCCAACTCACAACGCCTACAAGCTAAAAATCAGCTGATCTGCCATTTATTTTGAGAGTTTGACGCTCTCCCTTGCTTTTAAAACCCATTTAGCAAACACACCTAAGAAATAAATGGCATACGCAGGCATAGTTGCCATTACAAAATGCACAGAGAGAGAGATGTACATTGTACACGTATTCATAGACAGGAAAAAATATTTCGATGGTGTTTCAGGCAAGAGGAGTACGAGTTGGCGGTCTGTATATTGGTCCGTTACCGATAGTTATTGTAAACATTAATGCAGTTCAAGACTTTAAACGGAAACGCCCCTTAAAAGTAGGAGTGCCCTGAAAGTTGTTAAAATAAAGTGAATCTGCTCTAATGTTTGGTCATGGGGTTTGAGATTTTGGAAAAAATGATATGAAATTTTATGGATCACTTAAAAATCACTAGTCAAAACGTTTTTAGGAAAAAATAAAGTAAGCCATCTGATTTCGGTTAGTGTTCCGAATTTTAAGAAATTTTTTTTCAAAATCGTTCGATCGTTTTTTTCAAAAAACAGTTCTTTTGGGAAAACGTTTCGAAAAAATATTCCAAAAATTTTTTTCAGTATGCCAACTTCTAGTACTTTGTAGTTTTTGTCAGAAAAAAATTAAGATAGATTAAGCCGTTTTTGGAAAAAACCAACAACATTGAATTTTTTTTTTAATCTCAAATAAACTTTTTTTCCGAAAGAATCTATACATAATTAGGCAAGCAGTTTTTTTGTGGTACCCATTGCGAGGTGGTTACCCAACCGATTGAGATGATATATTATATCCTTGGAAAGGTATTACTGAGTATGTGTGTTTTGTAATTTTTTTTTTTTTGGAAAATACAGGCGAAAATGTCTTGGTGTGTTTTTTTCGTATAAATTCGCTGTGAAATTTTTTTCAGACAGTTTTGGGCATTTTAATGGCCGACTGAGCGATTTTAGTTTTTATAATTTCTTCTATAAAATCTAAATTCAAAGAACCGGTCCTATGAGAGGTACCACAGAAAACACTTTTCAGAAAGCCTTATCAAAATCGTAGGAGCCGTTTTAGAGAAAAATTAATTTTTCACTAAAAATCGTATGGCACCTACCGTTAGTTTTAGAGCTAGAATTCTAATTCCAAAAAACCCTCTGTAGGACATCATAATAATACTATGTATGTACCAAGTTTGAAGCAAATCGGTTCAGCCATTTAGGCTGTAGGTGCCGATACAGACAGACGGACAGACAGAACAGACATACAGAATTGTCGGATCAACTTTTTTCGACTTCGCTATCATCGTAGTGTCACGTTGGTTTTAAGAAATTTTTGTTACGAATGCATAACTTGTTTTATAGTATCTACCTATAATCGCAAGTAAAAATGAAGCTCTACCTGAGCTCTGCTCGTTAGTTAATTTTTAAACCTATGTGTAGAACTAACACTTAGTCGCGCAGTTTTTTACCCATATTAAGGTATTTTACAAAACAATACCAAATTTGGACTTGGACAACTTTTGCCAAATAGACGTTCTTTAACAAAAATATCGATCATGGGAGTGATTGTCGGCGGATTTCACCTTACTCTAGGAACGCAAATTATACGTTCCAAGTTTGAGCTTTGTAGCTGAAAAATTGCCACCGCTAGAGGGTATAAATATGGACGGACTGACGGATGGACATGGCTAAGTCAACTAGTCATTTGATTCTGAGTCGGAATATATATATGTAGGTGTATATATATACCTACCTAATACAATAAACCCACGGTTGGTTTCGAAAGGCCCAACATGCGACTATTTACTACACCCAATTGCGCTTGATTTTGGTGATCTAACAGGAAGCGAAATTTACCTACCTATACTTATGAAAAACGCATGCTCAGGAGAAACAAAAAAGACCACCAGTTACGTGAAGTCGTCATGCAAAGCTATAGAGATGGAAAAACTATAGTGGATACACAGTCAACGCTAACCAATGACATTTACGCGTTGAATGGTGAAGTTTACAGATTCCGTTTATGAGTGACACTGGTAACAGTCAATCTAACTGAAATCAAGAGTTGCATCCGTCCGAGATCAAAAGATCTATTGAAATGGCCTTAAACGAATAAAGCAGCTGGATACGATATGTCTTGAGGTGCATGTAGGTACTAACTTTTTGTGCAATCTGATCGGATGAAAGTATTCGTGACGAATGAATTTTAAGTATTATTCAATATTTAATTAATAAATTCATTTTGAATTTTGTATGAATCTTTTCGAACTTCCATTTCAGTAGATGGGTTATTTTGAATTTTCTTTTTAAGTAACTTGATTGAAAAAATTATGAAATAACTTTATTGTTTTGATACAGCAATAAACTGTTTCACTGAATTACCTCTTAGAAATGTATCTAAGGAAAAATCCCCCGGCCAAAAGAACTTTTGTTAAAATGTGTTTCGTGTGGCAACTTATTCATTGGGTCTACGCGATCCGCAATCCGTCGGGTAGTTGAGACCAAATAATGAGAATGACTCATTTTGCAGATAGGTACTGCATAAATGTATGGCCTAACAGTGAGAGATGAAATGGGGGAATTCACCACTCACATTAATTTAGGATTGTTATATTTATGATTGTTTTAAATAATACACTACCTATTCACCGCTCAAATTAATTTGGGATTGTTATATATTGTTTTAAATAATACAGTCACTACACTTGTCATTGAACTAAGTTTTAATTTTGTATCAAATCATTGTAAATTTTGTTCCATTGTTTCAGGCACTAGCTTTACACTTTGTGGGGCGAAGTTGGATTATTTATTTGCATTATTTTTCTGATAGATATATCGAATTCTTGTTATATTATTTTGAAATTTACAATAAAAGAATGAGACAATTATTCAAAAACACATTATAAGGAGTAGGTTGTTCACAACAAAGGCTTATAGCCTTTGAACTCGGGTGCGTTGGGAAAGAGAGGTAGTTCGAAACTAATAATTTCCCATACACAACTATAACTGCTAGGCTACAATAAGTGTCAAACTATACAATTATACAATGATAAAGATGTAGCTGTGCCCTGTGGATATGAGGCAACAATTGTTACTGTAGTCGATACTCAAAGCAGTAGAACGTTCTAGAATGGCGCTTACATTGCCTTCTCTTTTATTTAACCTTGTTGGGATTCACTGTTCAACGACCTGGCCCTTGAAACGTTCCCGCCACTGAAGCTGACTAATCGCAGCCAACCGAAACCGAAAGCAAAACCAACACTAACACAACATAAAACTAATGTTGCTCTAATACTTGCAATTTAAAGAGGCCCATACACACACTACACACACTTGGCTCGGTGCACTGGAATGTTTGGTGTGTGTGGGTTGGTGTATGCACTGATACTCAGAAAAACACTGTCAGAAAAACAATATATTTTTTTTTGTACCATTGCGTGTGTGTTGGAATGCTAAGCCTACACCATTGTCATAACAATACAACACAACACATAAATTAATATTGTCTCTCAAGGCCTTAAGAGATGACCAGAGAAGAGGAGAAAATGTATTCATATATTCTTTCTGGTCCTGTCCTGAGACCTGACTTATTATGATTTATGACTTATGAGTTATGAGTAGAGCAGAGAGAATATATATGAAGGAGTCATCTCATGACATGACTCATGAAACCGCTGCGCTGTACATACTTGTGTTGTGTGTTGGTATATTTAAGATTAGAAAAAGAATTAAAAAGAAAGAGAAAATACTAGAGTATATACTCTTTTCACCATGTATACAAAAAGAGTTACAACGGGGGCTCATATAAGCCAAAAAGACTCTTTTTTTTTAATTCTGACTCAGGGACTCATCTTTTTAAGATTTGGCTCATTTTTAGTATAAAAATAAACAGTTTCATGGTCAATTTGCAAGTTCAAAGACTTTTATAGTAATTTTCATATCAACAAATAATTTTCAAATATTGATGCATAGTGTGAAAAACGCTTCTATTCACTTTCTTTGACACTTTCATAAACAAAAATTGAAACGTTCAAACACAAACAACAACTATTACTTTGGTTCACTTATACAGGCACAGTTATTGTTGTTTTTTTGAAATAAATTCCAAAAGACTCATTTTTTTCCAAAAAGACACATTTTTCTAGCCTCTGGGACTCATACACATTTTTACCCTTCGATAACACTCATGTATACAGTGTTACTTACAACAGCATACCGATTTTTGAAGTTGGTAGTGGTAGGAATGAATCTCATACATACGCAAAATATTTTTTTTGGCGAAGTAATTTCAAGATCTCTAGTGCATATCTATAATGTGAATGAATTTTGTATCCCTGCCTTAGAGCGATATGATGTGTAGAATGTAGATATAGAGACAATTGAATAATTTCGAACTAATGCCTGATTCACAACCTCGCGTCACGACGAGACGAGAGCGTCGCGATTATCGCTGTCACTTTTTCTCGTTCTGATTTTTCAGAACGAGAAAAAAAGACAGCGATAATAGCGACGCTCTCGTCTCGTCGTGACGCGAGGTTGTGAATCAGGCATAAGGCAGGCGAATCCTTGAACTGGAAATCATAAAGGCCCCAACCCCCAACCCCTATAATACGCAATGCGTCAACGCACGATGTAACCGAAATTTTAACTCTAAAAGTTTCCCCTCCGTTGACGCAACGGAGTTTTGTTTAAGAGTTTTCTTTTTGTTATGCAAAATGAATCATAAAGGCGATATTTTCTTAAGGTCCTGAGTCCTGACCTATTAAAATCCCTTGCTTCTTTTACTGCAACGGATCTGTTGGCGTTGCCTGACGCGACGGATTATGTTGGCCCAATAAATACGTTGCCAAACAAAGCACATTTGAAACAGCAATTATTCTTTCGGACGAGGGATTTTTCACAAATCTTATACCTATGAATATTTCGATTGTTTTATCTCGGCAAGACAGTTTTATAATTTTTTTGAATAGGTACAAGTGATTAAAAAAAATTCAAAAAACATATTCCACTGATATACCTATTACTATAGACTAACTAATTTTGTCTTTGAGAACTAGGTAATAGCATAGACTAACTAATAAATAAAGACAGGCCGCTTCATAGAAGAAAAAAGGAACCGATTTGAGATTGCCTCCACCTTTTTCCTTCATTTCTTTTTCCTTTTTTCTCAAAGACAAAATTAGTTTAAGATCATTAGTTTATTACAAATTGTAAACCTATTAGCTATTTAAAATAACTAAAATACATTTTTGTCCAGTTTTAACCCTGTGTTTTTTTTATCGAAATGGTATAGACACTATACATAAAACATAAGTACCTATTTTTTTCTAAATTAAAACTATCCTTATCCGTATAACACTGAACACAGCTCTGAAACGTTAAGTTTCTTTCTGAAACAGATCTGTTGTCAACGGATCTGCCAGTGGGAAATTTTAAAAATTGCTTGTGTCGCTTATGAACGGTTCATTGATATGCAGTTTTTTTTATAATGCGCCACCACTCAAGGGGTTGCTGCTACCCTTATAAAGAATTAAGAAGAGCGAGCCTTTGGGAGAGATGGAAAAATGGGAAAAACTTTTTGATGGTGCAGCGGATTGAGATTCAGGTGTTATTTATCTCAAGAGTCAAGACAATCAAACGGGTCGGCTCCAGTTTGAGCTGAGGGAATAAATAAAAATTACTGCCTAGGCTGAGTTTGAACTCAACAGTCACCCGAAATGGGAGGGTGACTTTGGCCACCCATATTATAGCTTCTATTATAGAACTGATCGATTGTATTTGTTCAAGCCTTATCTTACCTATAGAGTGAGCGAAGTAGGTAAATAGGTTCAAATGTTCATTAAAAAAAAATTATTGCAAAAGTTATTCAAATTTTAAAATGAAAAAGTGCCAAAGTCCATATATGAGATTTTATAAAATATCTGTTCAATTGAAGTTGGATTGTAATTAAGTTGCGTTCAATTTGTGAGATAATTTTGAAATAAGAATTAGTATCTACCTATGGGCAATGAGGTAATTTGGAATCTTAATTGGAAATTCTTTACGAAATAACAACATTTGTCCTGATAGAAACTTAGTATAAGCCGCAAAAACATCGCAATTTTTTGTGGTAATCTCAGATTTTGATCTCAGGTTTCAGATTTTGCTCGCCCAATTGAAATCAAAACTAGATTGATCTTTTTTTCGCAATTGCATCAAAATGACAATTTTTTCATTGATTACCACAACACTTGTGGGCAAACTTGTGTCGGTGCCCTAAAATGTGTGGCGTGTATGAGCTGGATACTCGGTGTGAGACACCATGTCAGAAAAATCAAAATTTTTGATTTTTAAATTGGAATGTTTTTAATATTGCAATACCTACTTGGTTCATTTTCTAACTAAGTAAAATGGAAGAAAAAATTTAGCGTTTTTACAAGATTTAATTTGAAAGTAGTGTTACATTGTGCAATATGATAAAATCACCTGAATAATAATCACGATCTTGGAGGCTTGCGGGAGGCCCGGGTCCCCTGGACCCCGTTCTCACCAACTTTTGTGTGCAATCTGATCAGATGAAAGTATTCGTGACGAATGAATTTTAAGTATTATTAATTATTTAATTCTTTTCGAACCTATAGGTACATTTCAGTAGATGGGTTCTTTTGAATTTTATTTTTAAGTCACTCGATTAAGAAAATTATGAAATAAATTAAGAATAACTTTTGATACAGCACTAAACTGTTTTACTGAGATAATACAAAATGTATCTAAGAAAAATCAACCGGCCGAAAGAACTTTTGTTGAAACGTGTTTCGTGTGTCAACTTATTCATTGGGTCGCCCCAATCCGTCGCGTAGATGAGACTAAATAGTGGCTCATCTTGCAGATACTGCAAAAATGCAAAATAATGGTGATGAGTAGATGAAAAGGGGGAATTCATAGCTCACATTAATTTGGGATTGTTATAGGTATATTGTTTTAAATAATACACTCACTACACTTGTCATTGAACTAAGTTTTAATTTTGTATCAAATCATTGTAAATTTTGTTCCCTTGTTTCAGGCACTGGCTTCACTTTGTGAGGCGAAGTTGGATTATTTATTTGCATTATTTTTCAGATAGACACTGGTGCCGAAGCTTTTATTATATCAACTTCTTGTTCCATTATAAAATTTACAATATAAGAATGAGAAAAACCAAAAACACATTGCAAATTACATAGATGGAAAAAGTTACACATAAACGAGGTTTCGAGCCTTAAGGCCCTGGCGCGTTGCCACAGAGTTGTAGTTCGACACTGATCATTTCACATACAAAACTATAACTGCTGATACATTAAATATTGTCAAACTATACAAAATAACAAAATACAATGATACAGCTGTAGCTGTATCACGGCAACAGTATTGTCATTGTGGTAGATACACAAAATAGTAGAACGTCAAGTTCTAATATGGCGCTTATATTGCCTTCTCTTTCATTTAACCTTGTTATGATTCAGTGTTCAACAACCTGACAATTGAAACATTCCCGCCAGCCGCCACTGAGGCCGACTAATCGCAGCCAACCGAAACCGAAAGCAAAACCAACACAACGTACAATATACGTGCAATACACAACTGGGTCGGTGTCGGTGCACCGATATATTCTCTCTGATTCCAGATATAAATTCATATTTCCTCTCTAGTCATTCCACCACACAGTAACACACTTGTGCTTGGACTTTGGACGTTTAAGAGTTTAAGATCAGAACGAGGTAGAAAAAGAAGAAAGAAAGGTACAGCATTCAGACTCAGCACACCGGTTTTTTAAAGTAGGGGTAGTAGCAATTATTCTCATACATATGAAGAAATTTTGTTTGGAGAAGTAATTTCAAGATCTCTTTCTCTGGGCAGATCATAGGACAGGAGAATTAATTTTTCGTCAAAGCTAGAGCGAGATGTGTAGATATAAGTAGAAACAAAACAATTCAAAAAATTCAAACTAAGAAAGGGGAATTCTTGAACTGGAAAATGCATATGTATACGTATATAAATTAGCAGTTTAGCAATGTCGTAGCTTGTAGGGGAAATATTCCTTTTTCATTTGTGTAATTGCGTAAAACTAGTGTGGTGACGGTGAGTATTAAGAAAATACAATACATGCAAATCCTAAAGTGCACATTTCTTGAACGAACACCACCGTGTAACTGTGTGAGAATGAAGATTCTATTACTGTACTGATGCTTTTCCTCTTTTATGATTATTTATGAATTAAAATAGATATCTCATTGGGATGGGATATTGGAAGTTTTTCTAGCGAATAGAGAAGAGAGCACAATTTATTCGTTTAATAATGCAATTTTCTAGAGATGGGGTCAAAAAAGTCGCAAGAATTTAAAAAAGGGTCACAACAGCTTTTTTTAAAGAAAGTCGTTTCATGGTCACATGGTCAAAATGCGACTAAATTCGCACAGCGGCAACCGTGGATCGTTTCCATCACAAAATGCACAGACAGAGATGTACATGTATTCACAGACGGGAAAAAATATTTCGAAGGTGTTTCAGGCAAGAGGAGTACGAGTTGGCGGTCTGTATTGTTCTGTAGCTATGACTATCACCTATGCAATTTGTTGTTTTCTTTAAGACAACGGATCCATTGGCATTGACTGACGCAGCGGGTCCGTTGGCGTTGCCTGACGCAGCGGATTGGGGTGACCACAGACCAATACAGACCGCCAACTCGTACTCCTCTTGAGTGAAACACCCTCGAAATATTTGTTCCTGTCTGTGCATTATGTGATGGCAACGATCCCTGTCTACGCCATTCATTTTGTTGGTGTGTTTTTTGCTCCCATTTACCTACTGCTGGAACACAATGGAGCCGGAGCCGGAACCGCAGCCGCAGCCGTATCGCATGTCAAAATATTGAATACACACGAATTCAATGTTGTGAACACAACGAGACGGATCCGCAACCGCAGCCGCAAACCGCGACGGACGAGTTGGCCAACTTTTAATAAATACGTGCATATTTTTGACATTCCATAAAAAAAAAAAAAAGAGCAACGTGCTAATAAAATCCTTTTAGAAATTAGGTCAGGTAATTAAAAATTTATTGAAAGGACTATACATGATGCGATATATGTTTTATCATCTTTTATATTCATATATACATGTGTACCTATGTTTCTCAGTGGAAATTGTAAAAAAACGTGGAGTACGTACGACTCTATTGTGGGCACTTCTAATTAGGTACGTACGGCATGCGGTAAGGTTGCGCCTGCGGTTCCGGCTGCGTTTTTCTATTATGTTCCAGCAGTTAAAAAGCAAGGGAGAGCGTCGTATTCCTCTTGCCTGAAACTGAAACACCCTCTAGCCGCGACAAATTTTTTTCCTGTCTTACGTGTAAATCTCTGTCTGTGCATTTTGTAATGGCAACCATACCTGTGTATGCCATCTATTTATTTGGTGTGTTTGCTAAATGGGTTTAAAAAGGAAAAGAGAGCGTCACACTCTCAAAATAAATGGCATATCACTGCTGGAACACAATAGAAAAACGCAGCCGGAACCGCAGCCGCAACCGTATCGGATGCCGTACGTACCTAATTAGAAGTGCCCACAATGGAGTCGTACGTACTCCACGTTTTTTTTACAATTTCCACTGAGAAACATACATATATATGCATATAAAAGATGATAAAACATATATCGCATCATGTATAGTCTTTTCTATAAATTTGTTATTAAATGACCTAATTTCTAAAAGGATTTTATTAGCACGTTGCTCTTTTTTTTTATGGAATGTCAAAAATACGCACGTATTTATTAAAAGTTGGCCAACTCATCCGTCGCGGTTTGCGGCTGCGTTTGCGGATCCGTCTCGTTGTGTTCACAACATTGAATTCGTGTGTATTCAATATTTTGACATGCGATACGGATGCGTTTGCGGATCCGGCTCCGGCACCATTGTGTTCCAGCAGTCAATCAGTCAATCAGCGGCGGTCTGTATCTTATTAGTCCGTGGGGGTGAAGGCCCCGATCCATAGAATCCGTTGGTCCGTTGCTGCAACGCATCCGTTGACGTTTGACGGATAGCGGGATTGGGGATGAAGGCCCCGACCCATAAAATCCGTTGCGTCCGTGCGTCCGGCAAATCAACTGACAGCTCGATTAAATACACGTGTTATTACGAGAAGTGGTCCATAGACAACGCATGCGCGGCAACGCAACGGACAGAAGTAGCCGAACTTTTAACTTTTTCTTCTCCGGCAATCCGTTGACAGCAATTTTTTTTCGATTTGAAGTGGTTTCGTTTTTTCATTGAAGAAGAGAAATATATTTCTTTTTCGAAGGGTTTTGGTTATATAGTTGTAATTATGTAAAGCATAATTTTTTACAGCATGTTCGAAGAAAAAAAAGAGACAAAAATGGAACGTCAACGCATTCCGGCGATCCGGCAAACGTCACCAGATGCGTTGCCGCAACGGACCAACGGGATCTATGGGTCGGGGCCTTAACCATTGTATATATAAACTATAGTATTACCACTTGAGGTGCGCCATCTATCGACGAAAAACTAAGCTCTAGAATAACATGGGAAGCAACAACAACAATTTCCACCATTTTAAATGTTGTTGCTGTTGCTTCCCATGGTATTCTAGAGCTTAGTTTTTCGTCGATAGATGGCGCACCTCAAGTGGTAGTACTATAGTTTATATATACAATGCCTTAACCCAATGAATCCGATTTTTTTCTCTTTTTTTCTTCGAACATGCTGCAAAAAATTATGCTTTACAAAATATGTAGGTATTATATTAAAAAAAATTTCATTCACCTTTTTCAACAAATCACAACTGTAACAAACACCCTTAGAAGAAGAAATATATTTCTCTTCTTCAATGCCAAAACGAAACCACTTCAAATCGAAAAAAAATTGCTGTCAACCAGCTGACAACGGATTGCCGGAGAAGAAAAAGTAAAAAGTTCGGTTACTCTGTCCGTTCCGTTGCAGCATGCGTTGTCTATGGACACCTTCTCGTAAGAACACGTGTATCTATTTAATCGAGCTGTCAGTTAATTTGCCGGATGCACGGACGCAACGGGGCCTTGATATAAAATTGTTTTTGCAGAGATGATGAGGTTTTTGAACGAGTTTTGGAGGTTATCATTCCGTACGAATGTTATACAAATTGTTGGATTTGTATTATATTCACATGTTCGTCTGATGAGGCTTCTTAAAGAGTATACCTACCTACATTTATATCAAATAACATGAGTGTGTGGGTTATGTATATTTGTTTCCAAATTTTCTCAGAAGCTCCTGATAGGATTTAAATAACGAATTTTATTGACAGCAACTTTATCAAATTCGGTTCAGTTGTTTAAAAGATATACACTTTAAATATTATTTTATGTTGGTATATTTTCTAACATCGACTTGCTTGATTAAAAAAAAAACAATTGATAATATTTTTTTTATTCTGGATATCTAAATAAAAATACACAGAAGATAATTAAGATTATGTAAACCCACAAGTAAGTCATTTTAACTTGTGATTACCAGGTAGGTACTATTAGGCAAGTTAGGCATTCGTAAAAAAACGATACCTAGTTAGGTATATATCTGCCAAATGATTTTTACTGAAAAACTCATTTATTTCAAAAACGGCTTCTACGATTTTGATAAAATTTTCTGAATGGTGTTTTTTTTTTTTGTAAGCTTTAAGTTTTGGTTGGAAATGACTTGTAAGTCTTATAACAGTACCTCCTATAGGATCGCCACTTGACGATCCTATTTCGATGGAAAAATTTCAATGTGGAAGCTCCTTTATAACAGAAATGATTTTGTTAAGTTAAATTTCCAACTATTTTTTTGAGTTTTTTTTTTAACTTTTGATAATTTCAAGAACTGTTTGGTCTATTTTTTTAACTTTGTTTTCCTGATTCAAACAACAAAGTGCAGGAAATTTGCCATCTCGAATCAAATTTGGAATATGTTTTCGAAAAGTTTTTCAAAAAAACTGGTCGAACGATTTCGAGATTTTTGTTCTGAAAATTCAATATTTCAACTTTATATTTTTGACGAGGGTATAAGTATGCGTATACCTAATATGGGTTTGCGTCAAAATTCTCCCGGGGTCAAAATTCTTTTTACAAAATTCTGCTTTTAAAATTCTGCATTGCAAAATTCTGCTTATCAATATTCTGCCAGGTATAAGGAAAAAGAAGGATTGGAAAATGTTAAAAAGTGCGCGCTTTTCTCTTACTTTTTTTTTGACAAATAAAAAATCAGAATTTTTTTCTTTTTAATAGCCAGAATTTTGAAAATCATAATTAGGAAAGCAGATTTTTGTCAACCAGAATGAAAAAAAAACAGAATTTTGAAAAAAAGAATTTTCGTTTAAAAAGCAGAATTTTGAAAAGCAGTATTTTGAAACCAAAATTTCGACCAGCTCCCGTATAATATACATATAGTGATATGTGATATGTAGGAACTGGGAGGATAGAAAGATGGATATATTTCTCATAACGAATAAAATGTTTTTTGTTTTTTTTTCGGTTGCTTGAGAGTTGAGACCACTTATACGCAAGTGTCTCGTACACACCACACTTGATTAATATATTCCCCCCCCCCCCCTTACCCAAGGAAGAAAATAGTTAGAAGGAAACAAGTTTAAATATTTGGGAAAGGCATACCTATTCATATTTTAAGTCCCCAATTTAAAAAAATAGAAATATTAAGAAATGTTTTATTAAAAGAATTTTCAGTAGTAATTGCAGATTCGAATCGGATTCATGCAGTGACTAGTAAAGAAGAATGATGTTGGAAGACTAAGATATTAGTTATTTTTTGAAACAGAAAACGCAAGTACAAGTTCGAAGCCAGTTAGAAAAGCACGTATTGCTGTCGATGCTGCTGAATCCAGTAAATACGGAGACAATTTTCGAAGTAATTCTGAAAATATTTCAATACCATGCAATTTATATACAAGAAACTAACGAGAAAAGCTTCAAAGTTATTCCTCGAAATAAATTTCTGGATTTTGCGCTAAAACTATTGAAGGATATGCATTTATTTGAAGTTCTTTCGAGCCCGAAACATTTTTAAATGCTCAGCAATCGGATGAAGCAGATGACTGGATTAAAGCTATGGATGATGAGATGGAATCTCATAGCGGATTAACCAAAATACTGGAACTTGTGGAACTACCCCCTTATCAGAAGGACATCAAAAACAAATGGGTATATCAAGCAAAGCTATCATTGCATCAGAAAATACAATCGAAAGATACAAATCTCGTCTCTATTTTTCTCTATTGCGGCCAGTAAATGCTTAAAACTTTAACTATTCGACGTAAAGACTTCCTCAATGGCGAGTTAGACGAAGAAATCATTATGTGCCAGCCTCTGGGATACGACTATGGATCAGTTCGGATTTGTTAACTTATTAAATGATCATACGACCTAAAGCAAGCCTCCAAATGTTGGAATAGGGTAGGCTGGGTACAGTTGAAACAAAGGACGGTTGAAACAACACAAATATTCCAGGATCGGTAGACGGTACGCGAATGTTTCCCGAAGGTACACGAAGCAAAAACATATTCGAACAATCGTCAGTCTTGCTAATCACGTGGCACATGGTTGATTTTTAAAAGAGCACTCTTTTTGTGTATTGATAACCTAAAGTAAGTAGCTATTTTTGTGCGTTTTTTTTTTTTTCTACAACTGTGTTTCTATTCATGTCAGAGTTTTTGTGTTTGAAACGAAGAGTATAGTTACTTGTTTCAACGTGTTTCAACGCAGTAACTTATTTCAACGTGTTGTTAATGTGACCATAATTATGTAATTTTTTGTAACTAAAGCGGTGTTGGGGACGATTGAAACATTTGATCTGGGTACGGTTGAAACACGATTGCGACTCGAAATGTTCCGATTTATTGTTTTTTGTAAAAACTTAAGTTTGAAGTAAGGTTTTCTTTTGGTCTATTTTAAGTTCAGTTTTGTTTTGTTTGGTAAAGATGTGGATAATTTATTTATTTTCGTTTTGTTTGTTTTGTTTCAAAACACTGTTGATTTTTTTTTTGTTATTTTTCTTTACATGAATTACTATTAAATACAAATTGAATATAACTTCGAATACTGCAATTTGTGATAACGATAAGCATTGTCAAACAGTGTCATATTATTACTTAAAAATAAAAAAGAATGAATTTAACGTTTTTAACACTTGTATAATGTTTTCGTTTTCCATATGTTTCAACTGACCCCAATCGCTGTTTTAACCGCCCCTGGTATGGGTACGGTTGAAACAAAAAAACATTTTTTTTTAAATTCCATGTTCTACAAAAAAATAATGCACGGACCACTAAAAAGGCACTCCCTATTTGTAGATGGAAACCCGCTTTTTCATTAAACATGCCTTCTTCGTCGATCGGATTACAGAAATCCGATATTGCAACCAGTCTACCCTAAGATTCACAAGTTAATTGGCCAATTTTGGGTTTAGTATGTCTGAAACAGATCCGTGTGCCTTCCTGCTGCAACACAAGACAATCTTGCATCCTATATTGCTGACGGTTTGCTTGCTGTACAAAATGCACTTGATATTATGTAGTACGTTAAAGGCTTTTGAACTCACCGTTTCGAGGTTTAACTTTCTAAAGCAAATTAAAATCTTGGACTTCAAATTTTTCATCATGAAAATAATCGATACTTTGCCGATCAGTTGTATTTTGTCGACAGAGTGCTTTATAAAATTTAATATATCAGATTCATGTATATTATCTTCACCTAGTAATCTTGGAAGCAGATCTGTAATTGAAACAGAAAGATTATCATCTGTGACTAGATTTCCTTATCGAGAAGCGGTAGATAGCCTCATGTATTTAGCAGTGGGAGTTGTTAGCCGGTTTTAGGAAAAAACCAAAGTTTTCATGACATTCAAACCGTGAAGCGAATTTTTAAATTTTTAAACCGAATGTTAATCTTAAATTTTCTATTTATAACGATTCTGACTTTGAACTAGATGACAAGATGTCCAACCAGTAGAAAAGTTTGTTTTCTTGCAGGAAGTATTATTTCTTGGTCTTCGAAAAGACAACAATGTAGGTTACAGGTATGGCATTGAGTAAAACCGAAGCAGAGTATGATGCTGCATCGGAAGCAGTCAAAGACTTGATGTGGCTTCATACGCTCATACACGATCTGTTTGTTCCTCAAAAATTCAAGCCAACACTTTATACCGACAACCGAAGCGCTCTTAAAGTTGTGAAGAACTCTAAATATCCATGCAAGAGCATGTTCATTCGAGAGCAGTTCAACAAGCACCGTTTTGAGATTTCGTTTGAGCCATCAAACGACCAATTAGCTGATTCTTTTACAAATCCACTCGCAGCAGTTAAATTTGAATTATTTCATAAAACTAATAATATCTTAAATTTATATTTACACTAGCAAACCCATGCCCGACTGGGTCGCAAGTATTTGCTCTGTGGGTGCAATAGTACACGACGAAAACAAACTTTTCAAGCAATATGAAGAACTCATGTTTGAAAAATTTGGTAAAACCTAAAAAATGTTGACTAAAACTGGAAAAACTGGAGCTAACGTTAAGAAACTTTTAATATTTAAAATTAAGATGTCATCTGTTACAATGATACAAATGTCCACTTATGGCCAAATTAATAACACTGTTAAAACCAATTTCCGTTATTATCATGTGTAGAGTCTGTGAAGTTAGCAAAACAATTGTTTAAAATTTAATAAAAAATTGGAGTTCCCGGTAGCAAACAAAGAATTCTAGAGTTCCTGTTGGGTTTTAGAAAGAGTTCTGCAAAATTGGAAAAGTTAGGGCAAATTAAGGTGCCCGTTGACTTAGTACCAACAATTTTCAAAATCCAAAAAAATCGCAAAAACGGGGTTCTGATTAGAATTCCCTATAGCAAACAAAGTGGTGGGCAAAAAAACAAAGAGTTCTAAACATTTCCCTAATAACTTTTTTTTTTCTAAAACTAATACTTCAAAAACAAAGAAATGCTTAAAGTTAGCTAAATTTTGAGTTTAATCAAAATCGTTAGAGCCGTTTTCGAGAAAATCCAAATTGAAAAAAAACCGTTACTTGAAAGGTACCAGTTTGAGGCGGGCTAAAACGAAATAAAAAAAACTTCGACAACCGTTTTTCTTGAAACTGCTATATATCAAGCTTGAAGAAAATCCGTCGAGCCGTTTAGGCTGTAGCATGACGTGAAAAAGCGCACATCCGCACAGACAGACCGACGCACGGACGGAACGGCGAAAACCACTTTTTTGGGCTTCTCTAATATCATCGTAATGTCATGTTTGATTAAAACCTCGATTTTTTTTATTCACGAAACCAATACTTGCGCTATAGAGCAAATAAAAATACACTATTGAACATAAATTAAAACAGAAAAAAGAAACTTAATGAATAAAGAATTTTATTTTTAATCAGATATTCAAGACAAGAGGCAGTGAGAGTGTTTAGGATTCTAATTACACTCATGAACTAAGAACACTGACTAATCCAGTAAACTCAGTCTGAAAAGCTACAGTTACAGCTAGAAACTTTACACGGACATATACAAAAGGGTTTTTGTTCTGTGTTACTTAATGTTTTTACTTGAAAAAAGTACCTCCGAGGCACGTATTAAAGAATTTTTTCCTTTTTACTTGCGATTATAGGTACTATATGGTAAGTTATGGATTCGTGCAGAAAAAATTTTTTGAGATAACAATCACACATGATATTACGATGATAGCGAAGACGAAAAAAGATGGTCTTAAAATTCTGTCCGTCTGTATGTCTGTCTGTCTGTATGTATAGACACCTACAGCCCAAACGGGTGTGCCGAATTGCTTCAAACTTGGTATATAGAGGTTTTTAGATATTGTACAGAGGGGAAATTGAAATTTTTGTTTAGCTCAAAAAATAACGGTACCTGCCATATAACCGTTATGTTAAAGCTTATTTTTCTCAAAAACGGCTCTAACGATTTTGATTTAAAAAAATCAGTGTTACTTTTTAAGTACGACTAATCATATCCAAGAAATAAAATGGCGTACTTTTTTTCAGCTCAAATTAGTTTAAGTATTTATTTAAGAATTTTGAAAAATTTATTTTTATCAAAATCTCAAGCCTCTAGACCACTGTCACACATTAGAGCAAGTTCGTGGGACCCAGTCGTGCATTTTATTTATTTTAGGCCCAAAAATAACGGCACCTGCCATACAATCGTAAAGAAAGAAATTGATTTTCTCAAAACCGGCTCTAACGATTTCGATAAAACTTTCAGAATGCTGTCTATCTTTTGGTTAGAAAATATTTTTCAAAATTTGTCTTGTAACTGTAGGTACCTCTCATAGAACCAGTATTTTCAAATCAAATTTTCTCGTAAACCGTACATCCGATTTCAATAAAATTTTAGGCACAGAAAGGTGATTCATAATTTTATTAATATGGCATTTCAAAATTTTCAAAAACTTTTTTTTTGGATTTTGTATAATTTTTTCAAAAAAATTTTTGGTTTTCGAAATATGTTGGATACGGGTATATTGATTTTCATAACATTATTTTTTCTGATGTAAACTACGTGTTGCCATATATTTACATACTCAAATAAATTTCAAAATATTTTTTGGAAAAGTTTTTCAAAAATAACCTTTAAAAACAAAAACGTCGAACGATTTTCAATATTTTTTTTTCCTAGATTGACATATAGCTTTGAAACTTTATTGCATACTTAGTTTTTCCGAGAAAACTCTTAAACTAATTTAAAAATTAAAAGAATTTTCGAAATTATTTAATTTTTTTTTTTTAAATCCATATATGCAGCCACTAAGCAATTCATAAGAGCAAGTTCGTGCGACCCAGTCGTGCATTTTATTTTCTTAGAAGATGTATGTGAACAAATTGAGTTAATTTTTTTTAGCTGAAGTTTGTGTGTACCTACACGCCATCCTGTGTGATATAAACAATCTCACAGCTTACGACATCGGAATTCATCACTGAATATTCTTTGACTGAGTTTTGTTTACACAAATCTAAGAATTTGATTTTAAGAAGCAGTATTATTATTAACGAACCCTATTTCCGGCCAAATTTGGATCTTTTATACTTAACATCGGAGTGTATCGCCCTTCATTTTTTAAACAACAACACGACAGTTTGAATTATGACTCAAAATGTATACTTTGTTTAAAAAAAGGATAGCAAAAAAATATATCAATGGTATTGGTGTTGGACTGATTTCCATAAAAAAACGACTTTGGCGATGATGAAGGCCTGTGACAAATACGACAAATAGGGCGAAGTCACTGGCGTAGCGAGGGGGGGGGGCAAGGTGGGCACAGGCCCCGGGCGGCACTTGGCTAGGGGCGGCAATTTGGAGCAGTTAATTTTTTTAAATTTAGAAAACTTATTCTTTTCCAAAAAAAGAATTTATTTAAAAAGTTAACCAGCATTAACACTGCTTCACAGTATGTAATTGGTAGGTAGAGGTATCTTATATGTTAATAATAGGAAGGACACTCTCTCTACTTAATATGCAACTTCTAATATAAAAAAGGTACCTACTACCTACATACAAACGCAATCAAAAAAAGGCAAACAAAAAACAAAATAGTTTAAAACTATTTATATATATATTAAACTTAAGAAAGATAAGTAAGAATGTTCATATACAGGGTGTTCCCTAATTTGTAGGCAATATTTTAGGGCTTAATTTTTTTGTATATTTAAAAAAAAATCGTTGAAGTACAAAATCAGAAAACCCTCCTTTTTTACCTGCTGCAGGTTTTCCCAAGTATCATGTGAAGCATTTCCTGTTTTACCATAAAATACTAATTACCTAAGCCCAATAAAAATCGTTTTCTTCATAACTCATAACATTTGCAGCTTAAGGCACTGATTTTTATTTTAAAAATTGTAACTGCTTATTCAAAAATACATTAAAACGCTATGTTTGTTATGCATTTTCGGAAAAACTGACCCGAAAGCACAGAATACCTAAAGGAGAGTGAAATCTTTCGTACGTATCAAACTCCGACACCCATTTCCGGTTTTTTTTTTATTATTTGAAATTGTGTCTGTGAATAAATGCAAAAACAACAACACAAAATCATATCATAATAGCTGAGAGTGTATGCGAGTTTTTACGCACACTTTCGCAGCTAATCTGAATTTTCTGTCAAATCAGCTTGTAGGCAAAATTCCATTTTCGGCCTACATTAAACTCTCTTCATATATTCTCTCTGCCCGAAAGTCAAAAAATTAGCATATGGGCAGGAAAAGTGGAACAAGCTTGAAATGGGATATTTTAAAACTGAGAAAAGATATAAATTTTTTTTACAAGGACTATTATTTCCTCTACAAATAAAGTTCTAAACGAAGTGTCTGTCATTAGTACTAACAGCGCAAATACCTCTAACGTGGGTAAGGGTACAGCAAAGTAAGCCTTTTCTTCTATCCTCAAAAAAATTATATCGGAATTGGGGCTAGGCTCTTACTGTGCAACAATTAACGTTATTTATAAAAAGTTTTTATAATAGTGTTTTGTTTTCGTACATACATATGTATATATATGATATGCAGAATGTAGATGTAAATAGCAAGCTTTTTTTCGCTAGTAAACTCAGATGCGTGTTAACATTGCAACTGCAGATACCTCTGTCTATTGAGTATTGAGTTAGTGAAGTTGTGTTTTATTTCGCTCAGTTTCCAAACATAAACGAACATTCTAGTTGGAAAAAGTTGCAGTCTTGTCTCTTTTGCCGTTTTAAAGTTAATCACCCAGGTACCTACTAAAATAAGCAAAAATTAAGTAGTTTTTTCACAAATAATGTAGTTATCATTTATGGAACAGACAAACTGCGTATGTGTGTTGTGAACAGTGAACTCGATTGAATTCGTGTGATTGTGTTTTATCCTGTTAATATGAAGTGAATCTTAAGCTTTGTTTGCAATTGCAAACATCCCAGTCGGTAGTTAATAAGAAAAAAAATAGATTACATGTAAAGGCATGTGTTAAATTTGAAAAGTTCACTTATCTTTGTCTTGTGTTGTTTTTGTAATAGCTACGAAGTATATATGTATGTTTTTTACTTAAAACTATGCAAATACTTTCATTTAAAAATTGTATTAATAAAAATTTTATTTATGTAATTATTTATTTATTTATTAATGCATTAAATTAATTTAAAAGCAAACTTAATAAATTAAAAAAATTAAAAGCTAAAGAAAAAATAAAATTGCATGTAAAATCAATGAAAAAATCCTAATTTTCTGAAGAATTTGAATTGAGATAATTAAAAATTAATTTACGTTATTAATTTGTTTGATATCCTGAGGTAAGTCATTTTTATTCGCTTTGAGATTGGTAAATCGGTAAAAAACCAATAGCAAAATTTTAAATTTGCAGCTTCATTTTTGCTTCACTTGCTATAGTGTAGTAGGGACAACAGTTCACAAAATTTTGAAGAGAAATGTTACCAAATTCATTGGCATACATTATGTGTAGGTTTAACTGTTTGAAACCATAGACGAAAAAGTTTTTTTTTTAATTTTTTAGTGTGTGAAAAAATTACTAGGGGCGGCAAAATTTAGGTCTGCCCCGGGCGGCACCAACCCTCGCTACGCCACTGGGCGAAGTAATGGTTATGTTCTATGGAAATCAATTGAAGACTCAAATTTGTTTACCTTCGATCGATGTACTTTATAAATTTAAATTCTTTAGGAAACATTTCTTCTTTTTGATTTTTGTTTATTCAAGGCTGGGCTGGGCGTAGGAAACCTGAGAAACTGTTTTGGAGTCGAGATTTTTATCATTCGAGATTATGTCATAAACGAAATTAACATCGGCAACCTCATGAGTAAAAAAAAACCTAATAATTTGTTACTACATATTTTGAATTCGTTCATGTTTAACACCAACACGAATGACCTGATGTTGGGTGATGCCAAGAATTTTAAGACAACAATTACAGTTATCTTTTTAATTCGCCTGATTTTATTTCAAATATAATACGATTTGAGTGCATTATTTTTAAATTTGCTTCTGTAATAAACATTTTGACTACGTTCATGCTTAAAACAAACTCGTTCATGTTCAATTTATTTTAAATTTGCCCAGTTTTCTCTCTGCTATTGAGTTCAAATCAAATATATTTAGGTTTAAGTGTAACAATTTTTAATTTGTTTCTTTTATAAATATTTTAACCACGTCCATGTTTAAGACAAACTCGTTCATTTATATTTTATGTTAAACCAGCTGACCCGGCAAACTTTGTTCCGCCTTAGAGGAAATAAATAAACATATTTTGGACTTTATTAAGTTCAATTTTTGCTTGCGATTATAGGTACTATAAGGCAAGTTATGCATTCGTCGAAAAAAAAGTTTTGAGATAACAATCAAACATGACATTTGATGATAGCGAAGACGAAAAAAGATGGTCTAAAAATTCTGTCCATCTGTATGTCTGTCTGTCTGTCTGTATGTATAGACACCTACAGCCCAAACGGGTGGGCCGAATTGCTTCAAACTTGGTATATAGACTTTTTTAGGTATATTGTAACGATTTCGATTTAAAAAAATCAGTGTTGCTTTTTGGGTGCGACCAATCATATGGCTGAAAAAAAAGTTTTAAAAATGGCTAAGAACGGTACTTTCCATAGGACCGTTTTTTTTTTTCTTTCGACTATCTCGAAAATGACTCAACCGATTCTTTCGAAATTTCACACATATATAGTTGTAGGTAGCTCAATTTGTACTGCATACCAATATTTTAAAAAAATATTTGTTTGTATTCTTAAAAGCATTTAAGAAAAATATTTAAAAAATTAATATTTTGAAAACCGCTTATTTAATTTTTTTCTAAAAATTTTAAGTAAATGTATTTGCTGAATACCTATAAACTGGCGTTTTTTTCTTTTTTTCTCAAAAACCGCTCGACAGATTTTTATAAATTTATTCTCATAAATTCAAATTTATCCAAGAAATAAAATGGCGTACTTTTTTTCAGCTCAAATTAGTTTAACTATTTATTTAAGAATTTTGGAAATTTTTTTTTTAACAAAATTTCAAGCCCCCAAACCACTGTCACACATTCGAGTTAGTTCGTGAGACCCAGTCGTGCATTTTATTTATTTAGAAATACAAATAAAAAAATAAAGTATTTTAATGATTCTGCATTATGTTCATGTTTATATTGTTCATGTATTTTGTTGCATAGGTTGCACTCTTCAGTCAAGCAACTTGTGATACACGACATTTTTTCTTTTATTATCACCGCGCAAAACCGTACATAGCTAAAAAAAAATAGCAACAACAAATGTTTACGTTTATCGATTTGAATTAAAAACAAAAAAACTAACAGACTTTACACAATTCCGACCAATTACCATCTTCTACTACTAACTATCTTCCACCATCTTTCACCGTCTACCATCTTCTACCATCTTTCAACATCTACCATCTTCTACCATCTACCATCTTCTACCATCGACTCCCGTCTACCATCATTTACAATGAACCATCTTCTACCATCTAATATTTTCTACCATCAACCATCTTCTACCGTCTATCGTCTTCTACCATCTTCTAGCATTTACCACTTTCTACCATCTACCATCGGTGCCATGAACAAACGCCATACGAATTAAGGCCATAATGGCGTTAATTCACATTTAAGTGTGTACTAGCACCATATCCAAGATATGGCTTTAATTCACTTTTAAAGGAGAACTATAGCCATAAGTCCAATGTGAACTAATGCCATAAAATGTTTTGATCTCTGGGGTACAGTTAGTACAAGAAAACAACGAACGTTAGGTGGGTGAGGAGATAGACGAGGAGCCAGACGAGGTGGCAGACGAGGAGGCAGACGAGGAGGCAGATGAGGAGGCAGACGAGGAGGCAGACGAGGAGGCAGACGAGGAGGCAGACGAGGAGGCAGATGAGGAGGCAGATGAGGAGGCAGACGAGGAGGCGCCTCCTCGTCTGCCTCCTCGTCTGCCTCCTCGTCTGCCACCTCGTCTGGCTCCTCGTCTGTCTCCTCGTCTGCCTCCTCGTCTGCCTCCTTGTCCATCTCCTCACCCACCTAACGTCCATTTTTCAAAATGAACTAACGCCATACGGCTTAAGTTCTCCTTTTAAGTTGAATTGAGGCCATATCCCGATTATGGCACTAATTCGTACTTAGATGTGAATTCACGCCATTATGGCCTTAATTCGTATGGCGTTTGTTCATGGCACCTCTACCATCTTCTATCAACTACCATCTTCTACCAGCTACCATCTCCTACTGCTAACTATCTTCTACCATTTTCTAGCATCTTTCAAGATCTTCTACCAACTACCATCTTATACTACTAACTACCATATTCTACCATCTTTCACCATCTACCATCTTCTACCATCTACCATCTTCTCCCATTTACCACCTTCTTCCATCAACCATCTTCTTCCATCAACCATCTTCTAATATCTTGAATCTTCTACCATTTACCATTTTTTATCATCTACCATCTCCTGCAATCTGCCATCTACCATCTTCTACCATTCACCATATACCACCTTCTATCATCTACCATCTCCTGTCATCTTCCATCTCCTGTCATCTTCCATCTACCATCTTCTACCGTCTACCATCTTCTACCATCCACCATGTTCCATCTTCCACCATCTACCATCTTCTACCATCTTCTACCATCTTCTACCATCTTCTACCATCTTCTCCTATCAAAAAGTGTTTCTTTGGAACAGCTTTTCGAAGTAAATATTTTTGGAATACCTATACGTACTCGTATGTACGTATGTAGTACTTTATATAAATGAAATCTATAGCGTTCACAAATTTAAAGTACTAAACGATAAAACAAAATCGACATATACACAACTTTGTTTTTTTATTAAACGTTTATTTGACTTCAAATCAAAAATCAAAAAATTAATATATATATAAAATGATGACTGATTTATATTTCGCACGCATAACACACTCAGACGTTTTCCGAAAACTGGATAAAAAGTATCCTATGTCCGTCACCTGGTTCTAAGCTACCTCCATACCAATTTTCAGCCAAGTCGGTTCAGCCCTTCTTGAGTTATGAATGGTGTAACTAACAAGACTTTCTTTTATATACAGGGTGTCCCAAAAATCAACGTCGAAACGAAAACGGGTGATAGGGTAGATGGTGACAGTTACCAGAAAAATAATACAAAAAATCTTTGCCATGTATTTTGTGAGGTAGAGGCATTCGAAAAAAAAATCGAAAAAATGCTGACGGCCTTTCAAGTGCCGTGATTACAAATCTTAATTTTTCTCAATTTTTTTTTTCTGTTATGGAACCTCGAATAAATCCGCTAACAATTGCATTAAAAAATTTAAACACACCTGCATCAGTTTTGAAGAAAATGTCACTTTTTTGCCCAACTAAATACTCAAAATTTTTACATGAACCTAATTCAATGGGCTGTAGTGTAAAAAAAATGTACTACTAAATTTTGGCAAGTTACCTTAAAGGTTGGCGCGTTCAATTCTCCTTCCAAAATGGTATAAGGTTTTTTAGAATATTCCATAAATAACGGAAAAAAATGTTTTTCTCAAATAAACAGGTTTTAAGATAATTCTTTTTCATTCAAAAAAAAAATCTGAATGTACTCCAGGCTTTCTCGTCCAAGTTTAATTTCGAGGAGAGTGACCGTTATTATTTAGAAGTAACTACGAGCAGGCCCAGACTTCCAAGGGCTATCGCGCTAAACGCGCCAACTTTTAAGGTAACTTGCCAAAATTTAGTAGTACATTTTTTCACACTACAGCCCATTGAATTAGGGTCATGTAAAAATAATGAGTATTTAGTTGGGCAAAAAAGTGACATTTTCTTCAAAACTGATGCAGGTGTGTTTAAATTTTTTAATGCAATTGTTAGCGGGGTTATTCGAGGTTCCAAAACAGAACAAAAATTGAGGAAAATTCAGATTTGTAATCACGGCACTTGAAAGGCCGTCATAGGGTGAGCATTTTTTCGATTTTTTTTCGAATGCCTCTAACTCACAAAATACATGGCAAAGATTTTTTTATTATTTTTTCTGATAACTGTCACCACCTACCCTATCACCCGTTTTCGTTTTGACGTTGACTTTTGGGACACCCTGTATATATATATTTTTACTTGCGATAATAAGGCAAGTTATGCATTCGTCGAAAAAATTTTTTTTTGAGATAACAATCAAACATGACATTACGATGTTAGCGAAGACGAAAAAAGATGGTCTAAAAATTCTGTCCGTCTGTATGTCTGTCTGTATGTATAGACTAGACACCTACAGCCCAAACGGGAGGGCCAAATTGCTTCAAACTTGGTATATAGACTTTTTTAGGTATTGTACAGAAGGGAAATTGAAATTTTTTTTTTAGCTCAAAAAATAACGGTACCTGCCATACAACCCTTAGGTTATAGCTTATTTTTCTCAAAAACGGCTTTAACGATTTCGAATTGAAAAAATCACCGTTGCTTTTTAGGCACAACTAATCATATGGCTGAAAAAAAAGTTTTAAAAAATGGCTAAGAACGGTACTTTCCATAGGACCGTTTTTTTTTTGCTTTCGACTATCTCGAAAACGACACAACCGATTCTTTCGAAATTTCACACACATATAGCTGTATGTAGCTCAATTTGTATTGCTTACCAATATTTTTGAAAAATATTTTTTTGTAATTTTAAAAGCATTTAAAAAAGAAATTTTGAAATTAATATTTTGAAAACTGCTTATTAAATTTTTTTCTAAAAATTTTAAATAAATGTATTTGCTGAATACCTATGAACCGGCGTTTTTGAATTTTTTTCTCAAAAACCGCTCCACAGATTTTTATAAATTTATTCTCATAAATTCAAATTTATCCAAGAAATAAAATGGCGTACTTTTTTTCAGCTCAAATTAGTTAAAGTATTTATTTTAGAATTTTGAAAATTTTATTTTTATCAAAATCTCAAGCCCCTAAACTACTGCCACTCATTAGAGCAAGTTCGTGCGACCCAGTCGTGCATTTTATTTAAATAAGCAAATGGTATTTATCCATGTCTTTTAAAAATCAAATACGAATGGTTTTGACTAAGACCGACTTTACTTAAAAAATTGTTTTTTCCGGATCTAAACAGATTTAAATTCAAAGAAAAAATATTCAATTCAAAAATTAAATGAAAAAACAACAACAAAAGTTATTGCTTTTTAATTTTTATTTTATACGCATAGTTTCCGAGATATAAGCAAAAAACCGAAAAAAGTACGAAAATTTCACGGTTTTTCGCGGATATCTCAAAACGCGCCAGGAAATTTGGTTTGATTTCTTCAGATTCGGATTCAGTGACCCAAAAAACATAGGAATAAAAAAAAACCCATTCGAGTACTTTTTGTAACATGAGGGCGATTTTAACTTTGACTGGACTATAAGCTTTTGATTCTGAGTCAGAATATAATTTTTCTATACCTAACAGTAATATTTCATTATGTTACAAAATCCACACCAAATACGATATACCTATTCTATAGAATAGGGTGAAAAAATGCAGTTTTCTTCATAGCCTTCACCATACAGGTTATAGGTATATTACATACAAGGCTTAGTAAATATTTTTAGTTTTTTTTTGAACGAAAAACAAAATTGGCCAAAACCTACAGGTTAGTTGTACGGGAGATGGCCGTAGCTAAGGGGGTATTAGGGGGCAATGCCTTATCTTAAAAAATCAACTAGGTATCGTAACGATTTCCCTATACTCTTTAATTCGATCTTTGTCTATACAAAGATTCGTTCAACCAAATAAAAATATCCTCGTTTCGCAATTTTGTTCCTTTCCTACATTGCACAAAAAAAAACATTCTCGTTCATACTTCATAGCTGATTTGAACGAAATATATGTATGTCTGAGATAGGATGCGCAGCGTACTATTTTTACTTGCTCTAAGGGCAAGTATTGGTTTCGTGTAGAAAAAAAAAATTGATGTTTCAATAAAACATGACATTACGATGATGGAGAAGCCCAAAAAAGTGGTTTTCGACATACCTTCCGTCGGTTTGTCTGCGCGAATGTGCGTCTGTGCTCTTTTTCACATCAAGCTGCAGCCTAAAAATCTTGACGGATTTTCTTCAAACTTCATATATAGCAGTTTAAAGGAAAACGATTCTCCAGGTTTTTTTTTTTTAATTTTAGCCTTGCTCAAACTGGTACCTTTCAAGTAACGGTTGGTTTTCATTTTGGATTTTCTCGAAAACGGTTCTAACTATTTTGATCAAAGTCAAAATTTAACAAACCTGGGGCATTTTTGATAATACTAGTATTTCAGGTTTCAGGCTTAAACGGCTTTTTTCCAAATGGCCATAAGTTAGCAACTTTGCTTGTCAAAGTTCCTTATAGCTTTCTACAGGATGGCATTGCAATTTTTTGAGTGAACACTTTTCAAAGGGTCCCAGATAACGATAGATTCAGTGCCATTTTTTTTTTTATTTTGGTTTTTTCTAACTTTGTATGTAGTGTTCTTTGAGTTTTCTTAAGAAAACTGCGTTTTAAGTTTTTATCTAAAAATGAAAATAACGAAAATTGCCAGAGGTTGGCAACGGTTGTACCGAATTCAATAAAATTTTGTTTGGTATAGTTCCTTATATCTTCCTATTAGATGGCATTGCATTTTTTTCAGTTACTCTTTTTTAAATGGTGGTCCCCAATAAACGACCCACTAGGTTTTGGCCAATTTTTTTTCGTTGTTTCTAAAAGACCCTAACAATTTTTATTAAACTTTGAACATAATACACCTATACACAGAAGGCTTTGAAGAAAACTTCATTTTTAGGTTTTGATTACAAATGATAATAACGGAAATCGGTGTCAACGGTTGGATTAAACTGGGCATAAGTGCACAACGACACCGATGAAATGATTAAGACTGTATATATATATATATTTATACATAACATATCTTTCATAGCACCTAAAAGAAGGCATCTACATTTTAATATGAATGGTTCATCAAGGGTTTTCCGGTTTTAGCCAAATTTTTCAAAAATGACTAACAATAAATTTTGAATTACTTTGTGGGTATTTTTTTTTGAGTATTTCATTGATAACTGCCTTCTTCAAATTTTGGCTTAAAATACAAACAACGGACATCTGCTCTTCTTTGCTTATCTTATTCAACAAAGGACATTAATTTGTTATTGCACGAAAAGTTTGTAATCTTCGTGCTTGCACCCACCGAGCAAGGACGTACGACCCAGTCGTGCATTTTATTTTTTTTTATCTTATCATAAGCTACATATTTACAATTAGTTGTCTAATACAAATGTCAAAAATGCGCACGTATTTATTAAAAGTTAACCAACTCAACTGAATTCGTGTGTATTCAATTTTTTGACATACAATACGTCTGCGTCTACGTCTCCGTCACCATTGTGTTCCAGGTTCCAGCAGTTAGTTGCACTGCTCTCAAATCAAGCTTTTGTTTTATTTCGTCTTTAGTAACAGTTAGCTTCGGTCGTGTTCTTCCCGCATCCGTTTTTAAAAATGAATAATTATCTTTTGCCTTGGTCCTCGGTTGGTGTCGTCGTGGATAAGGGACTTATATCTGTAAGTGTGTTGTAATGAATTATACTAATAAGTGATAAATTTGTTTAATATGAAAAAATATCAAAGTATTGCATTTGCTTGAGGCCATACATTTAAGACAGACTTTTTTTTCCTATATTTGAAAAACTATTTTTCGAAAGGATCGGTGCTTTAGTCTTATTAAAATACCGTTTTGGTTAGCAGGTGCAGATGTGTATATCCAGCATATTAAATCGATTAAAGTTACGGTAAAACAAGCTTGAAAAGCTCATATTTCAGAAGATCGATACAAATTTTAATCTCTTTTTAAAAGCAAATTAGCACGAGTAGTGAAATTGGGAGATTTTTTCAATCTAAACCTACGTTCTCATCTTTGGTATATCTAAGAAAGTAATTCTTTATGGACGGAAACATGAAACGATATGCAAACCATATTTGGGGTGTAGGTACTTTTCCTATCCTTGGTCCCGTGGTCTTAATTTCAAAATATTTTTTTCTTTTATAATTTTTAATATGCTTATTATACACTTTGGTATATAGTTAAAAGAAAAAGTCATGAACGCTTAAATTAAATGTCTATTTACCGAGTGCCCATTGATTACATTTTTTTAACTTCGATATCAGTTCCTGCGATTTCATATGGAATACTTGTTGTTTATTTCATACAACCTTATTCAGTTTCTCTTTCACTTCGCCCTAAGATCACTTCACTCTCCTATCACTTTGTTTCAGTTAACTTAGATTTTTAATGGCTTTACATTTTAGTCAAAAGATCAAGGCGTCATTTAGGTAATGTTTATCTCAATAACGATTTTTCGCCTAAGGTTTATTTTGACAGCATTTCAATCGGATACGTTTATGACTGGAAACCCTATACTGACTTACTTCATTCATTTAAAATAGTTTGTTTGTAAGTGTTGTTTATTACTCAAACAAAATTATAAGAATATCAATTTCTTTTTTGTTTAGAAGAATTGTTGTTTCAATAAATTCTTTTTTTTTAATAATAATGAAATGAATTGTGGTCGAAATGAAGCATTCTCTTTGAATCCAAAAATTTGAATAAATGTGTATAAATGTTTATTGTAAACGCAGCTTTTTCCATCACAAGTTCCTTTGTTTTGCCTATTTTAGAGCCCAGTCTTTTGAAATTCGATTGGTGCTAGTATTGTGTAAGCTTTGAAATATTATATTTTATCATTATTTTATATGAATGTATATTTTTGTATTTTTGTTTACATACATTCATATGTTCTCTTTTCTTATGATTGTAAACAAAAATACAAAAATATACATAGTACAGCCCGACAAAATTGGATAGCCTCACATATTGTTTTTTGTTAAACTAACTGTACTGGGAGTTCTTTATGGTGTATCCAAGGAATTATGGATTGGGTGATTCTGAGATTAAGAGAAGTTTTAACATTTTTTTTTTAATTAACGGAACTTTTTGGGCTGGTTCTTTATACGCTTATAATAGGTACTATAAGGCAAGTTATGCCTTCGTAAGAAAATTTTTTTTTTTGGACAATCAAACATAACTTTACGATGATAGAGAAGCTAAAAAAATGGGTCCGACAATTCTGTCTGTCTGTCTATCTATCTGTCTGTCCGCCTGTGTGTATCGGCACCTACAGCCTAATCGGCTGGACTGATTTGCTTTAAACTTGATACAGAGTGTTATTATGACGTCCTACAGAGGGGTTTTGGTATTAGCATTCTAGCTCTAAAACTAACGGTACCTGCCATACGGTTTTTAGTGAAAAATCGATTTTTCTCAAAAACGGCTCCTACGATTTTGATAAAACTTTCTGAGTGGTATTTTTTGAGCAAACTTTATGTTTTGGTTGGAACTAGTTTTTCAGGAAAAGCCTTGTAACGGTATCTTCAATGGGACCACTTTTTTCATACCAGATATTCTCGGAAACCACTCAACGAATTTCACTGAAAATTTTAATGTGAAAGCTCTTTTATAAACAAAATAATACTAATAATTCTTTAATTTTCCAAAAAAACCTTTTTTGAGTTTTTTTTCTGGGTTGCATGTTGGCAGTTTAGCACTGCTTTTTAAATGATCCCGAATTTTATCACAAACTTCAACTTTTTTAGAGACACCAAATATAAACACCTATTTTACACTGAAGGGACGGTGCAGGGAAATAAGTCCTGCGGGTACTAAGTCCGCCGAGGGACTTTTTTCCCACTAAGAGGGAAAAGAAGTGCAAAAAAAGGCATATAAAGCTTACATCGAAAAAAAGTGAAGTGGGTAAGGGGAGGCATGCTGCCCCCTCCCCTGCAACCCCCTGCTTGGGCCCACTGTTAGATTTGGAGTAGGTATGAGGTTGGGTGTGTATGCAAAACTGCTTTTTGATAACAAAAAATCTTTGCAAATATCTAAAAACGAATCTACTACAAATCCATCAGTGAGCCCAAGCAGGGGGGTTACCCACTTCACTTTTTATACGCAGTAAGCTTTATGTACCCATATACGAAATTCATTTTTCTTTGATCACTTTCGGAATCTTTAAAGTCAATAGTTCAGTTTGTAAGATTCGTTTAATTTTTGGCGTTGGACATTAGTTCACTCTTCGTGATTTTCGAAGTACTAAGTTCCCATAAGAAATAGAGGAGTACGTTCCCACCTTCCATGGGAACTAAGTCCACTTTTCTAAAGTAGACTAAACAAAAGTTTGACCTCTGAATGTGAATATATGTGAGAGTGAGAGGTAAGCTGGCATTGTGTGTGAGGTCACAGTCATTTTATTTTTCAGATGAAAACACATGATTTGCTTCCTCGGCAATCCGTCCATTGTTGCGTATTCATTTCATAGGTTGGACGGCAACGTTTCGTTCGGTTTTGACACTAGGTTCCGTTTGTTTTCGTCCATTATAGTTCAGTTCATGTTAGAGCATCAGAACAGCTACTGATTGTAGATAATCTTATGTGTGTGAAGTTAGCCCAGCCATTTTTGATTTTCTGAAAATAACAAAATGTCCTACAATGTGCCCGACATGTGCTATGATGTGCAGGATTTTTATAGCGGGTGGAATTTTTTTGTGTAAAGTTAGCCCAGCCATTTTGTTTTAAATATTTTTTAAGGAATGTGCTACAATGTACTCCTGATGTGCTACGATGTGTCGTAAATTAAAACCAAAAATTTCAAAGTTTTCGGATTTTATGAATCAAAACCAATTATTTTGTGTGAAGTTAGCCCAGCCATTTTTTTTACGAGTAGTTGTACAAACAAAACAATGTTAACAATTACTTAAATCACGTAGGGTAACTATGTGCCTTACGTCATTAGAATTACAGTTGGATTACTTCGTGGATGTGATGATGTTTTGAAATATGGAATTGACTTTGTGTATCTCGTTGTTGACTGGAGGTCTGGCTTTATCTTCTAATACTATATGAGTGCTACTTTCAATAATTCAGGTAATGTGTTAGTAGGTAGGTACCTATAATTGCAAGTAAGAAACCATGGGTTCCTGAGGGCATTTCATGTCCTCAAAATTTGTTATAATGATGAGTAACTCACTATGATCAATTTATATCTCCCACACAACGAGCCACTAGGTTTTGAATAACATTTCTTCGTTTTTTTTTTTTCTAATATGCTCAAAAGGAGCTCTAAAGTTTCTTGGTATAAACTTTGTAGTCTACATACCTAGAGAGCTTCGAAAAAAATATATAATAACGGAAATGGGGTTTAACGGTTTCATTAAACTTGCCATAAGTGAAAAACAACATTAACGAAATGGTTCAGACTTGCACACAAAAGATGGCATCTACATTTTAAATATTAAATCTTTTATGGTTTGTAAAACGATAGTGGCGGGATGACTTAAGGTCCACGGACATAATGTCCATGGACATTATGCTTGCTTCAGATAGGAACAATGTCCTTGAACATTGTGACCCATTAGGCAATAGTCATAAGGTCCATGGACATTATGTCTATTTAAAGTGGACTGTGGAAATGTATTGAAATTTTGGACTTCAGGTCTAGTTTTATTTATGGACATTATTTCCATATTGAATTAAATTGATTTTTAATAATTTTATAATTAATTTTAACAATTTGAAATATAAAACAGTAAAGGAAAAAGAATCGTAAATTCGTAAAAATATTTTATTGAATTTAGTTGACCCATTCAGTCGGTAGTGTCTAGTTTAGAAGAAACAAAACGTGTGCGTCTTGGGACTCTTGACAGAAGTGATAGCTTAAACTAATCTAAGTTGCACTATTTAATATTAAAGTTGTTTATTTTGAGAAAAGCTAAGGTTATTACTTAAATCTTTTATTGATTGTAAAATGCGCTGTGGGTTAAAGTGAGAGAGGAGGAGTCTGTATACTGCTGCCGTATGAGTTAGAGAAAGTGAAGCCAGACAGAGTAGCACCGTAACGCGTTACGTTACAAGGCGGTCATTAGTTAGAAGGAATAGGAAGATAGGAAAGATTTTTTTGTTGGTACAATGGATTGAGAAATATGTGATATTTATCTCACGAATCCCACAAAACGTAGCAACATGTCACACAGCGCGTTCCACAATAGATTTGCTGAGCAATTAAATTAAAGATATTATTGAGTAGCAATCAATATCTTTACTCTATCTCTTTCTTGTTTGGGCTTGGAAAAACTACGTTCCTTTTTTAGCAGAAAAAGTACCCGTAAATAATCTGTGTATGAAAAAATATGTAATTGCACCATGCTATAAGCACGAATATAGTTTTAAAACCAGACAATATTAATGTTGGTGTTTTATTTGTTGACAAAAAAACTCGTAATAAACCATACTGCGGACGAATTAATTAGGCTTAGGGAAGACCATATCTGTGTGGACGGGATTGTTGTTAGCGCGTTTGTTAAGTTTGTTGCAGGGTTAGGTTTAGGTTGTATAGACAACTTACCACATTGTTTTTTGTTGTTTTGGTGTAAGTATATTTATTTAAAAATAAGGTATTCTATATCTATACTTAATAAAATACAAGTAATTATTTGAGAATCAATAGGTTCTTTTTTTTCTCCTAAGGCACAACATATTAAGGCCGAATGGGGATTCCGTGCAAATCCTAAGACTTCATTGTATTCTAAATGGTTTTTCGTAACAACTGATGGCGAAAAAATTTTTATGCATCTTGGGTGTAACCATTTCGGCAAGAGTCGCAGTAACTCGATCATGATTGTACATAAATTATGCGATGAATTGGAGTTCTGTGTGCGGTGTTCCCGCGGAAATAATCTGTATCCCACAATAAGGGATTTCAGTGGAAAGTTATTGCTAAACGAAGAAAAAATGGGTAAAATTCCAAAAAGGTTAAGCCATGGATGTCGGATCGAGGTAATAATTCCAACCGGTTTACTATACATGCAATTTTTTTATGATGGTACATTACCAATAAATTTGGATTCTAGACTTGATGATGTTAGTCAATCCCAGTAAGTATACAAATTTAAAAATAAATAATAAATCGGTGAAACAGGTTGAGATTTTGTTATATCTATGAATTATGAACATGATTTGGTTTAACATAGTCGCAGCAGTTTTCGAAAAGTTTTTATAATAACGAAGTACTATTTTTATAAGAAAGCTCTTTGAACATGAAAATTTCATGCCGATAACTCAAAAATTCAGCCTGTAAACAATATAAAAAGATCACTAAAAGTATTTTTTATTTATCTGTGATATTTTTAGACTTAATACCATCATCAAGGAAAGGACTATTGAAAATATCTGCAATACAGACATTATTAATTCTGGTGGGTATAGGAAAAGTGTTTCCGTCGATTTTTCGCAAGTGCTTATTGATCCTCAGGCTCCCCCTTGCAAGGATTTCATCTCCAGTAACGAAAGCGTCGGTTTTGGTCCTCCTGATGTTTCAAATGTCACCACAGCTTTCATTGCCCCGGCGGATTCTCAAATTACTCCTCCTGTAATACATGATGGTCTTGAAGGAAATAATGCAATAATTGAAAACAATGTCACCACAATCGACTTCAATGAGCACGTATATTCCAATAGTACTCCTCTTGGAAGAAATAATGCAATCGTTGAAAAAAATGTCACCATTAATGAGATTAATATTAATCCTCCCATTCCTTCTGATGGAACACTTACTAATTCTGGAAGTAATAGCCAAATTTTTACAGGTGGGGTCTCACTAACTCTAATTGATACTGAAGCTCCCCCTTCCGAAGTATTTGATGCTGCTCACAGTGAAGCATACTGTCCTTATCATGAATTTTATAACTGCCCTTGCAAGGATTTCATCTCGAGTAACGAAAGCGTTGACTTTGATCATCCTGATGCTTTCAATGATATTAATGCATTTATTGAAAACGATGCCACCACTGAAGAATGTAACATGAATATTGAAGCTCCTTCCAACGCAACACTTGAGGAAACTGCTGTATTTGATGATGTACTCGTATTTGAGCAACTTTCGGCATTTGTAAATGATTCGAACCAATTTTCTCCTGGCTATTTTGAAGAATTAGGAGATGAATTTTTTTAATTACATAAATTAATCTTTTAATATTTTAATATTTGCTATTGATCTCATTGAAGATACAACCAGAATTATAAAAATAAATTACTTATATTTATATATATAAAAATGGATGTATGTTTGTTTGTTTGTTTGTTTGTTTGTTTGTAAATATGTTATGGACTCTGAAACCACATATCCAATTGAGCTCAAACTTTCAGAAAATCTTTGGTATTATTTCGAGAATGTTCCTGTAAGGTTTTGTCCAAATCCGCCATCCAGTTTGGCCATAAGACGAAGAAAAACACGCCGGGTCCTTTAAAAGCTTCTATATTAGAAATGTTTAATATAAAAAGAAGAAAACGTTTAACTTTTGCTTGTTTGGAACATTCAACTAACGATGTTGTGCAAAAGGTTTTCGTTGATGTCCTGACCAACTACAAAAATAACGATTGGCTTTGTAAACATGCACCAAAAAAACGATGACGTCAACAAAATAAACTATCAAATTCAAATTGAAATTTTCGGCAAACAAATGAAATACAAATCAATTGATACATTTTTGGAGGAGGAACAAACTGCCAACTACCCAATCGAATTCTTGAACTCATTGGAGCCATCTAGAATGCCACCAAATGAATTAGTTCTCAAAATAGGTTCACCGTTGATGTTGCACAACGTGCAACCGCAGAAGCTGTGCAGCGGAACCAGACTTGCCGTAAAAAAAAACTTATCAAATTTAATCGAGGCCAAAATTATTACCGGCAAGAGCAAAGGCGAAGTTGTCCTGATTCCGCAAATACCAATTCTTTCTATAGATTTGCCGTTTACCTATAAACGACTGCAATATCCGTTACGCCAAGCCTTCGCAATCACCATCAATAAAGCGCAGGGATAGTCGTTAACTTTTGCTGGCCCTAATCTATAAAATGCATGCTTTTCCCACGGCCAGTTGTATGTCGGATGCTCCAGAGTTGGAACACCTTAAAATGTATACATTTATACTTCTAACAAAAAAACTAAAAACATTGTATATCCGCTTTCACTACGTTAGTAAAATAAAATAATTTTAGCATTAAAAATCAAATAAAACAATAAAAAATATAATACGACTTCTGTTTTTTAAGTTATTAAATTATAACCATTCAATAATAATGATTCACATTTTCAGTAAAAAAAAGTAAAAAAGCAATTGCCAATTTTTCAGCTTAAAACTTAAAAACAACGAAAAAACAGCAAAGCACACTCGGGCGTATGCGTACTTTTCTGAGTTTATTTAATTTAAAAAAAAAAATACCATCCATGTTCTCATAGTTTAGACAAACTGATTGGACGGTATAAATGTAATAAATTAAGAAGTCAAACTTATCACGCTATCTGCTCGGAAGGGCAGGACAACGTCTGCCGGGACAGCTAGTCTATGTTTATAAAATTGGATGTGTGTATGTATGTCGTTTATGAACTCCTAAACGGCTCAACGGAGTTTCATGAAATTTTCAGGCTCAACATTGCTTAGTCCAAGGATAGTTCCAGTGAAGGTTTGGTTCCGATCGGGTGGAAGACAAAAATAAAATGCAGGCTTTTAAAATTTTTCGGTCAATTTTTTTTTGGGTTTTTCATACATTTTTTAGTGGTTTGAAACATCAGCGAAAATTCCGGTCGAAGACAAAAAAAAATGCAAGGCTTTAACCAAAAATATTGTTTATCCGCTAGCATTGAGATGAAATAAATAAATAAATTTAATTTCTCATTAAATAGAAGTGATTTTTTTTGACGTAGCAACGCCCGCGGGGTACCGCTAGTATTCAATTACTTTGTTTTGGCTACTTGCGTAACACAATTTCATATATAATAATATGATTTTGTCAGGACATCATACAATTTTGGGTGGCAAGCTTAGGTTATTACTTAAACTTAACGTATGTAATATGAAATTGTGAGGAAAGGTTATTTATTAATAAAATATTTTATTGATTGTAAAATGCGCTGGGTTAAAGTGAGGGAGGAAGAGTCTGTATACTGCTGCCGTATGAATGAGAGAAAGGGAAGCCAGGCTCCATGGACATTATGTGCGTGGAGCTTATTTCATCCCGCTACTATCGTAGGTATAAGCATTTTAAATTGAACAAGAATTATTTTTTTCTAGGAATAGCTATAGTCCGGTTGACAAGTCGGAAAAAGTGGGTTAAGGTGGGAAAAGAATAGGGGGGAGGGGTACTATAATATATTCTACCATGCTCCGGTTTTCCGTAAAAAAAGCATGCCATATTTTTTTGTAGACCGTTAAATTTCCTACAATTTCGATAGGACAAAAATTATTGTATGCCAAATTGTTTCTTTGTTATAGAAAAACGGAAGGAAGGGGAAACTGCAAAATGTTTGACCTTGTTCTGGTTTTCTTCAATAATTTTGATTTTTTTTGTCGAGCGGTACATGTCCTACAATTTTGACTACAAAATTTGCTGCATGTCAATTCGTTTCCAAGAAATGGAAGAAGAGGAGAAGGGAAAAACTGAAAAATTTTCGACCTTGCTCCAGTTTTTCCACATGCTAAAATGTTTGCTGTATGAATAGGGTAGACCCTGATTGGTATCAACATGGCGATGCCCAGCGTTGCAACTGTCTCATACGCATCAATTGTGCTTATTTTACCTCCAAGTGGTAGCCATCGGGTAATGGTCTTGTCCTCCCGGACTTGACTTGCTGAACTTATAAGCGCGAGTGTTGATCACAGAAAAATAGCAACACTATGATTGCCCTGCCATAAAGCTCCTCTGTTTCTCTTGTTGGGTAGCAGTTTATTCTGTACGAACCCCTCAGAAAGCAAGCGAGCGGCGGATGAGCTTCCAAATAAGTGAACCAACGGCGACGCTTACAGGCAATATGGTAGGCACCCCATTGAGCTATTTCGACATATTCGGAGCTCAGGTCTTTGGGTCCTTTCACTACTATTAGTCAGGGTAGTGAAATAGAGAAGGTGGCGGATGAGCCCATATAGGACCAACGGTAGCTCTCACATCCCCGTAGTGGGTTACTGACTCTGGATTTCTCCAGCTCCTTTCGTCCAAGGAGAGCAGCATAGGGCCTGGTCCCCCAGGTTGGGGGTTGTGCGTGGGGGTAACTTCCCTACCGCGTAAAAAAAACTAATAGTTCCGAAACAACCAATTGCCTCGGATATGGATGACCCTACTGATGACGACCCTATAGCAAACGAAACAAGGAAAACGAATTTCGGTTCTGCACGTGGAATGTCCGGACCCTTAACAGACCACGTGCAGCCGAACAATTAGTGGAAGCCCTTAATGGTGTCAAAGCCGACATCACAGCCATCCAAGAAGTGCGATGGGATGGTGAAGGCACAAGGAGGATGAAAAACTGTGACATCTACTACGGCAAGTGCTACAGGACAAGAAAACAGCGGCTATTTGGATGCGGATTTTTGATAAGAGGAAGGCTTAGGCAAGAAGTCTTGGGGTTTCATGGCATAAGCGAACGCATTGTCACAATCCGCATTAAATCCAAATTCAGCAACATCTCGCTGATCTGCGTCCACGCCCCCACGGAGGAAAAAGATGACACGACCAAAGAAGAATTCTACGATCTTCTCGAGAAGACGTATGATGAATGCCCGAAGTACGACACTAAGATTATTCTTGGTGACTTCAACGCCAAAATCGGAAAGGAGGGTAACTTTGGCTCGACAGTCGGAAAGCATAGCCTGCACGACAACACTTCCGGTAACGGACACAGGCTAATCGACTTTGCTGCGGGGCGAAGTGTCATCTTAGCTAGCACATACTTCCCACACCTCAATATACACAAGGGGACCTGGCAGTCTCCTGATCAAAATACCGTCAACCAAATTGATCACATTGCGATTGATAGCAGACATGCCTCCAGTGTCATGGATGTCCGCACTTTCCGAGGGGCCAACATAGACTCGGACTACTACCTTGTTGTAGCTAAAGTGCGAATGCGGATCTCCACCAGACCGCAGAATAGAACATCCACTGTGAGAAAGTTTGATGTTGCGAAGTTACAATCGCAAGAGACCGCCACAACCTTTGCCAATCATGTCTCCTCTTATCTTTTGACAAGCCCGGCGCCTGCGCCAAACCCAGAGGTCCAGTGGCAACATTGCAAAATGGCCATCAAAACCGCTGCCACGGATGTTTTGGGTTTCATTAGGCGACCACAACGAAACACCTGGTTCGATGATGAGTGCAGGCTCGCACACTTGGCCAAAGACGAAGCCTATCATGCAGTTCTGAATGCCAGAACTAGAGCTGCCAAGAGCGCTTTCCGTGCGGTATACCAGCAAAAGAGGAAAGAGGAACATCGGCTTTTCAGAAGGAAAAAAAGAGAACTGGAAAAACGAATGGTTGAATCTATTGAGGGGTGCTACGGCAGAAGCAATGTTCGAAAGTTCTACCAAAGGGTAAATCATTCGTCCAAGGGTTACAAAGCCCGAGCGGAAGCATGTAGAGACGAGGGTGGGAATGTCGTTGTAGATACACAGTCGGTGCTGAGAATTTGGAAAGAACACTTCTGCAGACTGTTAAACGGCGAAGACAGCCAACTAATCGCTGTCAGGCAGAATGATCCATTCGATGTGGATGATGATGAACAAAATTTCCGTCCTCCCGACCAAGAAGAAGTTCGGATAGCAATATCTAAACTAAAGTCCAACAAGGCTGCTGGAGCTGATGGCCTTACGACTGAACTCTTCAAAGCAGCGGGAGATGACTTGGTGAGGAGCATACACCAACTCATCTGTACAATCTGGTCGGATGAAAGTATGCCTGACGAATGGAACCTCAGCATTGTGTGCCCTATCCACAAGAAAGGAGATACTCTAAGCTGCGCCAACTACAGAGGTATAAGTCTCCTAAATGTCGCCTATAAAATCTTGTCGGCCATTCTGTGTGAACGTCTGAACCCTTTCGCACGTGAACTGATTGGCCCCTATCAGTGTGGTTTCAGGCCCGGTAAGTCAACCGTCGACCAAATTTTCACACTTCGGCAGATTTTGGAAAAGACCCAAGAATTCCAAATCGATACTCACCACCTCTTTATCGATTTTAAAGTCGCCTATGACAGCGTAAACAGGAACGAGCTATACAGAGCCATGTCACTTCTTGGCATCCCTGCCAAACTCGTTCGATTGTGCAGGATGACTATGGAGAACTCGCGCTGCTCCGTCAAGATTGGTAAGAACACCACCGACTCATTTAATGTCGAGAAAGGCTTACGACAGGGTGACGCGCTGTCATGTAACCTCTTCAACATCATTCTTGAGGCAATCGTACGCAACTCGCATGTCAACACCAGCGGTACGATTTTTTTTAGATCCGTCCAATTACTTGGCTATGCTGATGATATTGACATTATTGGAAGAACGAAGCGCGCTGTCAGTGGAGCATTCGCCAGTATTGAAGTGGAAGCGGCTCGAATGGGTCTGGCTGTAAATTAAGATAAAACAAAGTATATGCTGTCCTCGGGTGTAGTAGATCATCATCGTAGGCTCGGACAAAACGTCACAATGGACAGATATAACTTTGATGTTGTCAAGGACTTTGTCTATTTGGGTTCCACTATAACCTCTCAGAACAACATCAGTGAAGAGATCAGTCGAAGAATCACTCTTGCCAATCGCTATTTCTTCGTTCTAAGAAGGCATCTTAGTAGTAAAGCCCTCTCTCAAAGGACCAAGGAGACACTATACAAGACCCTTATCATCCCAATCCTGCTGTATGGGGCAGAAGCGTGGACACTGACACAATCGGATGAATACAGGCTGGGGTGCTTTGAAAGAAAGATTCTTCGGGTGATATTCGGGCCTGTATGTATCAATGGAGTATGGAGAAGAAGATTAAATGACGAACTGTACGGGCTATACAGCGACATTGACTTCAATTCCAACCCGGAGGGCTGACGCAGTTCTGGAAGACCCCATATAAGGTGGCGCGATCAAGTGGTAAACGACCTCAACCAACTTGGTGTGCGCAACTGGAGGCCACTGGCTAGGGACCGGCCTAGCTGGCGAGGATTGTTGGTTGAGGCCGTGGTCTACAATGGACTGTCTGCGCCACCTTAAGTAAGTAAGTAAAATGTTTGAAATGTATGCCAAACACTCTCAAGACACTACATACGCACTTCAAGTTCGTCGAAAGCACAATCAGATAAGTGACAACCTTCTTCCACAGCCTGCATGAGAGCTGTAAGGTTCATCTTCAACTGCAATGGTATTGGTTTTTCTACCGTTGCTGACGTCGAAGCATAAAGCGGGCCTACATTATTGCCCCAGTGCAAATCGCCAAAACGAGAGATGAAGCGACCCGGGAAAGCCGCCTTCAGAATATCGGTTCATGTATCGCTCCATGGCTTGTTCACTTGTATTCTGAATCTGTCTAGTCCACAAATGTCAAAACAGATTTGACATTGGCGGCCATTTGCAAAAATGAGAGCATCTTACAATAGGGTGATTTCTTTTGGCCCACCCTGTATATACCTACCATCTTACATGGGGAAGTAGTAGATATAAAATTGCACATATTCACTGAAGCCGAAATTCTTTTGTTTTATTTATTGCATTTTTTTAATACAATCTACCAACAATTCGATCACGATAAAGTGTTGTAAATAGGGATATTACGCTAAACATTTTGAAATAATTGTTCGCGTTTTTAATGCTTTCAAACAATAAGGAAGCTGCCTCTGTACAAATTTGTAGAGATCTTCTTAAAAAAAGAATTGAAAGCATAACATCAACTACAAAACTGGAAACAGGTGGTTTATCGATTCTAGTAGGTACACAAGTAATAAGTGAAATAAGTGATGCTGTCGAGATAATCTTCAACATTAAAAGCGAGGCTGAGAAATCAGTTAAGAAAAGGATAGAGAACGTAATCGCACAAAGTGCTGGTTTTGAAAAACTAAAAACAATTTATTGCAAGGGTTTCTTGAACACCAATCATTTATGATGACGTCGATCGGAGCTCTTCGAAGCATAGAAATGGTTTTCGTTCAAACAGCTTAAGCTTCCTCTTCCGAGTGAAATGCTCGGTATTTACTGCATCCAACATTTGAAATAAACTTGCTTATGGTCATTGATATTAAAAAATGTCTTATATTCCAAAATTTCTTTTGCTTTGTTCACTTGTTTTTTGTTTCGTATGCGAAGTTGAACTATTCGCTATTATTAATCGTTGAGGTGAAGATGAAAAGTTTCCAGTTTTTTGATCTGGTACAGACAATTGTCAGGTCTTACAATATTGTCATGTTTAATAACGCTCTGACAACGACAATGAGATGACAATAGCAAATAACTTATAATGCATTGCAAATGTCTTATAATTTTCCGACAATTAATTTTAAGTTCACACGGTTGTATGACTTTTGGGACAGTTTTGTCATATCTTGCAATCGTGTGTACGTATAGCTTAAGTAAATTTTTACAGTGAACTACGCTTTTAATACAAGGTGGACAGAAAAAATCAGCCTATTGGCAGATGCTTTCATTTTTGAAAATGGCCGCCAATTTCAAATTTGACATGTGTGGACTAGACAGACGCAGAATACAAGTGAACAAGCCATGGAGTGATATATGAACCGATATGAACCGAGATTTTGGCGGCAGCGTTCCAGGGTCGCCTCATCTCTCGTTTTGGCGAGTTGCACTGGCCCGCAAGATCGCTCGATTTAATCGTTTCTGACTTTGCTTACGTAATTAAGTATTATTTTTGTTCTCAGAGTTCAATGCACCAATAAATTTTTAATCCAACACTGAAAACCGTATGACATATGGCTCCAGGGCCGGACAAGCTATACGTGCAAGCGGTGCAAATGCGTAGGGCGCTGAAACCAATGGGCGCCTTGGGCGAGCGTTAAAATAGTCACCTGGTAACCACCTTCTTCTTTTTTAATTCTCATTTATTTTTGTAGCTCACACCAATATTGATATTCATTATAGAACTAACAGCTAATTTGAGTTTAATGACAGATATATGTACAATTTATTATACATATCCACTATTCCAAAAATAAGCCCATGTTTTCCTTCTTATTCACACCCACCCCACAGTCCCACAGTAAAAAAAAAAAACTTTATCTACCAAGTTAACTTCAATAGATACCTACCTACCTAGCTATATGCTGTTTTTCTCTTTTTAAGGCATCACCACGTATGAGAAATTTTATTTTATTTTGATAACCCACCCCTATGCAGTGTAACATAAAAAAAATTTCAACAGCATAAATACAGATAATTAACAGTGTGCATGTTATACAGGGAAGATAGGACGTTTGCCTCTCAGTCTGGCTATATTGGCTTGCATACATCGGTCTCAAGTTAAAGCTCTCACAGGGTTTCCGTACTTTGCATAATAAATTGCCGCAAATTGAGTAAATTGTACATTAGGGCTACCATCTCCTGATTTAAAACAAAAAATCAAAAATTATTTATCTTTTTCCACACCACCAAGCGGTTATTGAGAAAGGATACAAAAATTAAATCAAATGACAACACCTCCCTTCAATCGAAAGCTGAAAAAGCTACAAAATCCAAATCTCAACATAGAAATGCAGTAGGGAGATCCCTTTTTTTAAATAATGGCAACACCTTTTAGATGTGCTTTGTGCGATGGCGATGAGGGTTGTTTTTGTTATACTAAGCAAAACGAAAAAAAAAATTAGTCTGCTTTTTGCAGTCAAACTGAAAGGCTATGGGCGCGGACAAATTTATAGAAAATCACAACAACAATTCTTGTGTTAGTTCAGTGGTTTGGGTTTAATTTCAGAGGCAGTTTCTGTTTTAGTTTGCCATTAGGATTACCTGCAGGCATCATTGGTAGATAAAAAGCTCCATCATAAGGCATGTACTGAACAAATTACTCGAATAGAGTATAGTAACATGCACACGATGTCAGTACTTCTATATGAAATCAAAGTGAGCAATGTTACTCAACAGAAATTCTGAGGTACAAAATTCATACTCATGTACACAACAGTGTGCAAAATTAAAAACTGCACCTATGAATTTTAACTCTTTCGGTTGAGTGGTTTTTGTACTATGTTTAAGTTTGTCACTGGCTTCTCTTTATGAGTGGAATCTTATCACTCGTCTGGAGAGATGAGAGATGACAAAGTGTTGAGTTGAAATTTAAATATGGAAATAATGAGTGATGAGTGATGACAGATGACTGATGATGAGGTTTCTCGTTTGTCGTTATTGAGTGAAGGGTTAAGTGTTAAGTTAAGGGTAATCGGTGTGAGCAAAGATACTTAATATAACAAAAAATACTTGGTGTGAGGTTGTTTAAAGAGCTAGATTAAGTAAATTGAGTTGAGACAAGAAAAAAAACGAATGGAAGGGGATCTATTCATCTTTGTTTAGCCAGGAGGCGCAATTTTCTAAAAACATGACTTAAATTGGAACAAAAATAATTAAAAAATAACGGTAACTCCTACAATGCCATGTCATATCTTTTTGTAAAGCCAGAAATTTCCTCCTTTTTAGTGTTTTTAAATAAAGCTATTTTAGTGATCAGTTTTCAAAATATTAACTTTCAAACTCAAAATTATGTCAACAAAAAATAGAAAACAATTTCAAACTATTTTTTTTTAAATTTGATGTATTCAAGTATTATTTTTGTTGTCAAAACTCAATGCTCTTATTAGTTTTGGGTCAGACACTGAAAACCGTATGGCTCTATGACTTTTTGTTGCTAAGCTATTCAAAAATATCCGAACCTTCTTCTTCATAAGAAACACACAAAAATTTGCATTACTTGTGCCATCTCGTAAGGCTAGATTTTCGTGTTTTTTTTTTTTTTGCAGAAATAGGTTTATTTTATTTTTGAATAGCTTGGCAACAAGAAATCCTATAGACATACGGTTTGTAATGTTGGACTTGAATCAAATAAGAGCATTGAATTTTGGCAAAAAATACTAAATAAGGTAAAATTTTGAAATAAAATTAGTTTGAAAATTTGATTTTAACTTTTTTTTTTAATTTTGAGTTTGAAAATTAATATTTTGAAAAAACTTCACTAAAATAAATACTTTTCAAAACAAAATAGGTAAAAGAAAAAGGTTTTTGGCCTTAAAAAATGGCATAGCATGGCGTTGTAGAAGGTATCTTTTATTTTTTTAATAATTTTTGTTTCCAATTTAAGTCATGTTTTAAGAAAATTGCCCCTCTCAGCTAAACGGAAGGGAATAGACCCCCCCTCCCACATGAGTTTTTCTTGTCCCAACCCAACCTACTCGCTCTAGCAGTTTGGCACACTTTAAGTGAATTACCCTTCATAAGCTTTCGCCTATGAAAAATCACAAACTGTACGTTACACAACCTACCTCAAATATATCTTGTATATCTCCTATACTTTTGTGATATATTTGTTGACTTAAATTTACAATTACTTTTGTATTCTTCAGTTACTATTATTACTCGTTAAAAAAACGCATTTCAAAGTATACCCCTTCTTCCAAAAATCACCGCAATTGAGGGCGCCAATGATAAAGCTTGCACAGGGCGCTAATTTAGCTCGGGCCGGCCCTGTATGGCTCTATGACGTTTTGTTGCCAAGCTATTCAAAAATAACCGAACCTACTTCTTCACAAAAACACGAAAAAATTGCGTAAATGATAACTTGTGCCATCCCGTAAGGCTAGATTTTCTTGTTGTGTTGTGGAGTTACCTTTATTTACTAATATTTTTTTTTTTTTTAAATAATTTAAGTCATGTTTTTAGAAAATTGCCCCTCCCGGAATATAATATACCCCCCCCCCCCACCCAATACGATTTTGTTCTTGTCTCGACCCAACCTACATGCTCTAGCTTTTTGTAACACCTTAAACAAATCACCCTGTATAACCCTCCCCTTGGGTTTTCCACTGAATGATAAACGACAAATAAGTAAGAAGCCTTGGGATCTAAATTACAGAACAGAGTTTTATAGTTTGTGTAGCCACTCTAAGTTGATTTTAATCTTGATGTTTCGAGAGATACATTTAAAAATATTTTGTTAAAAAATATTCAAATTTTAGCTTCCTAACAAATTTAAAGACTTAATCTTTGTTTCATAGTTTTGTATAGGGTAAAGTCGGGTGATATGGTACCACGGGTGATATGGCACCCTTTCAATATCTCCCACTTACTGACTTCTTTTCAAAACAAAGAGAACAACATATCAATCAGTTTAACGTTAGCTATTAGATTGTCCAGTTCAAATCTCTGCAGCCCTTGAAATACTATTAATATAGCCGAATAAAAAAAATAGTGGGTGCGTATTAAGCAAAAAGTTTTTTTGTGTATTAGTGAAGTTCATGGTAATTCGAAGATATTTGACGCCAGGCGTTCAATTTAAAAAAAAAAAAAGAAATAACCGTGTTTGTGTGGGTTTGTTTACCGTTATAACTGTGCGAGCTTAATTTCTTATTTTATTTGGAATAGCAGAAGCAAAGTCAAAAAGGTGATATGGCACCTCAGAAGTTCGGGTGATATGGCCCCCGGTGCCAATTATCCCACTCTCACTTTACTTTCATTTTGAACTAGGCACTTACTTAAATTAAAAAAAAAAAAAAAAAAAAACAGTTCAAACAGAAAATCAACGCCGCGCCGGCCGAGGACAGTACGTCAGATTACGATGAGCAAATATCGTTGCAAGATGACTCAAATGGTACCAAAGCTTTCGGGGAAAATATTTGTGTGGGGATTATGCCCTTACAACAAAACAGGACGAGTGGCTAAACTGCATAATATGTCACTTTTAATCACATGAATTCCTGTTCATCGTATATAACAACACCTGCAACAAATGTGGAAAAACAGCAAGAAAAAGCAAAGTGCCATTTCACCCTCAAGCAGGTGCCATATCACCCTCCATTTTTTAAGACGTCTTTTTTTTAAGGTTTTTTATTTTGAAAAAAAAAAAATTATTCAACTGACTGTGAATGTGAAAGAAGTTCCTATTTTTTGCTTATAAACTATTTTGATAATAACATTATTTTGGTTTGAAATAAAAATCTTTTTTAATTTGGAAGTTATATGGAAAAAGAAAAATGGGTGCCATATCCCCCGACTTTACCCTAATATTAATTTTTGTAAAAATTATAAATAAAAAATTTTAACTATTGTAATATTTACTAACTATATTTGGATATAGCCGACAAACAATTATATTAATTAGTATCACTATAGAAAATGTACAATAACTTCGCAACAGTTAAATTCCATTTATTTAAAGAAAAAATTTTAGTTGATAAATAAATTTTTAGTTAATATTAACTACTACTACAATGAAAAACAAATTGGTAGCGGTCGGTAGGTATAAGAGAGTATAAGAGATACAGAAAATGTTCATCGTCTTGGATTTATCTTAAATCTTTCATTTACGGTTATGAGGTCTAGCCAAGTCAGATACAAATATTTTTGTCAGTCGATCGAAAACTTTGTGTGATCAATTTCGTGCGCTCCGAGAGTCGAGAATAAAATTGACTTCAGCGTTCATTACTCATTCATTAGTGATTTTATTACAAAGTAAAAAAAAAGCCGAAGGAACTATTGTGCGTTACTTTTCGAATAATTTTTCGAAGTGAAAAAGAAAAGAAGGAAAGCGGAAATAATGAAATTACATACATTCAAAACTACTGTTGTAAACGAGATAAAAAAAAAATTGGCAGAGAATCGGAACTATGATAATGGAAATTGCACTCCGACTGTATTTTATGTGCCAACTCCAAAAAGGGCTCAGGAAAGTCGACGCAATTTTCGACCTCCAATGGTTCTAATCGAGGACGACAACTACTCATTGGTTTCCGAAGAGGTCAATGCCTTACAACCTCAAACTGTTCATTATTTACATTTCTCGCAGACTGACTCACAACTAAGCGAAGCATCAGGACGTTGCGATTGTTTACAAAATGATGCCGTATTGGACAACCCAGAAGAGCCGGCTGCTGCTGGACGCAAAGAAAAATGTTTGGCGTTTTGCGTTTGCCTCGCAGTATTTCTTATATGCTTCGGAGGTTCATTGATTTTGCTTGGAAACATGTTAAAATAACTTCAAAGTACATACATACCTACGAGATTAATACAAATTAAATGTTTTTAATTGCATTTTGTTCGCATTTATTTAAATTCTGGATATAAACATTACTTTCAAGTGGCCGTGTTTTTCAACAATCCTCTTCCATTCGAATTACATTAATTTTGGTAAGCAACAGCTTTAGTAACGTCGACACGTCGGTCGGAAGAAACTTAGGGACATTGTTCAGCAAAATGTTATATAACTATCCCTGAACAACACACCCAAGTTTCATTAGTTTCCGACCTTTTTCCACCTGAAAGTAACCTGTCGACTGGAATACTTATAACTATAGGCTTTGATATACAAGATACAAACAAATCTGTATTTTAAATATTTAATCGTTTATGAAACCAATACCATCATGCTCGTATTACACAATTATTTAAAATTTCCTTGTTTCTTTTAGATCTTTTAGATTTTAAAGCTTTTCGTGTGTGGGAGAGATTTTAAGTTGCAATGAAAGTGTGGATTTTATTTCATTTTGTTTATAAACAAAAGTTCAAACTTCAATGAAAAGAACTAGGGTGATTTTGGATTTTGTTTATGACTTCAATTTGAAAAGGCAGCATTTTGTGTTAAGGCTTTGTTTGTTTTGCAATTTAAGACACCGGATATGGATAATGACGAATGGATATCGTTAGTAAAGACACTAAAAATAATGCATTTGCAATTAGGGAAGAATTTTCAATCACGATTCATTTGTGCTTTAAAGTATTAAAAAAGTTTTGAGATAACAATCATACTTGAGACAAAAATGTAGGTATGAAAATTATCTTCGCATGTACCTATGTTTGTCTGTTCGTTTGCACTTAAGGTCCAAAAGGTCAGGCCGATTTACTACAAACTTGGTAGATAGGAAGAATGAAGTAAGCGGTAAGATGCCGAATAATGGAAGCCTCAAAATCTACAATAATTATCGTAGTTAATTAATGGCAAGGTGCTAAGTTTTGAACAGCGTCTATGATTGAGCAATGAGATGTATGTCGGTATTGTCACCAATATTGGCGATTGGCCTGCCACGAAGGGAACAAATAAAATACATACATGTGTTGCCGTTAAAATAGTTTAAAAGCAAACAGCAAGCCTTCGTTTACCGTTGTCAGCTGTACATTCTCAAGATCAGGTGGCCGCAAACCAAATCGAACGTGGAACCTAAAACCAGACATAAGAAATTTAATGCAGACATCATGCATCTGACGACAATCAAGCGAAACAGTCTTTCGATTGCAATCCTCAGGGTAATAGACGTAATAGAATTTGAAGGCCAAAAACAACTTGGAGGTCATTTGTTGTAAAAGAAGCTCAGTCTCAAGGTATATTCAATCGTGGACACAGTTACGGCCAGTTTTGGCAAATTGGGACAGGTTGCTACCCTATGAATTGAAGAGCTGCAGTACTCGCAGGTCGCAGCAGACAATGGATGTAGTGGTAGATTGAGTTTTAAGGACTAAAAGTAACTAGGGACTGTATAGCGAGCTATAAGAATTTCCATCTCCAGCTGCTAATGCAAACCAAGATTTTCGAGAGCAATAACAAAACAATAGTCTGCTACCCACAAAATAAATGCTGGTGTGCCCAAAGGCTCCGTTCCGTATCTGACTCTCTTTCTTCTCTTTATTAGTGATCTCTTCAAAATGATACTTTTAATCCACTAAATTGTTTTGCTGACGCAAGTACTCTCAGCTTCAATTCCTGATTCACATCCATGTTCTTCGGATGTGCAACTACAACGGCAGCCTTGTACAATGGTGAATTACCAACAGTATGAAATTTAAACCTTCAAAAACTCATGTTGTCTTCTGTCGTTAAAGCATAAACCTGCTCCTATACCATTATCCATGATTGGCACTTACTTTGAGGAAACCGAACGGCTTTGCGTTCTAGGTATGTGTATCACGATTCACGAACCATCTTTTGTGGAACGATCACATATTTGACGTCGATGATGCTTAGGTTTCCTAAATCGATGTAAGAAATATTTTTCCCCTTCTGGCTACAATACACAAGGTATACATTAGCCCGAAGCTTTAATATATCTGGACAGGTACTCCTATCACTCACTTGCGCATCCTGGATAGGATTCAAAATAGAGCGTTAAAACTTATAGGTGAAAGAACAATTACTACTGAAACATTTGTTTCTCTCGAACAGCGTCCTAATGTCGCTTGCCTAACCTTATTTTATCGTTATTTCTGTAAACAGTGCTCAAGCGAAATAGCCAGATGCATTCCTCCTCTTAAGCAATTCCCCCATAACACTCACATCACTAGGAATACCCTCGTATTAACCTTGGGCGTATTTTTAAGTATGTAGACTCTTTTTTAGCCGCATTACAAGAATTTTTGTGTGATTAACCCGGCTTGATCCCCCTCCCCCATTGTGATTTTTAGGGCATTCAAAACGAATGTGCATCGGTATGTCCTATCCCTATCCAAGTTTCCTAAAACGCTCGCAATGTGTTAATTCATGTTAAGGGTATTAATTACCCTTTGAGTGCACATGACTTAAACAAAAATCATGTCTGCCGTTTCGTTTGTTCTTGTTTCGTAATGCAGCACGTTCGTGAAGTTGGAATCGAGTCGACTTGTACTTCGGCTACTATTTGTGCGGCATCTGCTATACTGCATATTGTAGCCGTGCAGAAAGAATTACGTACATTTAACATTGACAGTGATACGTGCTACTGCTGCAGCCACACCGTTGTGCTCAGGCAGTTAAGATCGTCAACTGAAAAACATCGGAATTCCTTGGAGGCTTTACATATTATGTTTGATGATTTTGAAAAAGCAGCCGATAGACAACCACGAGATTGGATACGGTTGACCCTCAGGCAAAGAAAGTTCCAGAAATGGATATACAGGGTGATTGGTATAACGTGTTACAAAAAGCTAGAGCATGTAGGTTGGGTCGAGACAAAAAAAAAAATCGTTAGGGAGAGGGGGGTTTATTCCCCTCCGTTTAGCCAGGAGGGGCACTTTTCTAAAAACATGACTTAAATTTGAAAAAATTTTGATTTCAAAATTCAATGCTCTCATTAATTCTTAGTCCAACACTGAAAATTGTATGGGTCCATGGACATTGTGCCTATTTGAAGCAGACATTTGCTTGTCGATTTTTAACAAATTTTTCAATGCCAAGATTTTAAATCCCTGCATTGAACGATTAAAAATACAAATTTTAGCTGAGTGGCAAGCAACTGTAAACTGTAGAGTGTTAGCATCTCTTATAGTCATCCCCTTTGTGAGTAGAATTTTTAGTCAACTTTTCGATGTAACTTGATCACAAATATACTTCTTTGAGGATGAACGAAAGAAATAAATAAATGGATATATGCTATTAGAACTTATATTTCAATATGAACGAAAAACTTATTATTTATGATCATCTTAAAATTAAATATAAATATTTCTAGATTATTTTTATGGAGGCATTTACCTATACATACATTCCTTTTGCAAGATATGAGAATGTACGTTAGTTATTTTGCCAAATATCTGCCTAGTTTGAAAATAATAATGGAATAAGCGTATGATTAAAAATATCATATTTCCAACCCCAATTTTAACCATGGATCGCTCCTTACCAAATCAAGGCTACAAAATAATTTCGCCATATATTGATTTCACACAACCTTTCTCACATGCTTGATGAGTTTCTGAACCGTGTAAACGTATGCTGCTTGAAACATAATATGAGATGGCGCATTCTGTAAGTACATGAAAACAAACAAAACCTTCAAAAGTTTAAAAACGCTTATAGGCTACAGTCTTATTCGAAATGTTTCAAAATGTTGCAAAGTCTAATAGCTTCAGACGGAAAAAGTAATTATCTCATTCAAACTATTCCACACGTGGAGACGAAAAAACTAATAACTCAATGAATTAGAACTAAACAGTGAACACATTTAATTGGTACAACCTTCTTTTCTAAGAGATACGTTCAACCTGTATAGTTGGATAATTTCGGTAGAATCTTGTATGATAGATATACACTGAATATGCTGGAGCTTCGCTGTAAGAATTATAAATTATATCAAACTGAACCACCATCTAAATGAAAGCACATAGCTACTTCCTTAATTCCTACTATATCGACAAAATCAGTATTATCTTTAAAATTAAAGGTGAAATAATCAATTTTAATTTTATACCCCACCGTACGGATCTATCAATATTTTGTGAACTTTGCAACATGAACACCAGGGAAGATGTTTTCTATTTTCTTGCTATTTGTCTAATATTGAAGGAGCTTCGTGTTATGCTTCGGTAAGAACACCTTCAAAGAAAGCGAAGAATTGAGCATTCTAAATGACGAAAAGGATGGGATGCCTAATACAATTATGCTACAGGAAACGGATTTTGGAGGGCGAGATGTTTGATTTGACTTGTAAATTAATTTAAAGTTATGTAGAGTCAACCTGGTAGACGAATTTAAGCCAAACCAATAAGACTTAGATTACTAAAGCATTGTAAATTATTTATTTGAAATAAAAAGTCATCAAAAATCAATAACTAAAAACTACAGTCACCATGTTACCCGTCGAAACCAGGACGATTAATAAGTCAGACGAGTAGAGGGACTTCAACAAAGAAAAAAGATTTTTTGCTAGGCTTTGCTCTGATCAATCTCATCTTCCCCTAATTAATACAAAAATTACTCAATATTGGAATTTTCATGGTGAGTAGTATGAAAGTAGTTTTTCTATAAGCCTGGTGGCACATTTTCTCTGGTAAAGCATTTGCAATGAGAATTAATATTCTTGGTATTCCCTAAAATTAACTGTACCATGATATTAACCTGTTGAAACTTAGAGTCGAAAGCAGTGTTGGCAAGTAAGTTACATGAAGTAAGTTACTCGTTTAGTTACGCGTAACTAATATGAATTAGTTACGCCCAATATTTGGCGTAACTAATGTAACTAATGTAACTAAATGTAACTAAATGTAACTAAATAAAACTAACTCTAACTTAATAATAAAAAATAAAAAAAAATCACATTTCATCCTGAATTCCAATCGACTATTGACAAAATTCTTTTATTAGCAAGGCAACGGCAACCTGGCAAGGAATACATATTGAAATTACTGTATTCCTGATGAAAAGGAAATCTAATAAAATATTATATTCTTGGAGCATACAAAAGATTTTTACTTACATTTAAAGTTTTCCCCTCTTTCTTGAGATTCTTGGACATTTCTTTGTTTATTTTGATTTATTTTTGTATGGTAAATTCAGATTTGATCTCAGATTTGGTCTCAAATTTCAGATTTGGCTCGCCCAAAGGAAATCAAACGAGATCTATTTTGTTTTATTATTTTAAATTTTTTTTTGCAGAAATATAGTAATTGAAAAACGTATTCCTTGCCAGGTTGCCGTTGCCACAGCTGGCAGCTGGCCCGACGGCAATATCAATCATCCAGCTTTGCCCTAATACAGTGTAGTCAAACGTCATTCGATCGGGTTTGTGGACGGAAGTTCTAAATTTCAATTTAACATAAAATGTGAGTTTTTGTATTTGAAAAATTCTATTAGTTATAGTTAGTTACATTTAGTTACAATTAGTTACATTTAGTTACATTAGTTACATTAGTTACATTAGTTACATAAGTTACATTAGTTACGTGTAACTAATTAAAATATCAAAGTTACGCGTAACTATCCAACACTGGTCGAAAGTCAAGGTACACTGCTTGGTGCAAATTGATGTATCCAATTATAGGTATACTTAACCACCGTTTGTCGTATAGAGAAAGCAAACCGTTTTACAATCGTTTATATTTTCATTTTAATTTAATGAAGTTCTGTTAATCTGGTATCTTTAGCTTGAATAAACATAATTATTTTATCAGCGAATGACACTTACAATTTTTAGAAATCTTTAAGAGCGCTGACAAATTATTAGATTAAGGGTATCTTCCGCATGAAAATAAGAAAGTGACTTTAAGTCTAAGCCGCAGAGACAACGTTAAGTGGGCATAATAAATTTTAATCCTATTCTTATAAACAACACACTAAACTAAGATAGCCCTAATATCGTTTTATTTTCGTAAAAGGTCTTTATTTCACTTTAAATTTGTAAATACAATAGCTGCGAAGAACTACGTTCACAAGCACTTGGAAAAACTGTCATATTTTGTATACAAAAAAAATCTCAGAAAACTAAAATTATGAATTTGCCCGCACTTCAAGGGCTCTCTGGCACCATTCTAGTTATATGCAGCTTACGACAAATATATGTTCTTCAAATCCTAGTGGAGGATCTTATAACAAATTCATTGCAATTGGATCTTAAAAAACAACAAACTCCAAGAGCAATTTATTTAGACACAAAGAATATAACCCTCGTCTTTCAAGAGCCAAGTGCGATTACTTGGTAAACGTGAGTCTTACGATAAGGCGCTAGTACTGTGATAAAAATCCGTCATATAGAATTCTAGGAAGATATACAAACTGAAAAATTAATGAAAACTGGGACAAAAAATTTCTGATTTAAGACCATGGCATACCTACGTATAGATTTTGAATTTTAAAATTAAATAACTTTCGGATTGTTGCTGGCAAATAATAATGTATGACAATGATAAAAAGGTGAGTAGGTTAGTACATTAAAAAGGACATAGCCCATTAATACTCTTCACGAAAAAAGATACATATAGGTCTGTGCTGATGCCTTCCATCCATGTCATTGTGAAATGTTTGACATACTTTAATGACATTTAAAAAAGTACATCGATTTTGTCCCATATCCACCAAATTCCTTGTGTAGAGCTAGTACCTGTTATACAATATTGTTCTATAATCACCCCTTAGTCTGTACACTATAAACATATTATTCTATGAGTATATTATCATTACTCATATCCTATATCATAATAGATATTTACTTAAGCTAATCTATAAATAGTACGTAAGTTTATGAATTCCCTCTTACACTGACCGACGATCAATGAAGTTGCTACCCATTAAACGGTGCGTTTTGATTTAAGATTGGCGACGAGGATTTTTTATTTTAGAAGTAAACGAAAATTATAAATATTTTATATAAATCATAAAGTCATATTGCACCGTTTGTTGCGGGAGCAACTTCAAGGCATACGACGATCGCTTGAAGCAATTTTTCAAGATCAATGAAGAGTCTGACAGTATGCGATTTTTATCACAGTAGTCGTGTAGTCGACGCAGAAATATATAAAATCTTGATGTCGTTGACTATAGCAAAAATTGTCGAGTGAAATGTAGTTGAAGGATTTGATTGTACTTCTACAAAACCGTTTTGCTCCAAAAGAAAATAAGAGGGCCAAGAGGTATAAATTTCATAAAAAACAGCAAGAAGATGGCGATGGTGAGCCGCTCTGTGAGCTTATTTTGCAGTTAAAGGCAGCAGCACAGACAAGCCGTTTGTTGATTTTGTGGATCATGTGATGAAAGTTGAAGTAAAGGTTGGAGACGAAAAGGACAAATATATTGGTGGCATGGATTCAAGTGCTGGATTGTACAATGCGCAATTATTGGATGGAGCTTTGACCGATCGCTTTATAATGGGGGTGAAAAAAGTGAAAAAAAAATTAATAAAGAAGTTTTATTAGGGCATGATTCCTTGGCGTTTGAAAATTGTTGAGCTAGAGCACTAAATGTGGAATTATCACGAAAAGCTTTCAAGTCAACCAAGATTCAAGCCGCATTCCAATATGCAATTTACAATGGAACCAAATGTGGTCATTAAACCATGTGGATGCAAAAAGTTCCGTCAAGATTTGGCAGTGATTCGCGTGTATTAAAAAGGCCCACTTGGCAGTGAAGTGTCATTTTAATAAGGCCAACGTGAATCAAGTTGGTGGTGAAAGAACCGAAAACCCTTAAGGCAAATAAAGGTTGAAGTCAATGGAGTGGATATGTTGATGGTGGTGGACACGGGAGCAGCGGCAACGATTATCGACACGAAGAGGAGGAGTATTTAGATAAGTTTAAGGATTGTAATTTAACAAAAACATATTCTAATTTAGTCTCGGTGCCTGGTTCAAGGTTAAGAGAGCTAGGGACTATATTCTTTTGTTTGTTTGGCTTTGTCCATAGCTAGTTTCTCTTTTTCCGTGAAGGAGTCAGGGTCTTTAGCACTAAATCGCCGTACAGTTCTAATTGCGTTTCGTTGTTGTCCACGCAGGATTTGTTTTTTGTTAAGAAGTCCTTTTTCTTTACGTTAACTGGCTTTTTGTTTTCGTTGCCGCATAACGTTATGTTGGACCTCCATACGGTGCTGTTACTTCCGATAGTTGAATTTTCCATGCCACAGTCACTAGGTCTTAGAGAAGAAGATGAGGCTCTGGAGGTTTCCGGGGCCATCTCCTTCTCTTCATCCTCACTATGAACCATCTTCACTCCTTCCAGGCCCGTAGGAGCTAAAGGCTTCATGCATCGTCTGGCTGAAGAGTTAGATATCCCAATGGTTCGTTTCTGTGGATCATTTTTCGTTTTGTTGTCACAGACACCCGATCAAGAGGAGGGGATGGACGCATCCAGATTGCATGTGGAGCTGAGGCTCTAGATGTTTTCGGAATACGTTCTTCCTCTCCCTATCTCCTTGTTTGTCTTGCTCCTATCCAGGTTAGTTGGAGCAAGAGGCTCGGTGCAACACCTGGAGGTTAATTCAGACTGCTCAAAGGCTGGTTTCTGTGGAGAGTCTGTTGTTGTGTCAGTCTTTCGAAGCAAAGAAGTTGTCTCTGATACCATATATTGAATTGGATCAATAAGGGTTTCTTTTGACAACTGACTTGTTCCACCAGAGAGCATCACGTCCCTAGTAGGGCCCGTAGGACCACGAGGCTTCATGCAACGTCCGGCTAGAGAGGTTGATGTTTTCTTAATGACATCTGTTCCGAAGGATTTTGGTGACACCAACCCTTGCCTTGCCTTGGATGGTCTTTGCCAATCCAAACACCAGCACACACTTCATCCCCAGAGGCAGCCGCTGCCGGTGTAAGAGCTGTAGGCTTTGTCTTATCACCAATTCTGATTTGCTGACAGTGGACGATGTGCTAGCTGCAACAGTGAGTATACCAATGAAAGACATGTTAATGCAACGGAATGGGGAAGAGCCTGGCTTAAGGATCATAGCTCATAAAACCAACATAATGATTATGGGTCAAGGTACATGCAGATTCAACAAGTTATTCTTAGGCAAGGAACCATTAACAAGGTAACGCAGTTTCAATATATCTAGCAAAATTACGCTATGCACCAAGTTAATTCAACTTTAAATCTGTGCTATTATTAAATGCTTCTGAAATTAGAAAATGCTCTGCCAAAATATAGAGAAGTTTTTAGGCCTTCGTTAACAGTATGTGAGACATTGGAAGACCCCTGCTCATTCCACCGTAGCAGCGAAAACGAAAGACTGCAGTCGGTAGGTGGGCTTTGTAGTTTAACATTTAAAATTCTATATTGCTTTCCCTCGCCCGGGCGCACCCTTACAATATATTTGCATTTGACAATAGCTAGAATCATAGGTATTTAAAAGTCATTATAGGATTTGTAGACAATGATTTACTCGTACGCCACCACAATCATCGTCCTTCGAAATACACCGCTTCTCAAAAGACAAAACCACTTCAATGTGGTCGTAGACGAACTAAATTTTTCTTAAAACAATATTCAGAAACATAGTTAGGTATCTATTGTTATATTCCCTTATTTATTATAGGGAGGGTGGTAGAATTCGTTTCAGTTTGTTTAGGAATGACAACTACCCTAATAAATTTTTCTTTTTCACACATGCTGCAGTCATGCTACCCTGAGTCCTCATAATGTTCGGCCTATATTTATTTTGTTGTTAGGGGTATGTTTCGTGTTCAAGATTTTTCTAAGCGGTACTTTATGTGGTCGGAGATGAAATTATCCAATAAAATCTAGAAAAAAAGGATGTTAATCTATCTGTAAATTGATCGCTATTATGTTAAGTAGTAGGTTGACCTTATAACCGTGCGTATTATACTTATGACATAAACGGAACAGATGAAAAAGGAGACGAGCAGGTTGGTGAAAGGGCGAGTAAGCAACCAAATTAACCGGGATAAGCGATTCGATCGCGCTCAGCTTCGCAATAGTATTGAACCGGGGCACGTTTCCATTTGGCAGCTTAAGGGGGCGCAAAATTCATATGCCTAAAAAATTGTTATTGATTAAGAGAGTCTTACAGAACCATTTTTATTTTAACATATAACCAAATCGAACACTTTTAAGTAAAATTTTTATTGTATATAAAATCTATAGTAGTCTAAGAACGGTGTTTGACTGTGTCGCCATTTAGTGCCTCAACACTTCGTTTATGATAGCTTAATACAATACAATCTGAAGTTAACAGAGGCGCCTAGTACCCACTGATTGCAACAGTAATTACTTCATATTCATAATACTATATTTTGCATAGCATAAATTATTTCAAAAAACATTAGTCACAGAAGCAAATTATATAGGCGCACGCAAATACTACACATTTTTGCGTTTCTGATGTTATGCGTACGTGTTTTTGTAAGTCAGTTACTATGTCTTTTTGCTTTTTGTTCGATCTTAAATTCGTTGGTATCTAAAACCGTTTTCTTATATTTTGTTTTTGTTTGTGATTTTGATTTAAAAACAAATGTGTCATGGAACTACGCAGAAAAAGTTTACTGGTGATGAGATTGATTTTAAAACAGAAGGATATTTTCACTTTGGGAAAAATTAATGGAAGCATCAGGTATAGCATCGTCTCAAGTGGATATCTGCTTTGAAATAACAAATTGATTTTTAAGTGTTGAATTATAAAAAAAAAGAATTATATCTAAAATCAACTTTACTGTTGGTAATAGTGAAAAATTTCGATATATGGACAATTCTTGGTTTTCATTAGTTCACTTTATCGACCGTCTACTGTTATTGAATCAATAAATTTGTTTAAAGTTAATGTAATATCCAAACAAATCTAGAGTCCAGATGAGCTTGATCTGATACACGCAAATATAAATTCACAATATATTAAAATTTCTCCTGATAAACAAATTTACGAGTTTTTATCTTAATAAGCCTTTAGCCATACAAACGTAGTTCTTAATACAAAATTACCCATTCTTCTCAAACAACCTTTTAATCTTTACCATTTGACAAAACGCCCAATCAATAAATAAAATTATTCCAATGATATTATGAAATATTATTTCACTCAATATGTAGGTAAACATTTATGTTCTATTGTGCAAAAGAAGACCTAAGGCCTAAGGACTACGGAAATATGCATTCCGAAAATAATGCAACATGAAGAAGACATTTGCGACATCATTGGCCGAAAAACGAGTTTATACTTTTAATTAATTTACCAAGTAGGTACAAAGATGATTTCAACTTGTCCCCGGAAATCTATTTTTGCATTATGAAGAATGCGAAATAGAAATAAATACAATACAATAGAAATATACAAGAACAAATAAAACAGATTTTGGGATGAGATAGACTGGCTAATAGCTCTCTTCATTTGACGGATTTGACGCCAGTGTCTTGGAAGCAAAAAAAAATTAGCAATATTGATCTCAACACCCTTCCCGGGAGCATACCAGACAAGCGACCAGAGTTTTTAATCTGTGTCTTCATTTTCATCTTCATATTCATGATCTTAACAACAGATCTGATATTACAATATATTCCTATATTGTATGATTATCTATTTATTATATTATATATGTATATAAAAATCAATTGCTGTTCGTTTGAAGCGCTAAAACTCGAGAATGGCTGTACCAATTTTGGAAATTTTGATCTTGAAATATTTGTGGAAGTTCAGGGAAGGTGTAAACAGTGAGCAAAATGAATTATAAGTAAAAAAAAATTAAAACGACCTACCTTGCGTGCAAAAATAAAAAAAAAAAAAAAATAAGGAGTGTAAAAGTGTCAATTATTTGAAATATTAATCAGTCAGAATTTGATATATTAGTATATTGTTTTTTGTTTTGAAGTAGAAAATATAGTTAAATACACAAACAAAATATGTGTTATATTTTTGAACGCTACAAATTTCATTTAAATGATGTACATACATACATATGTACATACATATATAAGTATGTATATGTAGGTATTCTAAGAAATCTTAACATCAAAAAGCTTTCTAAAGAAACAATTTTTCAAAGAAATAAATGGTAAAAGATAGTAGAGAAGGTAGAAGATGCAAAATGGTAGAAGATGGTTGATGGTAGAAGATGGTAAATGGTAGACAGAACAAGATGGTAGATGGGAGAAGATTCAAGATGGAAGAAGGTAAAAGATGCTAGATGGTTGATGTTAGAAGATGGTAGTTGGTAGAAGATGGTAGAAGATAGTTGATAGTAGAAGAAAGTTGATAGAAGAAGATGGTATAAGACAGTAGATTGTAAGATGGTCGATGGCAGAAAATGGTAAATAAAAAAAGGTCGTAGACGGTATAGAAGATGGTAGATGGTAGCAGATGGTAGAAGATAGTTGATAGTAAAAGATGGTAGTTGGTAGATAGCAGGAGATGGAAGATTATATAAGAAGGTAGATTGTAGAAGATAGTTGAAAGTAGAAGATGGTAGTTATATAGAAGATCGTAAATGGTAGAAAGTGGTAAATGGTAGAAGATTTTATATGTTTAAAGATGGAAGATGGCAGGAGATGGTAGATGATATAGAAGAATTTTGATAGTAGCAGATGGTAGATAAAACAAGATGGTAGATGGTAGAAGATTCTAGATGGTAGAAGGTTGCAGATGATAGATTATAGAAGATGGTTTTTTTTTTACTATGCACTCGCACTCAAGGGAATATGAATACCCTAATAATGATTTAACATGTGCGAACAAGAAGGAATACAAAGACAGGTCGATGGTATATGGTGGAAGGTGGTAAATGGTAGAAGTTGGTAGGCGGTAGAAGATGGTAAAAGATTGTGGAAGACGGTAGATTGCAGAAGATGGTTGGTGGTAAGATATGGTAGATGGTACATCAAACGCGTCAATTTTTGATAATTCAACTGATATTAATTTACTGGAAGAGTTTGATTTCTCCAGTCTGGTATTGTACATCATACGTGTTTAGCTGAGGCGTATCTACATTGTAAATAGTTAAACGAAAAATTTGGAAATTTCGAAAATATTCAAAAAATAAAGTGCACGATTGGGTTGGACAAACTTGCTCTAATGTGAGACAGTGTTCTTGGGGTTTGAGATTTTGGAAAAAAAAATCAGGGAAAAACCTAAGTGTATGAAATTTTATTGATCACTTAAAAGTCAATAGTTAAAACGTTTTTTGAAAAAAAAAAAAAAAGAAGTAAGCCATATCATAAAACAGTTTTTTTTTGAAAAACTTTTCAGAAAAAAATTCCAAATTTTTTTTGAGTATGCCAACTTTTTGCACTTTGTAGTTTTTATCAGAAAAATAAAATTTTAAAAATAGCTTGAAAAGTTTTTGAAAAAAATTTAAATGCTTTTTTTTTAAACAAAAAAAAAACTTTTTTCTAAAAACTTAAAAATTAATATTCTTTTGTCTTTAAAGAGGCTTCTAAATTAAAAATTTCATCGAAATCCGTAAAGTGGTTTACGAGAAAATCTGATTTAAAAAAACCGGTCCTATGGGAGGTACCGTTATAAGGCTTTTCCTGAAAAATCTATTAAAACCAAAACATAAAGTTTGCACAGAAAACACTATTGAGAAAGTTTTATCAAAACCGTAGGAGCCGTTTTTGAGAAAAATTATTTTTTCACTAAAAATCGTATGGCAGGTACCGTTAGTTTTAGAGCTGGAATGCTAATTCCAAAAACCCCTCTGTAGGACGTCATAATAATGCTTTGTACCAAGTTTGAAGCAAATCGGTCAAGCCGTTTAGGCTGTAGGTAACTATGCAAACAGACATAAGTACACACGGACAGACAGACATACAGACAGACAGGCAGACAGACAGGCGGACAGACAGACAGACAGACAGAATTTTGGGACCCACATTTTTCGACTTCTCTATAATTGTAATGTCATGTTTGATTGTTTGAATTTTTGGTGGAATTGTCAAAAATAGTGGGTGGTTGGTTGTAGGTGGTGTGGGTGATTGGTAGTGGTTAGGAAGGGGGGATTTACTGTGTGGGGGAAGGAGGAAAAATTTTTCAAAAATGGTGATCTGTTGGTTTGCGGTTGTATGTGGGTGGTGGGAGGTTGGTGTTAAAGGGGTGTTAAAAGTAAAAAAAATGGTAGGTGGTTGTAGGTAGGTTGGGTGGTTGGTGGTTGGAGAGATACCTATACACATGAAGTGTTTTGTGAACTGGTTATCACGTAAATTTATCGTCCGTAAACCGACTTTACAGACAATTATGTTTTTGATTTTTTTATGAACGCATAACTTGCCTTACACAGTACCTATAATCGCAAGTAAAAAAGAGGCAGTACGGAGTTCGCCGGGTCAGCTAGTTATTATATATTTTATTCAATTAGATATATACATATGTTGTAGTACCTAGACTTTTAAACCGAAAAAAATAATTAGAAGATCTTACAATGCGTGACATAAGGCCATGTGACATAATGTATATTTCTAAGTATGCACTTATGACACTTTGCAAATCCTTGTAACTTTTATTATTATAATGACATGAGCTTGATACAAAAAGTAATAGGTTAAAATTCGCAGTGAATTTTCAGCTACTATTTCTTCAAGTTATGTATGGTATAAGGTATCACTGTTTTCTCCATATTTCTGGAGATTATTTTGTTAGTCTCGCGAGTATGAAATCCAGTGTTATCAACACCTTAGCGAATAATCCTTGAACATTTATCGGATTATCAAACTATTCATCGTTTTTGATCGCGTAAATCTTGATCTGATCTGGAGAAACCCTATGTGCTTAAGGCGTCCCTATATAGTAAATTTAAAAAAAGACTCGTATACAACAACGCAGATTAGAGTGGTTAGCTTGATTGATAATGCAATAAATTACTGGTAGGTGAAAACGAAGCACTTGGTATCCATTATTTTCACAAGTTATGAAATTCGAGCTATATGGTCACGGGTAATTATATCTTTAAAATATCAAACAGCTTTAGTGCCCTTAACCAAACCTGTCACTCGCTAGTCATTAACATTGAAAGCGGCTAGTTTAAAGAAGAGAGAAGGTCACTCAGTTCAACTATGTTTAGAATTTTTTTCTTTTTTCGACGATGGACCTGAGAAATAATTTATAATATCTATGAAGTTCTCAGTCCTTTCGGAACTCCGGAAAAACTGTGTGAAATCCTTGCTGAGATTTGCTTTGCAAAACGTGGAAATAATCTTCTTACATTTTTGGTAAATTAAGTGTATGTAGACGTCACACATACAAAATGGCGCTGAATGGTTTATGGCCTACACTGAGGAAGACCAATGTCATTTGCTCGCAAGCAAGTGTTGGCAATTTTTATTTCTTAAAAAACCAAATAAATCCAGGGTGATTCTTTTTTGGCAATATGTCAAAGATGAGGTTCTCGACAAACAACTTTTACGTCAAAGTTTATAAGTAGAAATATCCTGGCTTTAAGAATTTTTTTACTTGCTCTATAGGGCAAGTATTGGTTTCGTGCAGAAAAAAAAAATCGAGGTTTTAATCAAACATGACATTACGATGATAGAGAAGCCCAAAAAAGTGGTTTTCTCCATACCGTCCGTCGGTCTGTCTGTGCGTCTGTGCGTCTGTGCGGATGTGCGGATGTGCGGATGTGCGGATGTGCGCTTTTTCACGTCATGCTACAGCCTAAACGGCTTGACGGATTTTCTTCAAACTTGGTATAAAGCAGTTTGAAGAAAAACGGTTGTCGAGGTTTTTTTTATTTTGTTTTAGCCCGGCTCAAACTGGTACCTTTCAAGTAACGGTTTTTTTCAATTTGGATTTTCTCGAAAACGGCTCTAACGATTTTGATTAAATTTAAAATTTAGCTAACTTTAAGCATTTCTAACAAAACTGCGTTTTTTGTTTTTGCCTTAAATGGTCGTAACGAAAATCAGGTTTTAACGGCTTTTTTTCAAATAGCCATAAGTTCTCAACGGCTTGATTGAATCAACTCAAACTTTGTTTGACATAGTTTTTCATAGTGTTCTATATGATGGCTTAGTAAATTTTTCACTGAAGCCTTTCTAAACGGTGGCTTCCATACAACGAGCCGTTGAGTTTTAGCCAACTTTTTTTGGTTTTTTCTAATTTGCTCGAAAATGGCTCTAACGATTTTGATTAAACTTTGTGTGTTATATTCTTTTAGTGTTTTGAAGAGAACTGCGTTTTTAGTTTTTGGCTAAAAATGCAAATAACGGAGATCTGCTCTTAACGGCTTTTTTTTTCAAATGGCCATAAGTTGTCAACGGTTGCATCGAATTCACTCAAACTTTGTTTGGTATAGTTCCTTACAGCTTCCTATCAGATGGCATTGATTTTTTTTCATTTTCTCTTTTTTAAATGGTGGCTCCAATACAAAGAGCCACTAGATTTTGGCCAATTTTTTCATTTTTTCTAATTTACCAAAAAAGGCTCCCCCGATTTTTATAAAAATTTGTATGTAACATACATAGAATACTTCAAACAAAACTGCATTTTTGGTTTTTGGCTATACATGATAATAGCGGAAATTGCTTTTAACAGTATTATTAATTTGGCCATAAGTGAACATTTGTATCATTTATAACACCCAAAAGATAACGTCTTATTTTAAATATTAAAGGTTTCTTAACGTTAGCTCCCGTATATCGACTTTTCCAGTTTAAGCCAAATTTTTTTGGTTTTTACCAAATTTTTCAAAAATGAATTGTTCTTATTGACCTAAAAGTTTGTTTTCATCGTACTATTGCACCAACAGAGCAAGTACGTGCGACCCAGTCGTGCATTTTATTTATAACGAAGCTGACTAAGTGGTAAACATAACAGGTAAAGTCTGGATAAAAGGTCATTTTCAAGAGACACTTTACAATTGTTTTGTTTAATTGAAACAGAAGCAATCCGAATTCAGGTCAAATAGTGTAGGTACGGGACTGGAAGCAACTAAGTGTCCTCACCCATCATTGCGTGAATTTTTTTTAGGATCAAAATCATTTAGTGAATCCAGAAGACTGTGGGTTGATAAAATCAATTAAGAAGCTGCGCAATATGTTTTACAGATCTTCACACATGTTACAATAGATATTTTTGTTAAGGTGCGTTTTAACACAAAATCCCTTTTAACTATAGCCAGAAGGCAATACCTCATGTTCCATTATACTAATAATTTTAACTTTATACCCGTAAGACCTCCGATCCTTTTACACATCATCCACTGTAATATTGGATACTCGATGCGTAAGCGTAATTAGTTTTAATAATAAGTTGTCCTCTTTTATTTTGATGCGGATCTTTAAATTTTATTTTTGCAAAATGTGCAGCAGTTAAGAGAAAATCGAAAAATAACCTTTTCAGCGAGTTCTTAAACAGATGAACAAGAGTACTTATATATAAAGGACAAGTTGAGTGACTTTTATGAGATTCCCTTGCAGTGGCTGTTGAGAAGAGTCTAATGCTTATATACTCTTTTTCCTGTTCCGCATAATTTATTTTGTATGAAATAATATATTCCACAAAATTGGACGGACCGTTTTATTGGTTGTTCGTAGCCTTCGGGCCTTGCAACAACAACCTTCGGCCACAACACCTTCGCAGCCCTTGCCGCCACCGTTCTTGAATACATTGCCCTTGCGGATGTATTTTATACATTGCGAAAAGGTAGATAACCTTGCACAATATATCAATATCCTTAACGTAGCCAGTTATAGTCAGTTGTCTTCACATCCACATTGGCTTCGATCAGGATTTGCTATTTTTTTACCATCGACTGAATGTATCTGTGGTCAAATCCATACCATTTATTGGTAAGAACGATGCGTTCTTGAGCATCCTCAGCGATCAATCTCAATTTACGGAATTCTTTTGTAAATCGGTACTTCGAACACGTGACCCTTCAGACCTTCGGAAACGATTTTTGTTCCCTGGGTACGGTTTACCAATATTATACCGATTTGACGTGTTCTAAACATGTTAGGTACCTTAACATCGTACCAATATTTTCTTGAAAAAGGATCTATGACCTTCTTTTTTACACCTTTCTTGCCTCCCTTAGACAGACCCTTACTTTTACCGAACGCCATCTTAGGCGTCAGTTATAGCGACCAGTAAAACGCATCAGTAAACATTTTCTTTTGTAGTATTTAATATGTTTGAATGCGTTTTGAAACAAAAAGTGTATACCAATCGGTGGCGAATAACATTAATTAATTTATTTAAAAAAAATATATTGATTCGGTGATTTTTTTTTTACGGAAAACCAATAATTAGATTTTACTGGCAAAAACTCATTTTACGTATCAGCTGATTGTCATGTCACTCAAAATGAAACAAATATTCATTTTAGTTTCTTACTGTTTCGTTCATCCGGAATAAATTCATTCATCCGGAAATAAATTACTGGTACATTTGCGACCAGAAAGAAGAAGAAAAAGACAGGATGCGTTGCTATTGCTATTTCCATTTTTTTACCGACTTAATTTTTACTGATGCTTTTTACTGGTCGCTATAACTGACGCCTTAGCAGTTCACAAGGTTTTTAGTTCTCTAAAATACCCATTTTCTGTTTATTTTATATAAATATTCTGTAAATAAATGTGAAAACCACTTAACACCATTTTAACGTACATTTTCCAATCTTATAGTTATTGTCTGTCAAATTAGCTTGTGGTTAAAACGAAATTTTCTACCTGCATTACAACTACTAAATGCGACATTGAACATTCTTTCACGGGTCTAGGCTAATTCACTGTGCACAATTCACTGGGCACAATTCACTGTGGGACAATTCACTGTGGTGGACAATTAACTGTGTGATGTACTATTCGTGCGCGCGAATAGTACCTACACCATAATGAAATGCACACAGTTAATTGTCCACCACAGTGAGCTCTCCTCAATGCCTAAATCTTCAAACGGTTGAGTATCATTCTTTACAAAGTTTTTTCATTAAATCTGTAAACAGAGAACAAAAATCTAACAGATTTTGGTTCCGATTGTAATAATTTTTTCAGTTATTGAAAATTGAAACAAACTGAAACCAGGTCGAAAATTGTTAGATGTCGAAAACAGTTAATTGCCCGCCACAGTGAATTGTGCACAGTGAATTGTGTACAGTGAATTGTGCACGGTGAATTGTGCACAGTGAATTAGCCGGCTTCGTTCTTTCACATGTGTTCATACTTCGCGTCGCGAGTTGAAAAAGCAGTGCATAATGTATTATACCAAAGAAAGAGCTGGGATTTATTTTGCTTTATTCATCCAAATGCATCATAAGAACAATGGATGTGAAATTCCCAAGATCTTCATCAAATTATTGTAAAATTAAACGCTGATATTTTGTATCGTTGTACTATTTCGGAGCAATGGTCTGGTACAAACAAATCCGTCACCTACACAAACAATAAAAATATTTTAAATATCTCTTCCGTCTTCCAACATGTGGTCGCTATGTCTTGTATTTCACATGCCACCGCTGCCTTTTTTTTAAATCATGACATCTCTCCTTCATCAATTTAGACAGAAAAATAACACCACTTGAACATGAAATATATTAAATTTTATTATTGGTTAGGTCATAAGTTGGGTTTCAAAATGCCACCAAGGCATGCTATTGTAAATTGTAAGACATATCTTAGAGTCGACAATACATTAAAAAAAGCTATATACATATTTTAATTGATGTACAGAGTTTATATGACTCAATAAATTTGACTGACTTTGGTTAACCGAGGCATCCAATACGCATGTCCCTTACCGAAATGTGTTAATACAGACAAAAGTATACAATTTATTTATTTTTTTAACTGAAATGCCTTAGGAAATTTAAAGATGAACATTTAAAACACAGTGCAGTGCCAGTAATCATTAAATGTTTAACGGCTGGCCATAAATTAAATTATTATCGGCGTTGATTTTCAAAGAGATCTGGTTAAAGCAAGGGGCAGTTTGTATATTTCTTATTACAAACATTTAACAGAAGTACGTGACTTAAATCAAATTGATTTTTAGAAAAAAGAAGGCATTAAGAATTCAAACAGATCAGATGACAAAAAAAATTAAATGGTTTCTTCTTTCGTGACGGATTTATTTGTATGTCAAATCGTTAGCTAGAATTAATTTTACAAGGTTTGCATGTTGTTCTTGTTTGAAAGCTGTGTTCCCTATTTATTTGAATGTGAATAATTGTTTCTATTTTCATCTCAAAGTTTTATATTATAAACCTTGTAGGGGAAGCATACGAATGATCGCAAAAAAAAAATGGTGAATTTATAAATACAAAATTTATATACTGTCAAATAAATATCGACTGATGATTGATCGACAAAAACAAAGTTGACAATTTAAAATCCAGACTATGAAAAGTGTCGGTAATAATGTCGACTTTTTTCCTGATAAAAAATGTAGTTCTTTAGATTGCATCGACAGATAAAATTTTTGAATTATTTTTAAATCATAGTAGTAGGGGGGCACAACTCTGATCGACAGTGGCAAAGTGAGTGATCTTCACATGCATGCGGGGCCGCACCTTTTTTCGAGTCGATGTTTTCAAAATCGACTTTATAAGAGTCGACATTTTGATCTTTCGGTATTTTTAAAAATCCACTTTCGAAAGTCGACATTATGACAATCCGATTTGTTTAAATCGACATTTTAATAATCAACAAATCCCCCAACCCACCTAGTAGGTAGGTACAACGAACCAAATTATTTGATGATCAAAAACTAAGTAAAAAAAAAATCAATGTCCCAATGTCACTTGTAAAAACGTACGAGTATATTAAACTCCACTAAGTCCTCAGTTATCTCAGTTATCTACAAAATCGACGATACCGCCATACCGCAGAGTTATATGACTCCTCTCGAAGTTTAGAGCAGGAATGGTTTTATGGGATAAATTTACTTTGATTAAATAGCTCGTCTGAACTTTCATGCTATAAAATTCAGCGGTCTACAGGTCTCTTCCCGAATATATGGAGTGGAGAAGAACATTTGTCAAGCCCGTTCTCGATAGGCGTATACTCATCTTTCTCAAACCTCACACTTATTAATTTATCAGACCAAGAACTATCTTATTACAGGAACCAGCAGTATGGTTTTCGTAACAATAGGTCTTCTGCTGATAAACGCTCGTATTCTGTATGATGGTGACGCACTGTCATGCAGCTGTTTTAATATTGTGCTTGAAAATGTAATACGGAGCACCCATGCCAGTTCATCAGGCACCATTTTTAATAAATCGACACAATTACTTGAGTTTGCTGACGACATTGACGTGATAGGAAGAACAAAGCGAGCAGTAACCGGTGCTTTCACTACTATGGAGTCAGCAGCAAGCAGAATGGGGCTGAAAATAAACGAGGACAAGACGAAGTATATGCTTTCATTAACAAAAGTCCAATCCCACCACCGACCGACTTGGTCAGAACGTAACCATTGATAGGTATAACTTCGAGGTAGTCAGTGAATTTGTCTACCTGCGCACTGCTGTAAACACAGGCAACAACATCAGCGCTGAAATCAAACGCAGACTAACTCTTGCTAATCGCTGTTTCTTTGGGCTGAGTAAGCAATTGAGGAGTAAAGCCCTATCGAGAAGAATCAAGGTGACACTGTATAAAACACTCATCATCCCGGTCCTGCTATATGGTGCGGAAGCATGGACCCTCTCCCAATCGGATGAAAATTCACTTGGAGTCTTCGAGAGAAAAGTTCTGCGTACGATCTATGGTCCTGTCTGCGTAAATCGGGAAAACAACGTTTGGAGAAGAAGATATAACAATGAACTGTACGAGCTGTACAGCGACATAAGCCTAGCCAGAAAAATTCGAATCCAAAGACTAAGATGGCTGGGCCATGTAGAGCGAATGGACATCGACGCTCCAGCTCGTAAAGTCTTCAACGCCAAACCCGAGGGAGTCAGAAGCCAAGGTAGAACTCATCTTCGATGGAGTAGAGGGAGACATCCGTCAACTTGGAGTACGAAATTGGAGACAGCAGGCTAGAGATCGAGCCGGCTGGAGGGGCATTCTCAGCAAGGCCTTGGAGTACCACGCTCCAGTGGTGCCAGCATAAGTAAGTAAGTAATTCTGTATGATAAGAGGTATTAAAAAAGCCATTAGCGGAAGTTTTGAACCGGCTTAAGCGACGGCGACGTCATTATAAGTATTATCTAGGTTTAACCGATTGGGGCCATCCTCTCTTGACTCTGTTTGTGAAAAGAAACATCTTATGGCTTGCGAAAACAACTTCCTTAAGGGAGAAACAAGATAACAAACAGAATTTGGGAATTGTTTTATAGTGAAAAATAGAAGATAAAATAAGTTGCTGGTGTCTTACACAATAAACCATTCCTGCGTGTGCGTTGATCGGTCAGAGCAGATAGCTTTGATGTACTTTGTCATGACAAGGATTCCTCTACAGGGATTATGCACATCCTTGCAAGAGCTGTTCTTCGAAAACAACGTTATTAGTTTTAATTCCCTGTCAATAACATAACTTTCCAAAAATAAAGTTACGGCACTTTGGCGCTAGTTCCTTAAACGAAACGATTCTTATCCCCTTCTTTGTCAACCGAAGTAATTTCTTTATTTTTATGGCCGGCTGGTTTGGTGGATGCTTGAAGAAGAAAGTTACGTTGCTCATCATACCAATGCCAACCCATAGGCTCCACTTGCCGAAAATAGTATATTTGCACACGTAACCAATGCAAATCAATGCAATTCATTGATTATTGCGGTGTATTGTTTTATTTTATTGCAACTGTTTCACCAAGTAGAGTATTTTGCCTATGCATTCGAGATAAATACAAAAAAAAATCAACAATCAAAATAATAACCGATCAACAAAAGTATTAAAACATAGGCTTGCAAGAAATGTTTGGCAATGAAAATAAAAATTAATAAATAAAATTTAATTGAAAAAATTATTAAACAAAAAAAAAATTATTATCCTTTCTCAACAGTTCTTATTATTTTTTTTCAGACTTGCCAACGTACAAAGGAAATGTTTCAATATTAATGTGACTGGCAATTAAGGATAATTTAATTTAATTTAATTTATTTAATTTATTTATTAACATATATTTCAATTCACAATAAGAGTACACTTTTAAGTCTGTGAAAAGTTAACAATTATAATTTGTATAATTAAATAAGGTTTATAAATTTAAATAAGAAAAGAAAAGAAAATGAGTAAATTTAAAAAGAAATAAATTAATGTTATATTAGTTGAGTTTGCTTGATAACTTTGGATGAAGGGGGAGGGGGTTAAATAAAAATTAGTTGCTTTGGTTAGTGAAGAAGAGCCTTAACTCATTTTCAAAACGATGTGTGTCACTTAGCTCTCTCAAATTTCGCGGAAGTGTATTCCAAAGGCGTATAGCAGAAATAAAAAATTGTCTTTCCGATGTTAGGCAAGTAAATTGTGGTAAAATCAAACAAGCAGATCTGTTTGACGAAGAAAATCGAATTTTATCAAAAAGATAATTCGGCTGTCTCATTTGTATGATTTTAAATAGTAAAAACAGGGTACGAAATTTTATATAATTGAAAAAAGACATATCCAACAAAGTGGTTTCTAGATGTGAGATATGGTCAAATCTTCTTAGATTAAAAATGTAGCGCAGAGTACTATTAAATGCTACTTGAAGCTTTCTTTTAGATTCACTATCACAGTTGTAAAATATTTCACATCCATATATGAGTACAGGTATAACTAAAGATTTAGCAAGAATTAATCTTGTTTTTAGTGGCGTAAACTTTTGAGCTGTCCATAAAGTTCGTAGAACTCCATACGATTTGCCCACAATTTCATTAATGTGATTATTCCACGTTAATGTCCTGTTGAATACTAAACCCAAGTTTTTCGAACTTTCAACAAACTCAATAGATGAAGAATCGAGCTTTATTTCTGGAAAATAAGAAAGCTCCAGCTTCTTTCTTGAGATGACCAGGCACTTACATTTTTTTGGATTAAGTGAGAGCCCATTATTCAATGACCACTTCGAGATTCTTTTGAGGTCTTCATTTAATTCGTAAGCACAATCTTCGATAAGACCAAGAGGGCAACTTTTATAAATTTGAATATCATCAGCATAAAAGTGATTTGATGAGTTCAAAATTATGTTTTGAATATCATTTATATAAAGCGAGAATAATAGGGGGCCTAAAATAGATCCTTGTGGAACACCCTGTACCAAAGGGAGGAATTCTGACAAAGTATTGCCCAGGGATACCGCCTGACTTCTACCTTTAAGATACGATGAAAGTAACTTTACAGCCGAAGTGGACATGAACAATACTATTATCGAAAGACATTAAACTTTGTAGTTTCAATTTGTTAATGACTGAACAAATTTCACGAGAGCGTTAGCGAGCACAAAAGCATTTCAGAATAATCGATGGAAGTTTAACTATGTACCACGGAAATTGGCCAGTAAGTAAGGTGTCGAAAGTAAAGTTAAAAAAAAAAAAATTAACTAAAAACCCAATTAATTGGCTTCTTGTAACTATAACAAAACATACTTTAACATATTCGGGTGAAATATCTCATAAAATGGATGGACATTGCACAGTAACAAAATCTTAAAATTTATGACCGACTATAGTTACCTACCAAACAAAAATATCAACAATGGAAAGAATTATTGAATTATATCATTTAAAGGGAAACGAAACTATTGATTTTGGTAAAATGGTTTTAATTCTAAGAAAAGTTGATGGACCCCTGATTAGCGTGAGGTGAATTTGATCGAATTGAAACAGGTTTTCTTAGCAGAAAGTTCCTACTGAAGTGGTTTTTAAGTGGTGTGGGTGGTGACTTCTTTGTGATTAAAAGATGAAAGTTAATATGGGCTTTAAAATATACCTGTATGGTATATATCGTCCAAAAATACCCATGCGACCGAAAGAGCTCCATCAGTATTTTACGTAATTATATTAACTACACATAAATACAAATGAAGTGTCTGTTTGTAATTTCAAAATATCAGCTTTTTACTAAATGCATATGAAAGTACATACGCAATTTTTAAAATTTGTGCCTGTCTGTCTGTTTGTTCCGGATAATCTCGAAAACGGCTGGACCGATTTTGACGGGATTTTCACTGGCGGATAGCTAATGTTGTAAGGAGTAACAAAGGCTAATTTTTTTTGGATTCATTATTCTTATCTTACAAAATTTGTGTATTTATAATATATTAATATAACATAACAAATTCAAAAATATAGAAAGAAAGAATAGCTAGTGGCATTTGTATTTGAAAATAAAATAGTGATTGATAAATACCTTCATAATGTGGGGTGTACAACAATTGTTTACCAATTTAAAATACCAAATTAAATGAAAAATTAAATTATGGACAAAAAGTAAAGAAAAATAGAAAGTTATATACGCCAGCAGAGTCTTGATTTCAACGTGATTGAAGTCTAGAAGCCAACTTTTAATTTTATTTAGGAAAACAGGTAGAGATCTGATAAATCGAAAGTTTATAGGAACATGATTGAACAGTATTAGGTGGCGCTGGTGGCGGATTTGCACTAGCGAATAGCTGGCGTCGGAAGGAGTAACTTAGATTGTTTTGATTAATCATACAGGTGGCACTGCGGTTCCATTTTTCAAAAATTCTTATTTATGCACTGTTTTTGACAGGACTTTGACAGGCAGATAGCTGATAAACCGAATCGACCTAAAATCACACAGTATCTATACACATAAATAAAAATGAAGTGTCTGTTTGTATAAAATATCAGTTATTTACTTAATGCATAGGTATGCAAGAATTATTATTTTCAATACATCGCGGTTCAGCTAGTATATTATTTATCTAGAATTTAGTCATTAAAGACATCGTTATGGAAATTTCGCCTGAGATTTAGTTTGTTAAGTAATTTTCATGAGAACAAACCTACATCCTTTGCACTAAATTGAAACAAATCAATTGAAATAAATCAACTAAAACTTTTTAATAATAATTGATACCTACCTATACCTACCCCTCCCCATAACTTGGGCACAGGAATCAACGGATAAGATTTCGTTTTTTGTATTTGGCATATCAATTACCAAGTTCAACAATGCCTCAAATTTTAATAACATTGATCACTTTGGAACTCTTAATAAACTACAGATAAGGACCTACTATAGGTTAGTGCGCCTTTATTTTGATATGAATAGAGTGTTTCAGTTGATTACAAACTATTCCTGAATCGTCATTTCAAAGTTGATTGGAAATAGAAACTGAATTTAAGATTTCTACCTAGTACCTATTGATAAAAGGGCAAGATATAACAAATCATGTTTGCTGAAAGCATCCATTCGAAATATATGTTCATTTTTTAAAAAGGGAAAATACCCAATTTTTACTGGAAGAAGATTTGTTCTTTATGGACCAGTTTTTTTTTTATTTTCCATTATTTTTTGTCCAGGTGCTTTATTTTGTTCTCACTTGGTTATGACACTGACCGTAATCTTCGTAGGGCAGGGTTGGGGTTTTTTTTTACTGTAGACTGAAATAGATATTTTTGTTTCTTCATTTCGATTTTATAAATACAAAGATAAAAAAAAAAATAATTAAATAATTTAGAGAATAGAATGCACGGGAGCGAAGGGGTGTCAATGTTGGCTGAGAGCTCTTACGCACCCATGAAACTGATCATTTCAAAAAATTAATTATTCTTTAGTATGTGTTGTCTTGCATTTGGCCTTGTTGTGATTCACTCTTCAACGACCTGCAAGCTGAAAGCTGAACATGCTGAGCGGCTGCAGCACCGACGCTGTGCGGCGGCCGCCGCGCCACCGGCTCAACTCAACCAACACAACGTTAAAATTGTCTTGTATGCGCAATTTAGAGCAGCATATGAGTTGGAAAAAGAAGGGTATACGCCTATACGGTAAGCATTAAAACATATCGAGTTTCTTCAAACTTCTCCTCTGAAATACTTTTTTACTGCATACTGTAAAATTTCAAATCTAAATTTCTATAAAAAAAAAATATTGAAAATCGTTCGACCACTTTTTTTGAAAAAGGTTATTTCTTAAAAACTTTTCTAAAAACTATTTTAAAATCTGTTTGAGTATGTAAATATATGACAATCTGTAGTTTGCATCTGAAAAAATAATGTAATGAAAAAATCAATATACCCATTTAAAACACATTTCGAAAACCTATTTTTTTTAAATATCAATAATAAAAAAAAAAGTTTTTGAGAATTTTGAAGTCCCATATTAATGAAGTTATAAATGCCTTCCTGTGTCCAAAATTTTATTGAAATTGGAGATATAGTTACGAGAAAATTTAATTTGATAACACTGGTTCTGGAGAGGTTACCGTTATAAGACACATTTTGAAAAATCTTTTCTAACCAAAAGATAGACTGTCTTAAAAAAATAGCATTCTGAAAGTTTTATCAAAATCCTGAGAGCCATTTTTGAGAAAATCAATCTTAACTTTGTTTAAGTAGGTACCTATAATCACAGGTAAAAAAGCGTCAAGAAAAAGAATTTCAGCGAAATCTGCTCTGCACTGAATTCTTTGAAGTTTAAAGGCCCAACCATAATACGCGAAATAAAAAGGAAACATTGAAACATGTGCCGAAACCCAACGAAAAGGTGCTTTCCAATGTTTCAAATTCAACAGTTGGCCATAATAGGCACAGGGACATAACTCCCTGGGACATACCTAAGTCCATAATGGATTTATGTCTCATGCGGGTGGGATTTTAGACTAAAATTCGAGTACGGAACTATGTCCCACCCGAATGGGACAAAAGTCAATAACTTTCCCTTGGAAAGTAGGACATAATCCCTTAATTTTTTTTCTTTTTCGATCAAATTCAAAATTTGATTAAGAAAATGATATGAACAAAAGACTTAATTCATAGGTTATAAACAAAATCACATATAAAAGTTAAAGATTTAAATTAAAAAAATATAAACATGCAAGTAAAAATAATTATTTAAAAAAAAATTAGCCGTCACGGAACGCCCGGCAGATGTGAAACATTCAAGCTTACATTAAAATTCATAATTTTTAAAAACCATCAAAGAAAATATGGAGTGAAATAATTTTTAAAAATTTAGTGTTTCGTTTTAATAAAATCAATATATTTGTCTTATTATTTTATTATAATAACAATTATTACAGATTATATTAATTTATAAATAAGAACAAAATTTTGCTCAACCCACCCATCATATCCCACACTACCGCCAAACACCCAGCACGCCTTCAACTACCAACCAACCATCCACCATTTTTACAGACAATTTCATCACTCGCCCTACCACACCAAATCCCCACCACCAATCATTACCCACTCCACCAGCAACCACCAGCCAACCACCTTCAATTTTTGTCGATCTGCTCCCCCCAAACATCCCACCGCCGCCAACCCACCAACAACCACCAACCAAACATCCACCATTTTTTCCTCACCTTCAACCCACAAGCAGCAACCACCCACAAACAATTTTTGTCAATATTTCCCTCCTACCAACCCTCAACACCAACCGCCAACACCCAACCAACTACCCGCCATGCTCCCAAACCAAACCCCACCTACAATCAACCACCCACCATTTTCGTCATTTTTTTCCTCACCAACTTCCCTACACACCACCCCCACATCATAGAACGTGATACAAGTTTAAAATTAATTTTATTTATTAAATTAAAAAAAAAGGCTTACTCTCTAGATTAATATCAAATTGATTTAACTTTTTACTACAGTAACTGTTTTAAAACTTACATTGAAAAAAGAGGACAGCTACAGCAATCTCACAACACATGCTAGAACTAGACAAGGAAAGAAGAATCAACACACGGTTCACTCTGGAAAGCCTTCGCATCCAAACAGAAAATAAATAAAACGACGAACCACAAGGAGGAGATTGATGACATAAGCGCCATTTACAGTGTTGCCATATCAGAATCTAAGCTGTGATATTAGTTCTTAAAAATTCTGTTTTTTAATAAGACGTGTTTAAGTATTTTAAATGTTTAACAATTTTTAAATTGTATTTTAATCAATAGTTCATTTAAATGTAATTCAATAGTAAAAGAGTAAGTGCAATAGTTTTGTTTTTAATTGTTAAAATTAGTTGATTCATGATCAAAAGCTACTACCTATGTTTTATTTACCATTTTGATTTATGCAAAACTTTTTTTGTATTTTGTTTTCCAAGAATTAATAAATCTGAATCCCTGATGATGCCGCAAAAAACCGGAGAAACGTTGGGAAAAAATGAATTAGTTTTTATTTAATTGCATTGTTTTCATATTGATCATTAAGCCCAATTATTAAATCAACAAAAGTTAAAACATAATATATGATCAAATTCCATAATACAAGAAACTTGTCTTTTGTTTTAGTGGATAACATAAAGTAAAAGTGAAAAATGTGTGTGAATTTAACTTTTACTTTATAACTTTATAATGCAACAAAACTAAAGATCTGTTTCTGAAAAAGTTTTAATTGATAAAACTATCATTTTTTTATTGGAAAATAAGTAACATTCAACATTCAGTTTTAGTTAATAATATTTTCTGTAGGTTTCTCCATTTTTATATGATGTGTTGGCTATTCGCAAATCGGAAGAACTTTACGTTCATTAATTTATGGAACAAATTGTGGACAGACATTTGTTTGAGTTTCGTCCATTTTCATTTTTATGGCTGACTTCGAAGCTGCGTAGAGGAGGAGGTTTTCCAAAATTCAGGATTTTATATCAAAGATAAATAAAGACCCAAATCTCTTTGTAAATGGTCCAAAAAGCTCTTCCTTGTACCCTTGTTAAAAAAATTCGATTTATATTTTTGTTTGCATTAGGATGGTTTGATTTTCTTAAGATATTTAAATTTTAGGCGAGAAAAAATTTAACACACATTTTAGATGGAAACATTTCTCACCATAAGTGGAAACAACTTCACCTGAAAAAAGTAAATTTATTTCCCAGTACACGTTAAGTTATTTCCCTGCACCTCTAGATACTTTATGTATGTGTGGCATTATCTACATCATTTCGACATTTAATAACATACACTTTTAGTTTTAATTATGAATTACGGACGATTCAAGCCGCACATGTTGTAATATATGAAGACCAGAAATACAAAAAAACCATCATCAGCAAATAGTTTCAGCGAAGAATGTTTCAGAACTATTCGATATTGTAATTTATATAAGAAACATTAATATTGGCAGTTAGAAAACTCCGAAACTATTTTGCAGTTAAGTTTTTCCAACACCTATTTTAATTATCTTTTGCGTCAAATATGGAGATTTAAACCCTTTCGAGTGCGCGTTTAAGATCAGGAAATTATTAAATTTTTACTGTCACTAGTTACTTACATTTACTGATTTGCACATTAACGTACTTGACGTACTTAAGATTCTGTATACAATTATACCACCCACCAACTCTGAGAGTCAAGGCTGGCTTTCTGAATTTGCAAGTTTTGTACCCAAAAATTAAATTTCCGAGAATTTTCTGCAGACCAAAAAAAATAAAAAAAAAACAAATTAGTTAAGTTATCCACTTTCCAATCTGAACGAAATATTGACACAAATTAACACTTTACAGTTTGCTCAAGCAGCTGATGCAGATCCCTAACCAGATGTCACCCTACTTGATGTCATGGACCCAGACTTTCCATAAACATCACTGGGAGGAAAGAGAGAATCCATAACTTGCGTGATTGTATGTATCAATGGTAATTAAAAAAAAAAACAATGGTATACATATAAGGTGCCTATTGTTTCGTCTTTTTACTTGCGATTATAGGTACTATAAGGCAAGTTATGCATTCGTCGAAAAAAAAAGTTTTGAGATAACAATCAAACATGACATTACGATGATAGCGAAGACGAAAAAAGATGGTCTAAAAATTCTGTCCGTCTGTATGTCTGTCTGTCTGTCTGTATGTTGTATGTAAAAAATTGGTATATAGACTTTTTTAGGTATTGTACAGAGAGAAATTGAAATTTTTTTTTAGCTCAAAAAATAACGGTACCTGCCATACAACCGTTACGTTAAAGCTTATTTTTCTCAAAAACGGCTCTAACGATTTCGATTTAAAAAAATCAGTGTTGCTTTTTAGGTACGTCCAATCATATGGCTGAACAAAAAGTCTTAAAAAATGGCTAAGAACGGTACTTTCCATAGGACCGTTTTTTTGCTTTCGACTATCTCGAAAATGACTCAACCGATTCTTTCGAAATTTCACACACATATAGCTGTAGGTAGCTCAATTTGTATTCAATACCAATATTTTTGAAAAATATTTTTTTTGTATTTTTAAAAGCATTTAAAAAAAAAATCTTAAAATGGATACTTTGAAAACTGCTTATTAAATTTTTTTAAAAATTTTAAATAAATGTATTTGCTGAATACCTATGAACTGGCGTTTTTGAATTTTTTTTCAAAAAAAACTTTTTTTCTCAAAAGCCGCTCCACATATTTTTATAAATTTATTCTCATAAATTCAAATTTATCCAAGAAATAAAATGGCGTACTTTTTTTCAGCTCAAATTAGTTAAAGTATTTATTTAAGAATTTTGAAAATTTTATTTTTATCAAAATCTCAAGCCCTTAAACCACTCATTAGAGCAAGTTCGTGCGACCCAGTCGTGCATTTTATTTTTATTCGAATTGAGTCGTTCCGTTTTCATACGTTATATTTTTTGTTTTGTTCTTTTACTTCAGCTTTCGATCACTTCGCCCTTCTGTCACTTTATTTATTATACAGTTTACTTCGTTTTTTGGTTATTTTGCATTTCATTCAAAAGAGCAAAGCGTCATTGAAGTAGCGTTTATCGAATTTTTTTTTCGGTCTATAGGGCAAGTATTGGTTTCATGCAGATAATATCATGTTTTAATCAAACATGATATTACGATGATAGAGAAAAACAATAAAGTGGTTTTCGCTATACCGTCCGTCGGTCTGCCTAAACGGCTTGACGGATTTTCTTCAAACTTGATATATATAATAAATATATATAGATATATAATATAGCAGAAGAAACACGGTTGTCGAGGATTTTTAGTATTAGCCCGGCTCAAACTAGTAGCTTTCAAGTTACGGCTTTTTTCATTTTGGATTTGTTCGAAAACGGCTCTAACAATTTGGATTAAACTCAAAATCTAACTTACCTAAAATATTACTAACAAAACTGTTTTTTTTTTTATTTTGGCTCAAATGGTCGTAACGAAAATCAGGTTTAAGCGGTTTTTTTCAAATGGCCATACGTTCGCAACGGCTTGAATGAATCGACTCAAACTTCGTTTGTCATAGTTCTTCATAGTTTTCTATATAGGATGGCATAGCAAATTTTTCAGTAAAGCCTTTCAAAACGGTGGCTCCCATAGAACAAACCGTTGAGTTTTAGTAAACTTTTATTAACGTAGATCTGGTCTTGGCTTTTTCCACATGGCCATAAGTTGTCAACGGTTGTGTTGAATTCACTCAAATTTTGTTTGGTAGAGTTTCTTGAAACTTTCTATTAGGTAGCATTGCATTTTTTTCAGTTATACCGTTATTTTATTAAATTTTTGTTTGTAATATATATAGAATGCTTTGAAGAAAACTGCATTTTTAGTTTTAGGCTTTAAGTGATATTGGTCTTAACTATTTTATTAATTAATAAATAAGTGGACATTTATATAAATATAGCACCCAGAATTTTTCTAAACGTTAGCTCCCATATAACGGGTTTTCCAGTTTTAGCCAAATTGTTTTTGGTTTTTACCAAATTTTTATAAATGAGTTGCTCTTATTGCTCAAAAAATGTATTTCCATCGTACTTTTGCACCCACAGAGCAAGTACGTGCGACCCAGTCGTGCATTTTATTTTGATAGTAAGTCATTCGGCTCCAGCTCTATCTAAATCGAAATGCGAAATAGCGACAAAACAAAGCTAAACAAACCATATGTACCCAAATATATGAACACGGGATTTGGTCACACATTAGACTAGACGGGTAGAAGTCGCAAAACAAATTTTAAATCCACTCCCATATATTTATAAACGCGTTCATATACATATAAAGATTTGTTTATAAAAAAATTAAAAATTAAAGTGTCAAATTAGTTTACATTACTTCTGTCGGTGAAGAGGGATATTCTTATTTTACGTACATATACAATATTTTGTTTGATATTATACTCAATAGAGCTGTGAATTATTCGCTTCGATTTTTAGAATACAGAACTACTCTTTTAGTTTAATTCAATGTTTCTTAGTCAAAAGTTACAGATTTTAAAGCTGTGTATCCTGCGCTCCAAAATAAATATTTAATTTAAAAAAATCTACTTCGAGCATCATCTCCATTAGCGTACCCACATGTAAAATAAAGCTGTGTTCTTTTGTTTTGGGTTGTTTATCGTGTTTTGTGCATTTTGTGTTCTTGTCTTGTGTATAATACATACAACCATACCAGGTAAACGTCTTTGGACAGTTCCACACTGGGATCGTGAAGTGGTGCGTTCGTTTTTTATAGATTGTTGTTATGCCAAAAATAAGTGTTGAAGTGTCATGTTAGAGATTGTTACGATTGTAACAATTTCATTTAAGAACGACTTTTGTTGTTCTGTCAAACGAAATTTAATGATAGTTTATAAAATTAATTCAGAAGAAAATATTGTCTTGAAAAGGAAATAATTATCTAAAAAAATCTTATTCTTTTTTTTATATTTCGTTTTTTTTTTATTAAACGTAGACAAAAGTAATAAATAACAGGAACTTATTATAAAAATGCCTTTTCAGAACATATCCGAGACTTATTTTTCGTCTCCATTCAGTGCATTTTCGGCAGTCTTTGTTTGATTCTAGTGTTGGTTGTCGTTCATATTCAAGTGAGGTGGTTGTTGAATTTGAGTGACTTTCATTATAGATTTGTCTTCGATATATTTTTTTGGAAATGCAGTTAGAACACCATCCGACGACAATGTTGATCACCTTATCGGAGTCGTAGTTCCTTGGCAGTACATAACGGTAGAAGAAGTGTTTCGAGATGTACCCATGGTCATCTTCTTTTTCTTCGTGTGTCGATTCGACGACTAGTGCCGTCTCATACTTTCACAAAAAGCTCACTTGGTTTGGCTGCTGCACATCCATGCAACATTAAAAGCTTCAGTTCACATCCTTTTCCTGATATGGAATCTACTTTTATCCACTTCCTCGACTGTTGAGTGTTGACCCAGCTGCCGCCGAATAAACCAGATTGTAGGCCAGATCCTTGTGCTGGACCACTCTCGCCTCCAATATAAATGTTGTTCATTATCGGACTGCAGATGGTCGATATGCTCTCCATCTTGTCCTTTAATATTCTTCTTTGTCGGCTAGGGAATTTCCATTACCAATCCACTTAATTATATTAAAATGATTTATAATATCAAGTAAAGTTTACTAAATAAAAAAAACTATAGGTACTTACACACAATTTCCTGTACCCTCACAAGCATTTTATCCTATTGGCTGATTTTGTCTTCTCGGGAATCAAAAGGTAGGTACTTGCTAAAATATAAATAAAAAACAAAAACAAATTGAAATCTGTCTTGAATGAAGTAAGTAATAAAGGCACAAAATAGAACTGTCTAGCACAAACTTTTCACCTTTCTCTGTGTATATGCGTATATGCGTATATTCCATTTTTATTTTATTTTCAAGTTCACTTTGTACGAAAATTCCGGCCTTTCTCACTTTTGACAGAACAATACTTTCAACTCATGTCGAAAAGATGAGTTGGATATTGTTACAGAATGTAGCTTTATTGTGCATAAAAAAACAACGCGAATGTTACACTTTGTCACAATATCGGAATTTAAGAACGACAACTATTGAATATTGTTGATAATAGTCAATTAAATTTATTAAACGAACGTACTAAAGTCCTCTAAGCATTAGGCAGAAATATGATAGGAAAAGAATCATCGAAACCTTTTTCGGTGCCCACGGTGTGTCAGAACCCTACAACTGTCTTCGGTCATAATATTTTAATTATAGTATGTAATTAAACTTTTATTATTTATATACAAAGTAAAGAATAGACCGAGAATGTTCTTAATAAAAAAAAAAGAAAACCAACTTCTGCGTCGTAGGCAGCGATCTCAAGCAGCAGAACCCTGCAACACAAAAAGCTGCTCTTCATAATACTATAGACTATATCATTGTATATACATTTTTATAGTAATTTCATGGAACATGTCTTTTTAATTCTGAACTTCGTCCATGGCGGAGCTAGTTGTCTTATCTACTTTACACCAAATGTCTTCTATTGTTGTTTTTGCTTTCCATGGCAATCTACACTAAAACCACTTGTAACTCAATAATCAAGTGTTTGTGAACTTCGTTTATAGATGGCGAACATACGTTCCTCTTATTGAGAGTACCTTAGATTATAAATACAATGGCTATATATACAAGGACTATACACGCCATATGCCAAATGCATTCAGTTGTCTTGTGACCAATTAGAGTTTTCTTGTTTTGGGGGATTCCTTGATATAACATTAGGTACAAATGTCTAAACCTTAAATACCTATAAGTTCTCTTTTCTTATTGCACGAGTTTTATTCTTTGACTTCTGTTAAAAAAAAACTTCTCCTTCAATTGTAAATAAGAACACTTTGACTTGATATTGTTATTAAGACTTTATTAAAAAATAAAAAAAGAAAGATGAAGAAGAGCTATTTAATTCGTTTCGTGATTTGTCAGTGACTGACTTAATTTTGCATCGATAGTTCCAAATAAACCATCGACTACTTGTGTGGCCAAACGCCCACACAAAAAACCAAAAGATAATTTGACAGAGTAAGTTTACTCTGCAACATTGCATTATCATTCGTCGTGAAGACGATATTGGTATAATAGTTCTCACTTGAATTTTAACAAAATCTTTTGGAATTTTTATTATAAACAATAAATTATTATTTTTGTATTCTACAACAGCAGTTCTGAGAAATTTAAGTTTATTTAAATTTATTTTATATGTTTCAATTTCTTCATTTGTAAGTTTATTTGGATGAATCAAACCATGTTGAAACGATCTTCAACTTCTTAAAGATTTAAAAAGGTATGCTATTTTAAATCCTCCGTTATCCAAAACAGCGATGAAGAAGTTTCTTGGTCACTTATGGTACCTTTCGGAGGAACTTGTCGCTTTTGCCTTTTTTGATGAAAATGTTAGCACGGCAACTAAACGCAAAATGGTAAATGCCCTGGGGAATGCAGGAATTGAGTTTCCACTCAAAAAAATTACTATTGATCCGAAGTTATTTCTTCAAAGAATTTGGAAGATTTTATTTTGAGCAATACTCTAAGATTCTTTCAAAATATGGGAGTTCCACGTGATTTTCTTGACATTGACGTCGCAAAATGGGAAGCAGATGATTCCTTTAGATCCTGCAGGGACATTGTTCGTTCCATGAAAGTTGTCAATGACATTGCTGAGCGTGGTGTTACTTTAATGGAAAAATTCAAAAAGTTGCATTCCACAAACGAGGAGCAGAAACAGTATTTATTGTTAGTTGTGAAAAATTACAGGCAAAAATACCCTGATTCGAAAAAAGTAACACTTTTAAAATAAAAAAAAATTATTCTAGATTTATTAAAATCTATTTTCAAAAACATACTTCTATTAATTACTTAATTATGCTCAGTTTGTAATTGTTTTCACCAATTTAAATAATTAAAAAATTAATTTGCTGAAAGTATTCATTTTTTATTACTAACATTTTTAGTGAATGGTAGCGCTAGCGACCCTTAAAATTAAATATTAAGAACCCAAAAAAATACCATATAATATGCATATAGGGTAGAACATTATGAAAGGGTGCCCCATAAAAAAATCGAAACAAAATTTGTTCCTCATAATAAGAAGCTGATACCTATCAGCATGTAGACAAAAAGAGAGATCATACGGTGACGGTGACTGCCAGCCAACTCACTTTATGGTCTCTCTTTTTGCCTACAAGCTGAAAATCAGCTGATATGCCATTTATTTTGAGAGTGTGGCGCTCTCCCTTGCTTTGTTAATTGGAGCAGTACACACACCAAAAAATAAATGGCATACGCAGGGATGGTTGCCATCACAAAATGCAGTAATGGTTGCTATCACAAAATGCACAGCGAGAGATATGTACACGTATTCACAGATCCGAAAAAATATTTCCAAGTTGTTTCAGGCTAGAGGAGTACGGCTTGGCGATCTGTATTGGGCTGTGGTCTGTATCTCATTGGTCCGTGACTGCTCCCTTGTAGGATAAAAGAGAGACCATACAGTGAGTTGGCGGTCTGTATCTTATTGGTCCGCGGTATACATATTTTCAAAACCATCATAAAAACAAAATATGTATAGGTAAGTTGAATTGCAATGAACATATTCAGAAACTATTTTCTATTTATCTATTTATATTAAATATCTGTGACCCTGTGGTGGAATCGGCTAAGGTGATTTGTGATCTGATAAGTGATAGTCACAATCAACAAATTTCGTCGTTAGCCAGACGAAATTTGTTGATTGTGACTATCACTTTTCACAAATCACCTTAGCCGATTCCACCGCTAAATCTTGTTGATTTAAGCTTCAAACCTATTTAAATTTTACATATCATGATGTAAAAGTACATTTTTATATATTTTCATAGAGAACGGAATGGCTGTGCTGATACCAGCAGCGAAGACGAAGGTTTTCTTTTCGAAACGAGCAGTATGTCACCATCGAAATCTGATCCGGATATATCAGCTTATAGGTAAGCAAAATAAAACGCTTACAAGCTTACAATTATATTTTATTAAATATTAATTCTCAAAATAGGTCACACTGCTCTTCTTATTCGTCATCGCTATTTTCAGAATCCTTGAATTTTCTTTGGTAAGCAAACGCTGCATATTGCCATGTGGTAAAACCTCCTTTTTAATTTTGTATTATTTAATAGCGTGTCCCCATCCCCATTTAATGAAGGTCAAAATCAATTAGTCCGATTCAAGAGGTAATATTATGAGCTAGCTTCATAAAAGAAGAACTTTTTTTTTTATTTTCAAGTATTTTGTTTTGTTTTATCATTTGCACGTGTAGCTGCTGTTTTGATTTGGTATCAGTGACTGAAAGTAAAAAAAAAACAAAAACAAATGTTTTTGAACAAAGTACTTTGGCACAACTTAGTAATTTTAAATGTCAGATTATTCAAAGATTTCTTTAAAAGAAAAATAAATTGAGAACTGGTTGTTCATGCCAATTAACGTAAGACAGCTAGCCATCTTGTTAATTATTAATTCACATATTCAATCTGTCAACGCTTTAGATTTTAATTAATAATAAGAATAACATAAAGAATCAAATTCTTTGTTTATTTTACAGTTTTGCTGAGCTGCCAGCCAAAGAAAAAGTCGACTGGACAGACGAAACCAAATCCGCCCCCGCAGTGTCAAGGTAAGCAGGATAAAAACGATTTGTTTTTTGAAACAATAAAATAATCATCAAAAACAGCTCCAAAAATGTTTGATACTTATTTATAAGACCAATCTCTTTTTCTGATTAGAATAGATTTGACTCTTTTAAAAGAACAACAGGTTCATGACACTAAGTAGTGCGTTTTATGTATTTCTATCTCTATAACTGACCGATCTTCGCTATTTTGCTATTTCAAATTGGATCCGCCAGTTTAGCTTTTTCCTAAGTTATCCAGTTCTTTGTACAGGTATATTGTTTCTTAAATGTTACATTCTAAGACGAAACTGTGTTTTAAGATTTGTTCTTCAAACTTCAAATCTCAACGAAGACTTTGTTTTAACGACTTTTTCTATATGCCCATTGCCCATAAGTTGACAACATTTTTTATGATTTAAAGTTATAAGTTATAAAGTTCTAAGTAAAAATGGATCCTTGATTGAAAGTCCTTTCGTTCTCTTTTAGATCGGCGAAAGGTTTTCTCAACTTTGGTCCTCATATTACGAAGCCAAACAGAAATTACAAAATCTGTAGGGACCTATACAATGCATATTATATTGAAGACAAAAAAAAAACATTGCGGTTAGTTAGTGCTTGGTTGCTAACCTAAGAGTTGTGGGTTCGAGCCCCAGCCTGGGCACTAATTTTTTAATATTCCCTCAGCTTCAACTAGCCACCCGTGGGATTATCGTGACATAAATATCACCTAATTCTCAATCCATTGTACCTACCATAAAAAAAATCTTTCATATCTTTCAATTTGCTTTCAAAAGACCTTGGGTCTAACAGACATATAGTTAAATTAATATATAGTATAAAGTATTCACTAACTTTGCAAACGTAATTGTTATAATTAAAACTATTCCGTATTAATTCCAAATCGAGTAGTATGTCCCAAATATTTTACCTTATGACAGTGGCTTTAAACAGTTAGGTTGACATAAACCGGACGAAGCAGAAAAACTCCAAGCGATCAACTGATATTGTGTATATAAGCGCACTGCACTTAAGAGAAATATTTTATACCTGATTCACGAAAGGTAAGCTTTCTTCCACTATTATTTTATGAACCACAAATATTTGTCACAGTACCTCCCGTATCGCTATTATACCTATCCAACATTTCTTTAATTCGTCTTAAGTTTTGCCGACGTTGATGTTAACCTTTCATGGAAGGAATTTGGAGAGAAAAACCGTAAATTGATGAATGACAATAAGGCAAGGTGGGAAGTAGATTTAAGAATAGAGGAAAATATTATAATATATGTAGAGTGAAAAGTAGAGAGACTAGCAGGTACGCCTGATTGTGTCTTGATTATGGATTGAGCAATTAAAGTAAAACATACAATTTAAAGTGGTATAGGCCTTATTGTGGTAAACCCTGACTCTCATTTCAACGTAAATTGCTGTGCTAATGGTAATGGTAGATCTTTTTTTAATTGAATATCTTATTTCATTGAGTCTTAAATATTTAGTTTCTAATAGAATGGAACGAGTCATTTCTTCCATAAACCTACCTCAGAATAATTACCCAACATACCGTTGACGAATTATTAGGTGACAACCTACATATATTAGTTTTCTATTTTTACTTGCTCTATAGGGCAAGTATTGGTTTCGTACAACGATCCGTTTAGTATTTGGTTTTTTCTGATTTCCTCAAAAACGGCTCTAACGATTTTGATTAAATTTTGTGTCGGGTATTCTTTGAGTATTTTTAACAAAACTGTTTTCTTAGTTTTTGGCTGAGAATGCTAAGAACGGAGATTTGGTCTGGCTTTTTTCAAATGCCTTTAAGTCGGCAACGGTTGGTTCGGTTGTATCAAATTCACTCAAACTTGGTTTTGAATAGTTCCTTATAGCTTTCTATTAGATGGTCAGTTATCCTTTTTAAAGGTTTTGGAATTTTTTTTTCTTATTGGCTCAAAAAAATCTCAAACGATTTTTAAAATACTTTGTATGTAATATACATAGAAAGCTTCGAAGATAGAATGTTTATTTTGGCCACATATGATAATGACGGAAATCGGTTTTACATTTACATAATTAACTGACATAATTTTTCACAGTCCTCAAAAGATGGCATCTACATTGTAGATAAATATTAAAGGTTTCTTAACAGTAGCACCCGTAGGTTTTTCCAGTTTTAGCCAATATTTTTTAGTTTGTATCAATTTTTTCAAAAATGACTTAAAAAATTTTGATTCATTTAGTGGGTATATTTTGCAGGTGTACCTTAAGTTTTGGCTAAAAATACAACTGCAGTGAAAGCTCCCATTGCGGACACCTCCCTTAGGCGGACAATCCCCTTGGGCGGACAAATTCTCCCAACCGTGGATTTTGAATTTAAATTCCGTACGTTTTATGATCCCTTAAGCGGACACTCCCTTACCCGGACGCGGACAGGCACATAAGCCACAATTTGGTAAATTCTATTCTCTTAGGCGGACAAAAACATCATCAGCTACATTTTCCCATAACTTTTCTTACATGTTATGAGAATGATAAGGACAAATGAACTAATTTAAAAAATAAAACAACAAAATTGCAATGTAGCTGTGTGTGTTTGTGGTCTGTTCAAATAATCTTGCATACCTGAAATAATTTTTTGTTTTTTGTTTGTTTTTTTTTTTTAGTTTTTGAAGTGCAATTGGCATGATTTAATTTTTATAACTTTCTATCAATAAATAGGTTAATACATATAAAATTATATGCAAAACTATTTTTGATTAGTTTTTAATATTTTTCTCTTGGACGGACAACTCCCTTAGACCGACACAAGTGCCTCGACCGTCGCTGTCCGCCTAAGGGAGCTTTCACTTTTAAGAAATCTTATCTCAATTTAATTGGAGGTCTTATAGTTTAACGAAATAACTGGTAAAATTAACGTATCTCTTATAACGCTGTCAATATGCTCAAAATAAGGAGGGACATAAACAAATAATTTGAACAGCTTTGTTTTTTTTTTTTGCAGAACTAAGACTAGTTGTTATTGCTTGAAAATTTTTTTAACATCGTCCTACTGCACCAACACCAACAGAGCAAGTACGTGTGACCCTGTCGTGCATTTTATTTTTTTCTGGTCACAAGTCAATCTAATTGAATGATGAAAGTTGTCATAGTTGATTTTATAGAATTTCTTGTGCTTAAATTCTATTTGATTGTATATATAGAGGTACATAAAATCTTGTTTCTTACTCACTTAGAAGTTCTTAGAAAGTTTTGGCTGCATTGCGAAGATTGATTAAATAATTATATCAAGCATCAAAGTTATACAAAACGTGTTTTAATTTTTCATTGTAGAGCAATCGGACACTCACCAACTCCAGAAAATATAGAGTAAGTAATCCTAATAAATTCAATAGATATAGCTTAAGTATACTAATAAAATGAACATTTACTTTGCTTGGATTTGTCTTGAACAAATTCGAAGTTCTGTTAGCCGATTGTCTGGTATGGGACTTAAAATTATATTGGATTTTCAAAAAAACAAAAAACGGTATTCAACTTTTTAGCATGCATACAAGTTGGAAACTCTTCAAAATGAATGAAAATCACAAGTCAGTCTTTCGTCTGAGCAATCTTCGATTGTGGGAAAAAAGATGTTACCTAATTTTTTTTTGAAATGAAACCATGTGAATCAATGACAAATTGGAATCTATTCCTTCATTCTTTTATTTATAAATTGAAATGACTAAACCGCACAACCTTTCTTCTGTGTTCAGCGTTATTCTTGGGACTAGTTTTAAAAATGCACTAAATCACATCTAAAATACTATGAAATTTTACAAAGTGTCTACAAAACGCGTCTGTTTCAATATACCTTTAATAAAACATTCGGGAAAATTGAATGCCCATCAAATTTTGATTTTCGAAACTAAACTGTGAAAATCTTCTGGAAATTCAGAAATTTTACTTGTGGGAAGGTCACTAAAAAGAGGAGTAATGAAACGCTGTGCTTTTGGCCTAATGGTAACTTGCAATGAAAGTTGTTTTATTTGCGTAAAATCCTAGATTTCTTAAGTATATCATTTGTTAAAGCTGGGCTGCTAAGCAGACATTTTTAAAGAAATGCAATAACAATAAGTATCATTCGACACAGTGAATTGCAAGTTGTATCGCACTATATCCAGAATAGCGAGAAGAAAAGATCCTTCGAAATGAAGAAGGCGGATTCTGTTAAACTTATTACAATAAAAAATATTTAAGAACACAAGACCTCGATTAGTACAATGTTTAATTGAATCGTTTTCAAATTAATTTTCAAACTCAAAAGTATGGATAAAAATTTAACTAAAAACTTGTTTTTTTTTTTTTTTTTTTTTTTTTTTATAATGCACACGCGCTCAAGGGGTTTGTTATAGCCCTTTTAATGATAAGTCATAGCGCGAGCGATAGGAAGTTAGGAAGGAAGGGAAAGGAGGTGTCGATGAACATTGATCTTGAATGTTTGAAGATCAAAATGGCAAGGAAAAATTGTACCAGGCAATCCATTCCACATTCGTGTTGTACGGCTAAAGAAAGAATCTCTATATTTCACGGTACGTCCGAAATTGGGCTCTAGTGTAAACTGATGAGCGTTCCTAGCAAGACGAGTATTACGGGGGAAATGTTTAAGGGGTGGAACGCAGCTGGCTACCTCGAGTGAGCATTTTTTGTAAAAGAATCTGTAAAATAAGGAAAGACATGAAACATTTCGACGATGTTCAAGGGATGGAAATGTTTCCATGATGCTTCTCTCTCCTATCAATTTTAACGCTTTTTTCTTAACTCTGTCGAGCAGGTGAAGAAAAGTTTGAGAAGCACCTGCCCAGAGATGGGAGTTATACTCGAGTTTAGGGCGTATAAACGCTTTGTAAATTGTAGCCAGATCAGAAGGGGTAAAAAACTTCTTGCATCTATTAAGAAAGCCTAAGCATCTTGCAGCATTCTTGGCAATCTCAAGTATATGATCATTCCAACGAAGATTGTCACTGATACACATACCGAGTACTGATAGCTTTTCGGCCTCCTCGATGCAAGTACCATTCATGGATAATGGCATAGGGGGTATGTTTAGCTTCAACGACAAAAGACAGCATTGAGTTTTCGACGCATTAAACTCCACACGATTTCTAGTACCCCAATTCACAATGCTGTTTAAATCGGAGTTTAATGAGCTTATCATACGATTCCGTTGTAATAACACGTCCGAAGGCGAAGGCCGTGAATTATCAAACGTATATGAAAAACTGAGGGTTGAGTCGTCAGCAAAACAATTTAATGGATTAGAAGTCACAGACAAGAGATCATTTATAAAAATGAGAAAGAGAGTCGGAGACAGAACGGAGCCCTGGGGCACACCAGCATTTATTTTGTGGAGATCAGACTTGAAACCGTCTAATACAACTTGTATTGAACGGTCCAGAAGATAGCTTCTAATCCAACGAATAAGAGTATCATCGATACCAAATGCACGCATTTTCGATAAAAGAGCTTCATGCCAAACTCTATCAAATGCCTTTGAAATATCAAGCGCAATAATCTTGCTTTCGCCAAAGCGATGCACAGATTTGTTCCACTGTTCGGTGAGATATGCCATCAGATCACCAGTGGAACGATTACTGCGAAAGCCGTATTGCCGGTCATTTAAAAGCTCCCGATCTTCGAGATATTTCTTGAGCTGACGATTTATCAGCGTTTCCATGACCTTGGAAAGAAGGGACGTAAGTGCAATTGGTCGGTAGGAGGAGGGGGAGGAGGAGTCACCTTTTTTTGGGACGGGCTGGACAAATGCTGTTTTCCATCTACTAGGAAAGATTCCTGAACGATAGGAGCGATGAAAAAGCTTACGCAGTGGTTTTGCCAGAGATGAAAAACACTTCTTCAGAAGAATAGGGGGTATACCATCCGGGCCAGCGGATTTGTGTATATCAAGATCTTGAAGTACTCTTGCTACTGTACGAGTGCGGAAAAATATCTGTCCCATAGAAAAATTAACGTTCTCAAGTACAGGAGGGGCATTGTTGCTTGCAGGCAACGTAGAACTTGCAGCAAAATGAGCTGCGAGCATATTTGCCTTCTCTGAAGAGCTGACAATAGGTTTATCGTCGACGATGAGCGTTGGAACTGATGATGACGTTGAGTTCTTGACGTTTTTTACAAATGACCAGATGTTTTTACTGCCTTTGGGACATTGCAGAATTTTTTGCCGTAACTTCTGGTCATGTAAAAATTTCGTTTTGTGTATAACGGAGTTGCACGAGTTCCTAACTTGTTTGTGTTTCTTCCGATTTTCCTCAGTTGGGTTGGCTTTGTAGGATCGGAAGCTTACTTCTTTCAACCTGATAGCTTCTTTACACTCTTCGGTAAACCAAGACTTTTCTTTTGGTTTGATACATTTTGTTCTGTGAGGGACAAAAGTTCTCATTCCAAGAAAAATCACTTCTGTAATCATTTCAGCACTGGCATCAATGTCATTATCGAGGAAGCATAATGACCAGTTAAAGTTGCGAAAGAAATTATTCAGACCGTCCCAGTTGGCTTTCTCGTATTGCCAAACGGTCCTAGTGGGAATTTTTTCTTTAACTGGATGGTTGGAGATCGAGAAATTAGCTGAAATGACACAATGGTCCGAGGTGCCAAATGGAGAAGTTACTTTAATAGTATATTTATCAGGATGGGAAGTAAGGAACAAGTCAAGAGTATGGGCGGAATGCCCATCAACATCCGGTATACGAGTAGGCTCATCGACAAGCTGGGTAAGATGGTTATACTCAGCAAAGATCTCGGTATACCTTCCTTCGAGTGTTGTCTGGCCAGAATATCGGAGCCAACTTGAATTGTGTACATTGAAGTCGCCCGTAATCACGACTTCAGTGTGAGGACAATGGGAAACAATTCGGGAAATTGAATCTGACAAAACATCTAACTCATCACAAGTAGACATGCTGTCAAGATTCGGACTCCTGTAAAGAAAACAGTAATGAATGATATGCTTGCGGACAGTGAATTTGAGCCACAGGAAATTAAAGTTCGTATTAGAACAATGCCCATATTGGGGAAGGCTCTGGCAAGCAATATCATTCCTAACATAAACGACAAGACCATGGTGGGAAAAAAGTAATGGCACTAAGTTATATCCAAACAAACAAAATTCTGATAAATCAGTATTCTGTCCAACCTGGGTTTCACTTAATGCCAAAACAGCTGGCCTGTATTGCACAGTATGGGCGTACACAGAAAAGAAATTCTTTCTTAGCCCACAACATTTGAATATACAACACAAAAATCACTTACCATTTTGAAAAACTAAACACAAAAGATTCAACTTTGACGAAACTTATTTCAGCCGTGCAGTATAGGCCCATATTAATTCCAATTATAAACAAACTGTCCTAGGTGTTATGCCCATAAAACAATTTGCAAACGGGAATTAATATAGACAAAAAAAAAACCCGAAAGAATATACATCAAATGCTGCTCACCATCCAATGCAAAACCTCTTGCGATAAGCCTCACAAGAGGCTTGCATTGCATTGCATGTTGTTAGACTTCCAATATTAAAAATAGTTTTTGTCGTTCAAGATTTGTGCATAAATAGAGTAATTTCATATTTTGAGATTAAGGTACAAAAAGAGAAAACTTTTGAAATGAAATGCATGTCTATGTCGGATGAACTTAATCTTGTGCTGGATAACATTGCTTGGGAGCTATGTATTAAAAAATAAAATGCACGACAGGGTCGCACGAGCTTGCTCTAGTGGCTGCGTATATGGATATTAAAAAAAAATTAAATAATTTCGAAAATTCTTTTATTTTTTAAATTAGTTTAAGAGTTTTCTCGGAAAAACTAAGTATGCAATAAAATTTCAAAGCTATACGTCAATCTAGGAAAAAAAAATATTGAAAATCGTTGGACCAGTTTTTTTTTAAAAAGGTTATTTTTGAAAAACTTTTTCAAAAAATATTTTGAAATTTATTTGAGTATGCAAATATATGGCAATCTGTAGTTTACATTTGAAAAATAATTTTAAAAAAAATCAATATACCCGTTTCTAACATATTTCGAAAACCAAAAATTTTTTTGAAAAAATTATAAAAAATCAAAAAAAAAAGTTTTTGAAAATTTTGAAATGGCATATTAATAATATTATGAATGACTTCCTGTGAAATCGAATGTATAGTTTACGAGAAAATTTGATTTGAAAATACTGGTTCTATGAGAGGTACCGTTATTGGACAAATTTTGAAAAAAAAATTTAAACTAAAAGATAGATTGTCTTGCAAAAATAGCATTCTGAAAGTTTTATCAAAATCGTTAGAGCCGTTTTTGAGAAAATCAATTTTTGTCTTCAAGATTGTATGGCAGGTGCCATTATTTTTGGACCTAGAGCAAAAATAAAAAATACGTTCCGAGGGACGGCCAAATAAATCCTAAATACCAAATTTGAAGCAAATCGGCCCACCCGTTCAGCCTCCAGAGGCGCGAACAGACAGACAGACAGACAGACAGACAGACAGACAGACAGACGGAAGGAATTCCCAGACCCACTTTTTTCGACTTCTCCATCATCGTAATGTCATGTGTGATTGTTATCTCAAATTTTTTTTTTCTGCACGAATCCATAACTTGCCTTATAGTACATACCTATAATCGCAAGTAAAAAATATTATGAATCTTTAAATCTTTCTTGAAAAAACTAAGTATGTAATTATTAATTATATCATTATTTCATATCTTATTTAGGAAAAAAAGAAAGTTTAAAATCGTTTAATAGTTTTATTTCATTTATTATTTATTTTTTCTTCAAGTCTCGTGCACTCTTTACAGAGCCTGTTCTTTAAACCATCTTAACTGATTTCCAAAACGGATTAGTTTTTTATATTATTTTGTTTCAGTAGTAATATTTTTGAATATCGTTGTATTCGCACGATTATATTTTTTTGAAATATTAATTGAAAAGTTTTGATTTTGTATGTAATAGGATTTTGATGTGGAAAATGAAAGGTTTAAACATGTCAAAAAATGATGACAAGAAATTGGAAGGCGACAAATTGGTCTTTGGCAGAAGGAAACGAGTTCGATCGCTCCCAAGTGAACATGAACTTCTTTCCAAATCCTCTCCCTCAAGTGAAGAGCTGAAATCCGTCTGGAAATTTTTGAACGATCAACCGTCTTGCTCGGGTCTAAGAAAGAGGAAAACCCGTGACAGCAAAGGCCCTTCCCCAAAACGCATGCGTTTACCTCAAATAAGAAATGAGTCAGAAGAAACCGATTCGGATTTGATCAAAGGTAATTTGTAATAAGTTGATATGAGAGGTTGTTATATTTACTCTTTTTAATCGAGAGGGACAACTTTGTAAGGTTTTTACTTACAATTTGAAAAAAAAGTTTATTCCAAAATCACGGTGACATTCAAAATATTGCGCTGTTTTTGTTTGCTTTGAATGAAGTCATTTAGTTTTGAAAAGAACTATTCCCACCATTTGATGCTTTCTTGAATCGGCAAAATAAAAAAAATAATTGTTGAAATTTCTTATAGGTGCCAACATTTGAAGACTTAATTTCCAAACAACTTGGGAGAGTTGGCAGAGATAGAAACACATTGAAAACAAATTTTTGAAAAGCCTGCAAACAAAAAATAATAGAAATAGTTATTGCCTGACATTAAAATGAAAGCTAACATATACTCAGATTGTCAAAACTTAAACAAACTCACTCAGTCCTTTTTTATATTATATTTTTTGATTTTGTATTCTTGGATTTTCTTATATATATATTCTTAAAAAGTGAATTTTAACGTGTTACCCTTTTTTTATTAAGAAATTAAAACGTATAAATTCTTAATTTGAAAATGTGTGCATTTTTTTATTTTTTAAATCTTTTTATCTTCATCGAATTATTTGTTGGTAACTAAAACGTAAGTACTTATGCAGGGTGGGCCAAAAGAAGTCATCCATCCGATATTGTTTGGCTCTCTTTTTTTTCTAAATGAAAATCTTCAATTCTGTTTTTTGATTATGTTTATTTGAAGAACATTTAGAATTGTATTGGTCAAGTCGAGAAGATGATATCGGCCAAATGGGCGCCGTCACAATTGATTGCTCGTTTTATTGCATTTTTCTTCACTTCAGCAAGATTCTCGCACTTGTGTTGAATGTTATCCTTGAGGGCTTCCAGAGTCTCGGGCTTGTTCACGTAAACACGGGACTTCAAAAAACACCACAAAAAAAAGTCAGAAACGGTTAAATCGGGCGATCTTGCAGGCCAGTGCAAAACGCCAAAACGAGAGATAAGGCGACCCGGGAACGCCGCCTTCAGAATATCGGTTCATGTCGGTTAATGTATCGCTCCATGGCTTGTTCACTTGTATTCTGCATCTGTCTAGTCCACAAATGTCAAAACAGATTTGACATTGGCGGCCATTTGCAAAAATGAGAGCATCTTCCAATAGGGTGATTTCTTTTTGTCCACCTTGTACATATTAGTTCTCCGTTCATTATTTGTTTATTTTTATTTTATTTATCACAGACTGGCACAATTTCACAGCAAACGATAAAAAATAACAAATTATTTCGCAATTGACGTTTGACAGAAAAGTATTCAGATAGAATCTCCCAACAAATCAGAGATAAAATCTTTCGTGTAATCGAATATTGTTTGAGTGTGCTAGAAAATGTTATATAATCGTCGAAAGGAATCCTGCTGGCAATAATCCATGGCATAGGTAATTCAGCTGGACTATCTCTGTTCACTGTTCATAGCCAAATATGGCTATCACAAACACAATTTCGGCTAAGGACAGACACAGTTCTATGTGCAGAATTCACTGTTGTATGCAATCAGTACTACAACCAGAATTTGTTAGATTTTTTCTCTGAAAAGTTATAATATTTTTGAATATCTATATAATATATAAAAATGGATCGCAAAAATGTATGTTCCCTCATAACTTCCGAACGACTCGGCCAAAATGGATAATTCTTTATTTTGTGTTTTTGTTATTGTCAGGAGAATGAATGCATTTTAACTGCATTTTGTCAAATTAAGAACAAATCTTTTATAAGGATATTTTGAGGATGCCTACGAAGGTTTCTATGAAGATTGATCAAAAATCGGTGAAGTAGTTTGTCCAAAATGCATTTTTGGTGCATTTTGTCACAAATTTTCAAAATTGGCAAACTATGGGCACTATTTGTTTTCTCCCCGGATGGAAAAATAAAATGCACGACTGGGCCGCACGAACTTGCTCTAACGTGTGACAGTGGTCTTGGAAGGAATTCCTATATTTCACAGTACGCCCGAGATTGGGATCAAGTGTAAACTGATGAGCATTCCTATCAAGACGAGTATTAAGAGGGGAATCGTTTAAGGGGATGAACGCAGCTGGCTAAATAGAGTGAGCATTTTTTTTAAAAGAAGCTGTAAAGTAAGGAAACACGTGAAAAATTTCGACGTTGTTTAAGTTAATTTAAAATGTTTAAGTTAATTTAACAAAGACGGAAATTCTGAGTATAAGGGCAGTCTTTTTTCTATATTCCCTCAATTTCAACAAGATGTCACCAGCTACCAGCAGAATTTTCGTGAGATAAATCTCAAATATTTCTATTCCTACTCTCAATCTCTCCTAAAAGCCCGCCCAGTGCCAAATTACTTAGACAAATAAACGAACACTGTAAAGCCTTCCTTACCTGTGCATAACACATAAAGAACATCGAAGTAATATGGATGCAAACAAACCTGTTATAAAAATACAAATCATATAATGAGCAAAATAGATAATCAGATTGACTCTAAATAATAACATTGTCAAGTCAGGAGGTCGATGCTATTCATACACCTCATGCTCTCAGAGATCGATGTACTTTTCACACATCCATAAAACCTTGTAGACATGTCCTTTTTCAGGTAGGTAGAAGAACATTCTATACTTTAGAAACTATCCTTATGTCACGCCGCGCATATAAATAAATAAATATCTATATATAAGTAATTATCTATATACAATGTATCAACAGAGGATACAAATGATAGGGATAATGATCTTTGTTTTCATTCTTAAGAATGCCTCGAAAATTCAGCCGCGACCCGCTAGACAACTATTCGAAATCGTTTACTAGTAAATTCGTATAAAAGCGTCCAAATGATGTATGGATGTGGTGCGTTCTTTTTTTAACGATAGTCGACATTTGTTCACAAAAGTCAACAAAAAAGGCGTTCTTTTAATCCAAATTAGTTACGATTTGTAATTATATGACGTTTTAACAGCGTTCCTGAGCTCACTTTAAAGTGTCAAATAGTTACGACCTGTTACTATTTCCAACTCACCTCCATGATATGAGTTGAAATTATTGTATATAGAACCCATGATAAACAGAAATATGAGATATGCTGACTGTACGTGTGACGTAACTATGTGAAGTGAAGATAAATAAATGTATTGATTTGCCAGTTTTTATTATGCTCTTTTATTTGTATGATTCTTATAATCATAAGAAAATTGGTTTAAATACTGAATTCAAAAATATAGTCTTCACCTGAGAATTAAAATAATTATAAAAGATGATAGTGACGTCATAATATACCAAGATGGAGATTTGTATGTGTCTAGTCAGCATACCTGGTATTCTGTGTATCATGTATAGAACCTATATAGTAATATCCACTTGGGAGTTTTTGAAATGTCTTGTTTTGCCGTTAAGAGCGCTGCGGATGCAGCATAAGTGTATAAGCAAAATTCATTTTTTTCCTCCCTTGAATAATTGTCACTTTGTAAAACGTATAATTTAGAGCTCTCGTTTCTTTATTAATTTCAAGGATGACAATATTCTCAACACAACACAACATTCCCTTCACCTACAATCTGAAATGAGTTAATGCCTTGTTTTACCGTCCTGGGCCGAGCAGCAATATTCCCAGGTGATATTACCATAGGTTCTATATACAATGGTTGAGATTATTGATCTATCAAACAGGAAGTTTTGTATTAAACAATTCAAAGTCTTTGTTAAAAATCAAACCAAACAATTCCAAATTATCGATTTGAGCAGCAAGAACGTCTTTATTTTATTTGAGTGATCAACAATAAAGAATAAAATGGAAATTATAAAAGTGGCCGTTTGACAGTTTAACAAATTCTAACAACGTATCGTTCCTGAATGGTATGTACAAAGCCCAACAAATCCTAACAATGACACTTCAACAAATTTTTGTTGAAATAATAATAAATTTAACTATATGCCTGTAAGGCCCATGGCCCTAGGTCTTTTTGAATGCAAACTGCACGGCATTAGTAAGAAGGAATAGAAAGATAGGAAAGATTTTTTGTTGGTAAAATTGATTTGAGAATAAGGTTTTATTTGTATTTATCTCACGAAAATCAGACGGGTAGCGTCCAGTTGAAGCTGGGGGAAAATTGAAAAGATGCTGCCTATGATGCCAGCTCCTAGCAAGACGGTTTCAATACATTCACATTTTCCACTCACACTGACAAACTTCCACCTAACTGGGACACAGATAGTTACCTGACAATTAATAAATGTAGCAACTTGCTTGCCAGTAGCTGGAATGTGTGGCGTCAGGGTTAGCAACCAATCACTACATCCACTGTACCATTCTCACCCGCAAAACAACATAACAACAATAATTGTTGACTATGGTTAACATTGGAAGTGCCAGTGGGCACTACTTTTTTCCCTCGAACAAAAATTTCAATTTTTTTTTGTAATATTTGACATACCTAGACACGATATGAATAAATGTGAGAGAGAACCCTACCTTGAAACTATTATCATTGTATATACAAGGTGGGCCAAAAGAAGTCATCCGATGTTGTTTGGCTCTCATTTTTTTTCTAAATGAAAAGCTTCGATTCTGTTTTTTGATTATGTTTATTTGAAACATTAGAATTTTATTGGTCAAGTCGAGAAGATGATATCGGCCAAATGGGTGCCGTCACAATTGATTGCTCGTTTTACGGCATTTTTCATCACTTCAGCGAGAACTTTGGGCACCAGATTCTCGCATTCATGTCGAATGTTGTCCTTGAGGGCTTCCAGAGTCTCGGGCTTGTTCACGTAAACACGTGACTTCAAAAAACCCCACAAAAAAGTCTGAAACGGTTAAATAGGGCGATCTTGCGGGCCAGTGCAAATCGCCAAAAATGGAGATGAGGCGACCCGGGAACGCCGGCGCCACCTTCAGAATATCGGTTGTAGCTCGCGCAGTGTGTGCCGTAGCTCCGTCTTGTTGGAACCACATGTCCTCCAGTCCTAATTCGTCTAATTTCGGCAGGAAAAACTCGGTTAACATGGCCCTATAGCGTGCACCGTCTCCTGTTGTCGTTTGACCAGCGGCGTCCTCGAAAAAAAAATGGCCCGATGACTCCTCCAGCGTGAACAGCGCACCATGCAGTAACTTTGAGCGGGTGTAATGGCTCCTGGTGCATTACTCGTGGATTTTCGTTGCCCCAGAAGCGATAGTTTTGCTTGTTCACGTATCCGCTGAGGTGGAAATGAGCCTCATCGCTCATTATGATTTTGGTCGAAAAATCGTCCACTTCGTCTTCGAAATGGAGGATGGCCTGGCGCTTGGGTGTAGGTTACACGCGTTTGGCGCCCGACAGGCAGCAGCTGGTGCACGGACTGGACATGGTACGGGAACATGCGCAAGTCTTTGACCAAAATTCGCCTTAGGGACCACCGGCTGATGGCTTATTGCGAGGCACAGCGTCTGGTAGATGTTTCCGGTGACAGCTCGACATCCTCGTCAACAGCGGCGATATTCTCGGCACAACGGGCGCTCCGGGGCCGGCCACTCTTGGCAAACGTCTCATGTGGTCCCATATACTCTTCAAGGTTGGTGCCCAAACGGCGCAGTGTTTGCGCAGTCGGTGTCGGACGGCCGAGGAATCGGTGACGGAATTCGCGCTGCGCCAACACTACAGCCGAATTGTTACTCAAACAAATAGACACGATTATTCCGCGTTCTTCGGGAGTGTACCGCTCCATGGATTGCTTGCTTGTATTCTACATCTGTCTAGTCCACAAATGTCAATTATTGTTGATTAAGGAGTTGATTAAGGAGTCTTCGCCATTCAAAATCGAGGCTTTCCATACTATTTTCATCGATCAAAACAGGTAAAGAAGCATCAGACAGATGAAAATTGCAGGAATGAATAAAGCGGGGTTCACATGAGACAAGACAATCATTCTTCCATGTGAAGAACTGTTTCCAGGACAAGACAATTGTCATTATATTGTCTTCCGATCTAGCCTGCCGAGCTATATCTGAGGACAATATCGATATATCGACTGGCTGGCATTGTCTTGTCCAACCCCGTTCAAGAAGCTCGGAGAAGACAATTGAGTACTGTCCCATAGTCTTGTCTGCGTTGTGAATGCTGCTTAGTGATGAATAATGAATCCAAAGCCAAACACAGACAAAAAGAATAAAGAAGAAGAAGGCGAATACTCTTTTTGAGGACAGATTTGAAAATTAAATGTTGCCAATAAATGTTTATTATAAATCGAGATGCATTTTTTTAAGGTGTAAAACAAAGTAAATATAAGTAGATACAAAAAAAATAGTAGTACGAATGTGAAAGGAGGAGTACGGTAGTGCGGAGGTGTCAATAGTAGTACAATACTACTATAGTAGTACTTCCGACAACACTTCATATAGCTATACCTTCAGATCTTCAGAATGTCCGCTTTAAAAGACATTTGTTTTGCGTAACTCAGCCAGCATCATGCTCCGTATTTGCTTCTGCTGTCAAAAAGTAATCATAAATCCATCAGCATTAAACTTCCCGGGTGTGAAGTACACCACCCTAAATAGCAACCAAATTAACACACTCTTAACACTTCCCCTACCGCTTTTTCCATTTATTTAAGTACTCACATTCGATTCGCATAGATACAAGTATGCAACTTCTGTTTAATTACCCTAAAGGCGACGCTGCAAGCCATCCAGCTCGCGCCCACGAACGAACCGACCTCGAAGACATCAAAAATGGTTTCCATGATGAGAGACAAAGCGGACGAAACGGGGTAGGGTTCCTATACCGATAATGAGATCGTTGAGTTGAATGCAAAGAAGTGTATCTTTTAGTAATTGATGTCTGCGACGACGCGACGGCGAGTGGTCGGGTAGTGGTTAAACTGTGATCATTAGTTTTTGGAAAATAGATCTTAAAATTTTATAAATGAAAACTGAAAACATAGCCTTACCAAGAAAATTAAATTAACGTTTTTCACTTCATAATTCGAGAGTGAGAATCGTTGGGGGAGGGTACAAAGTGTTTAGTTTTATTTTTGACACTGCAAATGTCTGGAAGAAGTGCACATAGGTGTAGGTATGTACATTGTCATAGTTCATAGACAAAAGTATGTTAGCAGGTTATAGTTTTTTGATAAATGTTGGAAAAATAAACCGTTAGTGTAATTCTTTTTTTGTTGAGTACATCACACTCAAAGGTTTATTAATACACAAGTGCTCTTGGCCACGGACTAATACAGACCACCAACTTGTACTCCTCTTGCCTGAAACACTCTCGAAATATTCTGTCGTGTCTGTGAATACGTGTAGATTAATATAAAAATTACTTTAACCAATATATCTACAATTAAAATGGTTGGCATTTTGCAAGAAAATCATTAAATAAAGTTGTTGGTGAAATGCAACAAGAGATAACAAAAATGTTATAAAAAATCAAAAAAAAAAGAGGTTGTAAAAGAGAATAAATAGTGTTCTATTCTATTCAAAAAGAAAAAAATAATTAAAGGTCTGCGTGAGAAATTCGACTGTGCCTTCGTAGAAAATAAAGAAAGAGATGGTGACTGTGCAAATATGCAAATATTAAAAAAAGGTACAGTCACAAAAAGTGAATAAATTTCGTGGACCCCGCAGCTTTATCATTAAAAGTGAATTATATTTAAAAAGGTGGAATAATAATTGAATCGGTGAGTGTAAGAACAGTACAAGTGCCAAAAATTCAATTTTGAGGTTTAAATGCGAAAATGCTCTACGTATGTAAGCCTATACCAGAGAGCCAAATAACAAAATTTTTGAGTCTAGTTCATACAAAACTAGGCTACCCTCCTCGTTGATTGAGTGTAATAACAATACAAAAATACAGTACTGTTCTTACACTCAATCGCTGCGATTTCTATTTCATTCTATATTTGATACTCAATGGAAAACAATATCTTATGAATCTAAACAATAATATTTTGACATAATTAACTGTATTCTTTAGTTGGTTATGATTTAAAAAGTCAATAAAATTATAAAAACTTATTTTAATTGTGGATTTTTTGTATTGAGTGTAAGAACAATACAAGAACACTGTTTTTCTACCTTCATATTTTTTGTTCTTACCTATAACATCTTTCAATTTTTTCATTCATTGGCTTCCAAAAAAGTTTATATAGGTTTTCTGTAAAACAGTTTTTTGTATTTTTCTCAAAACTAAGATTTTGCACTTGTACTCACCGATTCAATTAAATGTAGTTACAATTAATGGACCAAAAAAATTAAAATCTTAGTGCGGGAACAAATGGGGGATACCTATAATGTAAAACTTCCGTCATTAAGAAACCCGACGCGACGGCCTTAGTGTGCGGATTGAGGGACTGTTTGTCTAATAATGAGATTGAGGGGATAAAATAAAGAGGCAAAATGATTTGGTAAATTCGGAAATAAAATGTATTACAGTGTTTAAGAGTCAAATAAAATGGGCAAATATAATGCAGTGATCGAGGTAGACAGAGATAATAATAAATTGATTATCCGGTGCCGTGAAATAACGCCGAGCGAAATAACGCCGAACTCCAAATTTCGCTTTCATTAAGTGAAATAACGCCGAATTTTGCAACAATCACAAAGTGAAATAACGCCGAACATTGCTTGTGAAATAAAGCCAAATTCAGAGAAAAGGCAAAACAATATGCCAAAGCTACTGTACTTGTAGGAAAACAAGTTAACTTTACCGTAATTAATCTTTGTTGGTTGAAACATCTTTATCCAGGCAGTCTGCGAACTAGAAAAATTGTCCAAATTTTACCTATACTTCCGGCTTAGTCGGCTACTGTATCCCTCTAAATCGCATTTTTTTCATAGGAGCCCTGAACCTTAGATACAGAATAAAAGGAGTTTCCTTAAGCATACAAATACGTATATCTAAGTTTCCATTTAATTAAGAAATTCGTTTGATTTTGCAATTCACAAGAGTTTTGAATTATTATTTTCTATGCAAAACTTTATAGCACGATATTTTCTCGGGTCCTTCCTATATTTGATCGCGCGATTTTTTTGATTATTTGCAGAGTTTCGCCCGTGTCACCATCCAACGGCCGATAACGCCAACCACCTTCCCCCCTCATCGCTCTGCAAACCACCCCTTTCCCACTCATGAAGATATTCTTTCCACGCATCAAAATATACTTCCAATAATCATTCCTCTCTTCAAATATAGGAAGGACCCAAGAAAATATCGGGCTATAAGGCTTTGTATAAGGATAGGACTACCAACTTCTTGGAGGGATTCAATAGCATAGCATCTACGAAACTTTATCACAAATGGAAATATAGACGTTTCGACCTCATTACGCACGATCTATTGCAAAGGCACCTAGAACAAATCGAAGTGGCCTTAATTAAAATGTTTGAAATATGTGTAAATTCATTGAACGGTACATTTTCAAGGAAAGAAAGGAATCGGTATCTGAATGTCTTAATAAATTAAAAGCGAAATAAGGCTGAGTCGGATTTATTTCACTTTAGCAAAGTGAAATAGCACCGAACAAGGAAATTCGGCGTTATTTGGCTTTTATAAAGTGAAATAACGCCAAATTTCGGAAAAAGCGATCTTAAAATTATAAAAAAAATCATATTTTTTGTAAGAAAAGCGTTAGAAACGGAAACTTCACGGATTATTTTGTAAACCATTTATATGTACCTATATGTTGAAATCGATAAATGAGATGGAACTCCTAAAAAAAGCCAGCATCCCAAGGTCATTTACCAAAAGTCGTGAAAAAGCGCTCTAAAAATTATAAAAACATAAACGAGAGCTACAGTACTTTTGCAACGAACTGTTGGATACCCTATTCTCTATATTTTTGTGTGTGTTAGGCGTCTGCCTCCCGCAGCCAGCCGATGTTTCAGTTTCTGAAACGAAATTCTTCTTTAGCAGACAGAAACAAATTCAATAACATTAATTTTAATTTAGGATTTTGTGTTGCCGGGATATAGGTTAATGTTATTGTTGTTGTTTTGTTGTGCCTCCGAGGAAAAAAAAAAGGTTGTTTTATTATTTTTTTTTTTATCAATATATTTCGGCACTAAGTGCCATCATCAGGATCTAGAATTTAAAACAATAGAACATACAATTTATATAAAAATAATTAAATTATACAATATAAAAGTACCTAAGATGAAATATCACAAAAGAGTTTTCTTAGACAATTTTGACAGTGACTTTGGCATCTGTCAATGAATGCCTTAAGCTACAAAGCTACAAACAAAAATTAGCAAGTTAAGGATATGTTAGCACTGGCTATAGATAATAATGTGTAAACACCATCACGCCAACATCGCACATTATTATCTATAGCCAGTGCTAACATATCCTTAACTTGCTAATTTTTGTTTGTTGCTTTGTAGCTTAAGGCATTCATTGACAGATGCCAAAGTCACTGTCAAAATTGTCTAAGAAAACTCTTTTGTGATATTTCATCTTAGGTACTTTTATATTGTATAATTTAATTATTTTTTTATAAATTGTATGTTCTATTGTTTTAAATTCTAGATCCTGATGATGGCACTTAGTGCCGAAATATATTGATCAAAAAAAAAATAATAAAACAACCTTTTTTTTTTCCTCGGGATTTTCGGAGGCACAACAAAACAACAACAATAACATTAATTTTGTGTGGTGTGATGTTCAATTAGTGCTGGCACAATAAAAAAAAAGGCGTGCGCCAGCCCCAAAGTAAAAACTTTATATTGCCAAGGCAATTGGTATGAGCTCAGTGGCATTCAATTTTATTCTTGCAGATGTATTTGAGCAAAACAAGACTAAACTTATATTTTTAAAAATTAAATTTTGAATGGAAATAGCGATTAGGGGTGTTTTAAACAATTCTTGGACCATACTCTGCTACGTAACCAGGGAATATAAATCTAAGTGTTCATCTTTTTACTTCAAAACTGCGACCGATAGTTAAAAATCGTTAAAAAATTAATGCATTATACGACTTTTGACGGAAACGCTCCTTAAAAGTGGGCGTGTGTTAAAAATTTGAAGCACTTACTGAGCTTTGATCAGTATTTAGGCATATGACTAAAACTATAGCTGAATCGAGTAGTTCTTAAGCAATCTTACCTGAACAAAGGTATTTTATCAAAATCACGCCTTTAAAAGTGTTCGTATTGAAAAAATTTACACAAGAAAATGTAGAAATATTTTTCATATAACGAACAGAAGGAAAAAGGTTTAAATTGAATATTGGAAGTACCTTAAATTTTTGAGACTACTTTTTTCGTTCTTTCATGAAAAGTGGGCGTAAGGCACACCCAAAATTCAAAAATTTCTTTTCATACACAAACTTTTTAGTTTCTATTAAGAGACGCAAATTCTTGGCTTGCGGATTCATTATAAATGCCGTTTATTTACAAAAATAATTTTTTTATAGTTTCTAGTGAAAAGTGGTCGTCAGCCAAGCCCAAAATCAATTTTTTTGACTTGTACAATAGATGTTTTTGTGCAAGTAATACCCACTAAATTTAATGTTTTTCTCTTTAATATAACAATTGTTAGTTTATAAAAAATATATTGATGGTTTTGTATGAAAAATGGGCGTCAGCCACGCTTAACCTAAAATATTTTGATTGGAAGAAGACCTAAAGCTTACGTATGCAAAATTTTAGGGTTATGTTTTTATCGTAATTGTACATAAAACATAATTTAATTTTACTAAATTGAGGTTGTGCATCAAAAATGGCGATTTTAGGCGTGTTTGTGGGCGGATTTTACCGCCTTACTCTTGAACCAAAGATTATATGTACCAAATTTCAGCTTTCTACCTCAAAAATTGCGACCTCTAGAGAGTATATACATACGGACGGACGGACGGACGGATATGGCTAAATCGACTAGGCTTTTGATGCTGAGTCAGAATATATATACTTTTCTATACCTAACGGTATTATTTCTCTATGTTACAAACTCCACACCAAATACAATATACCCATTCTATGGAATAGAGTATAAAAAATCATATTTTTTGTTAGAAAAGCGTTAGAAACGGGAACTTCACGGATTATTTTGTTAACACATTATATCTGTATGTTGAAATCGATAAATGTGCTGGAACTCCTAAAGAAAGCCAGCATCCCAAGGTCATTTACCAAAAGTAGTGAAAAAGCACTTTAAAAATCAGAAACTAATTTTCGTAACTTCCGTTAGAATAGTGTTAGAAGTAAAAAATTTCAGTAATTTATTGGAAACATATTAAGACAAGCCGTTTAAATCAAAAAAATAAAATTTACCATGACAATTTGGGTTACTTAGCTTTTTTGGCATACTTGTAATTTTTTTTCTAATGGACATTTAATTTTTTTTTTATTTTTTTTCTGTCTGAATTTCACAAAACTATTTTTTTAAAGCATGAGGAACTCCTAGGCAGGGGTCCTTACACCCGAAAAAAATATTTATAAATGATTTATTATTATTATTATTATTACAACAACTCCGTCGATGAATCGAACGGAGTAAACACACTTACAAGCACTGGCAACTTAGGCCTTCGGCTCAAGACAACACACAGTAATACGACAGAGAGAGAGACAGACAGAACAGAAGATAGAAGAATACACAAACGAATGCCAACAGCTCGCAGTTATTAGTTTGACGGTTCCCCATCTTACTACTAACCACGCGCAACCATGCATGATTTCGCTGATCTATTGGGAAGCGATGCTCTTTCAGAGCCAAGGCCAAGGATAATTCATAGCGCGAGCGATAGGAATTTAGGGAGGAATTGAAAGGAGGTGTCGATGAACATTGATCTTGAATGTCTGCAGATCAAAATGGTAAGGAAAAATTGTGCCAGGCAATCCATTCCACATTCGTGTTATACGGCTAAAGAAAGAATCCCTATATTTCACGGTACGTCCGAAATTGGGCTCAAGTGTAAACTGATGAGCGTTCCTAGCAAGACGAGTGTTACGGGGGAAATGTTTAAGGGGTGGAACGCAGCTGGCTACCTCGAATGAGCATTTTTTATAAAAGAACCTGTAAAATAAAGAAAGACATGAAACATTTCGACGATATTCGAGTGATGGAAATGTTTCCATAATGTTTCTCTCTCCTATCAATTTTTACGCTTTTTTCTGAACTCTGTCGAGCAGGTGAAGAAAAGTTTGAGAAGCACCTGCCCAGAGATGGGAGTTATACTCGAGTTTAGGGCGTATAAACGCCTTGTAAATTGTAGCCAGATCAGAAGGGGTGAAAAACTTCTTGCATCTATTAAGAAAGCCTAAGCATCTTGCAGCATTCTTAGCAATCTCAAGTATATGATCATTCCAACGAAGGTTGTCACTGATACACATACCGAGTACTGATAGCTTTTCGGCCTCTTCGATGCAAGTACCATTCATAGATAATGGCATAGGGGGTATGTTTAGCTTCAACGACAAAAGACAGCATTGAGTTTTCGACGCATTAAACTCCACACGATTTCTATTACCCCAATTCACAATGCTGTTTAAATCGGAGTTTAATGAGCTTATCATACGGTGTCGTTGTAATAACACATCCGAAGGCGAAGGCCGTGAATTATCAAACGTATATGAAAAGCTGAAGGTTGAGTCGTCAGCAAAACAATTTATAATATCCACGCAGTCATATAAACAGTTGTCTCCGTTAAGTGTGTGATTTTTCGAGAAATGATATGTTGGCGTGAAGTTAGCATCTCACTTATTTAAATCAATTTTTTTTCAGTGAAATCATGCAGAACTATTTTTTTAAAACTATCAGGAACTATTGAACTCATGTGCATGCGACAAGAACTATAAAAATAAAATGCACGACTGGGTCGCACGAACTTGCTCTTATGATAAGCAATTTCGTAGTGGCTGCATATATGGATATTAAAAAAAAAATTAAATAATTTCGAAAATTCTTTTATTTTTTAAATTAGTTTAAGAGTTTTCTCGGAAAAACTAAGTATACAATAAAATTTCAAAGCTATACGTCAATCTAGGAAAAAAAAAATATTGAAAATCGTTGGACCAGTTTTTTTTTAAAAGGTTATTTTTGAAAAACTTTTTCAAAAAATATTTTGAAATTTGTTTGAGTATGCAAATATATGGCAATGTGTAGTTTACATTTTAAAAATAATTTTTAAAAAAATCAATGTACCCGTTTCCAACATATTTCGAAAACCAAAAATTTTTTTGAAAAAATTATAAAAAATCAAAAAAAAAAGTTTTTGAAAAGTTTGAAACGCCATATTAATAAAATTATGAATGACTTCCTTTGGCAAAAACTTTATTGAAATCGAATGTATAGTTTACGAGAAAATTTGATTTGAAAATACTGGTTCTATGAGAGGTACCATTATTAGACAAATTTTGAAAAAAAATTTCAAACCAAAAGATAGATTGTCTTGCAAAAATAGCATTCTGAAAGTTTTGTCAAAGTCGTTAGAGCCGTTTTTGAGAAAATCAATTTTTTTCTTCACGATTCTATGGCAGGTGCCGTTGTTTTTGGGCCTAGAGCAAAAATAAAAAATACGTTCCGAGGGACGGCCAAATAAATCCTAGATACCAAATTTGAAGCAAATCGGCCCATCCGTTCAGCCTCCAGATGCGCGAACAGACAGACAGACAGACAGACAGACGGACGGAATTTCCTGACCCACTTTTTTCGACTTCTCCATCATCGTAATGTCATGTGTGATTGTTATCTCAATTTTTTTTTCTGCACGAATCCATAACTTGCCTTATAGTACCTATAATCGCAAGTAAAAAAGTTGAGATGCTGAGATTTGTCATGCTAACTTCACGGACATCTATTTGATGTCGTATAGATTTTATAAAGATAATTCACTATCCAGGCAACACTGGCTCTTGGATATTTCCACTTCGAACACATACAACGAAAAACAAACCGAATCAAATCACATCTTTGCCAAGTTGCTGAATAATGGATACAGAAGATGTTCATCGGCGTGTATCTATCTAAAAGCAGTTATTTAGTGTTACGAGGTCCAGCAGAATCAAGAACAAGTCGTTTCTTCAGTCGATCTATTACTTTGTATGATCAGTTTCGTGTTCTCCGATCTCCGAGAGCCGCAAATTTACTTGAACTGTCTCAGTTTGTAAAAAATTAAATTTTGTGAATCTTTTCGAAAAATATTTTGGAAAACCGAAAATGGAAAACGCATTCTCATTCGCCCAAAGGTACAATTCTGTTGTTAACGAGTTCAAGCGAAAAATGGCAGAACATCGCAGTTGTGATGATGCAAATTTTTGCACTCCGTGTATGTTTTATTTGCCAACCCCAAAGATGGCTCTACCTTCATCCCAAAATCCAAATCAAAGCCTTTTTCAAGCCACAAATGATCCACCAGGGGAGGATATCAATTCTGTAATATCCGAAGAGGATAATGCTCTTCAACCTCAAGTTGTTCCTCCTTCAACTTCATCGATATCCTCACAGATTCAAACAACAATATCTCAAGCAGAAGGGCGTTGTGCCTGTGCACAAAATGACGCTGAACTGGGCCTACCATCACCTGTTGCTGGATGTCTAAGAGGAATTCCTTTAAATAGCGACGATATTGATGAGGATCATATTCAACGACAGGCTAGATGTTTTTATTTAAGCTTATGCGGCCCAGGATTTGCTATTTTGTGTATTGGTGCAATGATTTGGATTAGTTTCGTGTTGAAATAATTTTGTAAGCATAAATACTTTCCTAACTTAACTGTTTCATTGTTCTACATAATGAATTCCTTTTCATAAAATGTATTTAAACGATTGATTTATTTTGTGTTGACGCATTTTTGAAATACAAGATTCAAAAACAATGTAATAATTTATTTGTTCGAGATACTAATAAAATCATATAAATGCTTTAATTTTTTTTCTTTTTTTTTTGTGGACAATAAAACCGATTTTTAGCTTTGAATCAAACTGTTTACGCCATAGCACTTCATGCGTAGAGAAGATCTATAGAATCAGTGGAAGTAAATGATTTCTTTAACTTGGGGTGCCGATGACTTATTTCTGTGTATTATCTTTTTAGAATATAAACAAAAGATTGAAAGGGCAAGGAACAAATTTAATTTATTCTTCTATTTGTATGGCTGTAGCTGTTTTGCAGTTTAAGACACCGGATACGGTTAACGACAAATTTGATGTCGTTTCCTAATAATTGAAGATCAGTTTACTATAAGATAAACATATTTTTTTTGCGAGAATCGGCTGGGTCACATGAGTTGATATTCTAAGCCGAAGTGATAGATGTATAGATAGGTATATTTATTTGTTTATAAGCTTTGCTTTTACAAATTGATTGGCAGTATAATATGTCATTTATCAGATACTCATAAAATATTTCTACATTAGAGTGCGTTTTTAAATTGATTTCCTAACCCGCCAGTGTCGACCCATCTGTCTGTGAGGCCGGGTTTCAATTGTATGCATATATGGACCCGTTATTCACATCACCACTTGAGGGTTAATAACAAACATAAGCGAGAGCTACAGTACGTTTGCAACGAACTGTTGGATACCCTATTCCCCACATTTTTGTATATGTATATGCATATGCGTTCACCTCCTTCGCAGCCAGTCGCTGTTCCAGTATCGGAAACAAAATTCTTCTTTAGCAGGCAGGGAAAAAAAAAAGACATTTTATTGCCAGGGTAATCACTATATGAGCTCATCATTCAATTTAAGCTTGCAGATCGATTTGAAGAAAACAAGACAAAACTAAAATTTGTAGAAATTAGATTTTGATAGGAAATAGCGATTATTATTATTCGCGCGAATTTTTTTATTTTCACACCCCAAATTGATTCTCTTTTGGGCAAATTTTTTTCCGCTCGCTTCGCTCGCTACCAATTATTGTACCTGAACCCTGAAGTATGAATGTACATTATGTATATAATATGATGTATGAATGTTTGTGTACTTGTATACACTCTACAGATATCCAATTAAAAATATGGCTATATGACACAAGAAAATATGGTCAAATGACACATTACCAAAGCGACAAATAGCCATATATTAAAATATGGTCATATGACACAATTCAAAAGTGTCATATGGCCATATTTTGAAATATGGCCATATGGCATATGGCCATATTTTGAAATATGGCCATATGGCATATGGCCAAATGGCATGGCACCAAAAAACACTATATAGCAAGTTTGAAGCAATTCAGCCTATATAATGAAACAGGAAAAACACTCCAAAATAGACTTGCACTTATATCACTATTTGAATTATAAAATCAAAGTGTCTATAATATGCCCAGTCACTTTATTCATGAGGGATAACTGCCAGGTTGCTGAGTTGAAAAAAAATGGGTAATCCAGTTTATCCATTGAAGGTGGACCCATGAGGAAAAATTGGTACCTCGTAAAACTATATTTCGTTGGAAAGGTATTTTAATATTCTATAACTTCCATCATCGCGTCACATATCGAAATGCTGTAGGAAAAAAGTTATCCACACCCTACACAAAAAGGCGCATCTTGAGAATGAGGCTAATATGTTCCTAATCTTTGAAGTACCAATACGGTATAAGATTTAAATAAAACGAAGGATGATTCAAGCTTGTTTAAAACAATTCTTTGTCATTTTAAGATTTTATTTGCAGTCTAATAATTTCAAAATTTTTAAAGTTTTATTTTTTTTCCCTAATTTTTTGATGTTTTTAAACTATTTTTGTTTGTTTCGGGGGGGGGGGGGGGCATGACCCCCCATGACCCCCTTTCTGGATCCGCCACTGGGGTAAGTACTATGTTTCTACGAATGATTTCGTGCATTATACAAAAGATTTTGTAATTTTACTAAATAAAATACAAAAATTTTCGTACAAATCATTTCGTGCATTGTACAGAAGCATTTTTTTAAAAACACTAAGGCATTCGTAGTTTTTATTTGGGAAAATTAGTTCAATTACGAATGCCTTTTCGTACAATGTACCAAAAACATTCGTAGTCTTGCACCATGAAACTTTCGTACAATGAACGAAAATAATAGTTATATACCTATACTTATTATTTTTTTGGGTGTAATATACATATGTATGTATGTTGTATATAAATATGTTATGCCGGAATGTTGAGTTAAAGTGGCGGCATAACTCATGCGACTGATGTTGGCCAAAAAACATGGTAATAGTGTGTCTATTTCGTCAATCTCATTATAATGAACGTATGGATTCCTCATTGTCTTTAAGGTTTCTTACATCCATAAACATCGACACCATGCCAGGCTCTCTGTCATCTTTGAAACCAGAATTTTATAAAAAAAAGTTTTTAAAGCAGACTTTCGTAAACAGAATTTCGACCGCAACCCTAGTTGTACAGCAATTAAGCTTCTTAAGTCCCCTGCTGTGTATTGCTGTCCTTGACAGTGTCTTGAGTTAAGAGCAAGTGCGTAAGGCCAACTTTGGGTGTTTTGCTTTATGTCACCTTTTCTAAGCGTCATATTAGGCTTCATTACTCCACACTTAAGTTTGCGGTCAAAAAATTCTGTTTACGAAATTCTGCTTTAAAAACTTTTCTTATAAAATTCTGGTTTCAAAGATAACAAAGAGCCTGGCATGGATTTTGCGTAATGAGTTAGCGAGCCAAAGGAACCACCTCACCAATGAGCTGCAGTGGCTACAAGCATGTCTCCAGCATGAAGAACTTTTTTTGAACAAAACATTGCAACTTTATGATGTCTGGTATTTGTGTCGAGGTTTCCTCAAGTTGTTGGTGCCATTCCAAAACTTGACGAATCCTGCAATGTTCTCCCTCTCTCATAATCACAGAATTCCCCAGTTTATTGGTGTCATCCCAAAATCTGACGAATCCTTAAGGTAGGGTTTGGACTAGACGTACAAATATTTTCGAGAAAAACAAAAATCTTCAGAAAAGAAAAAAACTGAAAACAATCATGCTTTACATTCTTCCAGTTACTTATTCTTAGTGGAAATAAATCTTCCAACCGTATAAAGACTGCCTAAAAATATACAAACGCTGTCTTTCTGTAGCAAAGAAAAAGTCCTGCAGGGAGTTCTGTCATTCTATAGAAGACATTAAGGATTCTACAAGACTGGGTAGAATCTTGTCTAAGGAACATACAAATCCTTCTTTTCTTAAAAAAAATGAATGGCTCCTGGACTGACTCTCCTACCGAGTCCCTTGATCTTCTGATGACCACCTATTTCCCGAGCTGCAGAGATAGCAATCCCAACTTACTCCACAATCAAGACGTGTAGACTGCACATGTGAACAATCACAGAACCGTAATAAGCAAAGAAAACATAGCCTGGGCTATAATGAGTTTCGATCCGTATAAGTCCCGTGGCCTGGATGCCATTCTGAAAGTTGTTCTGCAGAAAATATTAGAAATTACTATTCCACGGCTCGGGGCAATCTTCATAGGGTGCATATCACTTAACCATATTCCAAATACATGGAGGCAGGTTAGAGTAGTTTTCATTCCCAAGGTCGGTAGGCGAGGTCACGAATCCACTAAGGATTTTCGGCCGATAAATCTAACGTCCGTCGTTTGTCCTGAAAACTCTTGAGCGCATCCTAGGCATGCATATAAGAGGAATCCTAGAAAGGTCTCCTCTCTCAAAATCCTAACACGATTACCTAAAAGGCAGATCCACCGAAACGGCTCTGCATGAGGTAGTACGGACGATAGAAAAGCCTTACACTACAAGGTATTTACCATGGCGTCCTTCCTAGACGTGGAAGGTGCCTTCAATAACGTCCTAACTGAATCGATTCCTAAATCACTCGTCGACTTCGGGGTCGATGAATACATACGTAACTGGATAGTTTCTATGCTCAGTAATAGAATTATTCAAGCATTCTTAGGCAATATCCAAGCGATCAAATTCGTTAATAGAGGTACACCACAGGGAGGCGTTCTTTCACCCCTACTGTGGCTTCTAGTAATGGACAAATTTCTTGTCGAAATGGAGGAAGGCCGTAAAATATGCGGATGACTTGGTCGTTTTGGTATCAGGAAAGATTTTACCTGTTATTAGCGAAATAAAGGAAAGGGTTAATTAAAGCAAAACGGAACTGATGCTATTTACAACCAAAACTAAGATACCAACCTTCCCTCTACCCCGCCTCAATGTCAATGGACAAGTGTTATCGCTATCCACTGATAGATATCTAGGAGTATTCCTTGATCTCAAACTCAACTGGAAAATTAATATTGAAGAACGCGTAAATAAGGCCTGTATAGCCTTTTATGCCTGCTGCAAAACATTCCGTAAAAAATGGGGCCTTCAATCTAAGATGATTCTTTGGACGTTCACTGCCGTGGTAACCTATTCTCACCTACAGCTCGATTGTTTGGTGGCCCGCTCTCAGCAAAGACTTCAATACTGACAAGTTGAAAAAGGTTCAAAGAACGGCTAGCATCGGTGTCACAGGGGCTCTTGTCTTAGGTCAGATGACAGATGCCCTAAATTCTATTCTGAAACTTCTATCACCCGACCTTCACATTAAATACTTGGTGTTTGTGGTTCAATCAGACTAAAGGAGGCCAGGTGCTGGACCGAAAGACCATACGGTCATAGCAATATCTCAACTCTTTTACCTACCGATTGAGCCCCGTACCGCACTGACTACTGCAAACCATCTCTTAGTCTCCATAAAAGTTTTAAAACAAGGTTCCCTTCTAGAACAGAATAGGAAAATGAAGATGTTACAGGAGACTTTGATATAACAATCTTTACTTATGGTTCCAAAAGTGTGGAAATGCAGAAATGCTCAATGTGTCCAAGTCTTATCGGCTCCCTGACTTTGCTAGCGTATTCCAGGCAGGAGTTCTTGCAATCAGGTAGGCTTGCATATTACTCCAAGAATACTCGCATCTTAACCGAAATGTCGCTTTTCTAAGTGATAGTCAGGCCGCTATCAAGGCATTAAATTCGACATCCACATCCTCCATATTAGTCAGACATGCCAGGAAGAACTGGATGATCTTGGCTCCAACCTGAAAGTCACTCTGCTCTGTGTTCCAGGGCACAGTGGCTTTCAGGGGAATGAAAAAGCAGATGAGCTGGTCAGGCAAGGATCAACCCTTCACAGCTCACCCGCCGAAGCCGTCAACATTCCGCTGGGGGCTGTGAAGGGCATTGTCTTATCTCACTTTACATCCGTATCTTATCACCAATTGACCAATTGCATCATATCTAGGAAGATGTGGCCTGCCTACAACAAATCTCGAAAAAACCAATTACTCTGCAAAAACCGGTCAGTTATAGCCAAGGCTGTAGCAATAAGCACGGTCCACTGGCCATGGCGTGTGCATGCTGCAAGGTTTGGTATTCCTTTCAACGGCTACTGCCGATCCTGTAGAAATGAAACAGAGAAGAAAACTGTGTTCCATTTACTGTGCCAATGTCCAGCTTTATCTCGCATTAGGATACGAACTCTGGGTGAAGCTTTTTATGAATATCTTGGTTAACTATCAAATGAAAGAATCAAAGATCTGATTAACTTCTTTGATGCGACAAAATGGCTATGAATAAATTAGTCTACGAGCCAACGACATAATGAATCAAGTCATTTATATAATGTTGTAAGGCATATCAATAGAGAGCGTTTGGGAAGTTAGACAAGAAAAAGTTTGTCTGGCAATTTTTTTTTGTCTAAACATAACCTATTCGTTCTGTTATAAAAGTACTCAAATAAGTAAATTTTTGAAATTTTGTCATACTTTGTGTCGAATTTACCCCATGTCCGTCACACCAAAATGCTGCCAGACAAACTTTTTTTGTCTAACTAACGAAAGGCTTTCTATTGAAATGAGTTACAACGTTATTCACCCTCAAGTGGTGATGTGAATAACGGGTCCATATGCATACAATTGAAACCCGGCCTCACAGACAGGTGGGTCGACGACACTGGCGGGTTAGGAAATCAATTTAAAAACGCACTCTAATGTAGAAATATTTTATGAGTATCTGATAAATGACATATTATACTGCCAATCAATTTGTAAAAGCAAAGCTTATAAACAAATAAATATACCTATCTATACATCTATCACTTCGGCTTAGAATATCAACTCATGTGACCCAGCCGATTCTCGCAAAAAAAATATGTTTATCTTATAGTAAACTGATCTTCAATTATTAGGAAACGACATCAAATTTGTCGTTAACCGTATCCGGTGTCTTAAACTGCAAAACAGCTACAGCCATACAAATAGAAGAATAAATTAAATTTGTTCCTTGCCCTTTCAATCTTTTGTTTATATTCTAAAAAGATAATACACAGAAATAAGTCATCGGCACCCCAAGTTAAAGAAATCATTTACTTCCCCTGATTCTATAGATCTTCTCTACGCATGAAGTGCTATGGCGTAAACAGTTTGATTCAAAGCTCAAATTCGGTTTTATTGTCCACAAAAAAAAGAAAAAAAATTAAAGCATTTATATGATTTTATTAGTATCTCGAACAAATAAATTATTACATTGTTTTTGAATCTTGTATTTCAAAAATGCGTCAACACAAAATAAATCAATCGTTTAAATACATTTTATGAAAAGGAATTCATTATGTAGAACAATGAAACAGTTAAGTTAGGAAAGTATTTATGCTTACAAAATTATTTCAACACGAAACTAATCCAAATCATTGCACCAATACACAAAATAGCAAATCCTGGGCCGCATAAGCTTAAATAAAAACATCTAGCCTGTCGTTGAATATGATCCTCATCAATATCGTCGCTATTTAAAGGAATTCCTCTTAGACATCCAGCAACAGGTGATGGTAGGCCCAGTTCAGCGTCATTTTGTGCACAGGCACAACGCCCTTCTGCTTGAGATATTGTTGTTTGAATCTGTGAGGATATCGATGAAGTTGAAGGAGGAACAACTTGAGGTTGAAGAGCATTATCCTCTTCGGATATTACAGAATTGATATCCTCCCCTGGTGGATCATTTGTGGCTTGAAAAAGGCTTTGATTTGGATTTTGGGATGAAGGTAGAGCCATCTTTGGGGTTGGCAAATAAAACATACACGGAGTGCAAAAATTTGCATCATCACAACTGCGATGTTCTGCCATTTTTCGCTTGAACTCGTTAACAACAGAATTGTACCTTTGGGCGAATGAGAATGCGTTTTCCATTTTCGGTTTTCCAAAATATTTTTCGAAAAGATTCACAAAATTTAATTTTGTACACACTGAGACGGTTAAAGTAAATTTGAGGCTCTCGGAGATCGGAGAACACGAAACTAATCATTCAAAGTAATAGATCGACTGAAGAAAAAACTTGTTTTTGATTCTGCTGGACCTCGTAACACTAAATGAATGCTTTTAGATAGATACAAGCCGATGAACATCTTCTGTATCCATTATTCAGCAACTTGACAAAGATGTGATTTGATTCGGTTTGTTTTTCGTTGTCTGTATTCGAACTGGAAATATCGAAGTGCCAGTGTTGCCCAGATAGTGAATTCTCTTTATACAATCTATACAGCATCAAATCGACTTAACTAAATTGACGAGGACAAATTTGAGCTGTTGAGTTAGTGTGGTTATCCAGGAAAAATGAAAAAAAAGAAATGCAAAAGAAATGAACAAAATTAGATCCTGGCCGAAAATCGGCGCTATTATTAGGGGCCAGTTATAGCGATTCAGAAAACCAAACCGAAAAGGGTGGAACGAGATGAAAATAATATTTTTTTCGGTTTAAGCGTTTATAGCGATCAAGAAAACGATGCCAGAAAAAATATTTCACTCTGACATTTCACAAAACAGGCGTTTATCTACACGCACGCAGTGTATTAATTTTCTGCATTGTGTAAAAATGAAATTTCCAATAAAGATGAAAAAAAAAAACTACTAAAAAATTATTTGGGGGTGAAACGAAGTCGGATGAGTGAGAGTGAACAAGAAAAAGGATTTTAAATGAAATTATAGTGTGAATCGATTCTTATGTGATTTTTGTTGGTGCGACGGATCAATTTTTTCTTGATCTCAGATCAGACTTCAGATTAAATTTAACACACATTTGCTCATATACTTAAATAATTAGACATTTCTCAAGCGTCAAATCTGTTTTTTTATTTAAATTCTGTGAAATTCATTGTGGAAAGTTTTTTTTGTAGAAAAGTGATTAAAGTTTTTAAATAAATAAAGGAGTGTAATGAATTGATTAATGTATTCTTCCGCAAGTGAAAAAATAAATGTGAATTAAAATCATTAGTTTTCTTATATTTGTATAGTTTATATATAATAAGAACGTCAAAAGAAATACATTTCCAAGAAAAAATCACATACAATTGATTTGATCTGTTTTTGTTATTGCTTTATTTGTGTTCTTTTGACGTTCTTAATATCTAAACTTTAAAAAATAAGAAAAATAATGATTTTAATCCACATTTATTTGTTCACTCGCGCAAAAATGCATTTATGAATTCATTAATTAAATTAAATTAATTAAATTATGTTTGTATGTTTCTCCTAAATAAATAAAAAATAAAATATTTATTTATGAATCCAAAATTAACTTAAAAAGAATTCTTTTTCCACAAATCTGCATTTACAAAAAAAAATCACCTCTGTCTCAGTCTGACAGCTCACCTTCCAGTGGAAAGCGAAAACAATTGGATTGGACCAGCAAAGACTATATTTGTTCCATTTTAATGGAATTGTCAATCAGCTGTGCGAAAAACCAAATTTAACCATAAAAAAGAATAAATACATTTTTAACAAAAAATATTAGTTCAATTGAAACTTTTATTAGCAAAAAAAATTCTCTCAGTTATTTAGCATCGATCAGTGTAGCATTTGTGTTTCAAATCGATTTATAACATACAAAATTTTCCATCTAAAAATTTTTCCGGTTTGGGTTTCCGTGTCGCTATAACTGGCCCCTTAGTAATATGGCTCTCTATAATCTGAAAGAGTTCCTCACCGATCCAATGACCGGTCAGTTATGAGGGTTCAAACTTCAAAGGTTTTTTTTAAGTTACTCAAAAACGGTTTAGTTTAAGGAAAGAATTTATTTTACAAACGTATACCTGAGGCGATTTCCAACACAAATGATTGTGAGACTTTTGTCAGTAGTATTTACCGTTAAAAAATAAAGCAATTTAAATAATCGTTAGTTTCGCAAAAGTAGCCCTATTTTGCCTTTTCTCCCCCACCACCTCAGAGTCCAAGTGCCAGGTCCTTTTTGTATGTGGTATCCGGTAGTTCCACTGTGTTTAGCAAACAAAATGTAGTTAGCATAATAGATAAACATCTGGCATCGGTTTGTTAAGCAATGGTTCATCTTTAAGGCCGCGGCTCCACTAGAAATATTTATTTCGGACATTATGTCAGGCATTATTTTTGAAATTTATATTTCTGTACTATGTGGGCAATTATGTCGTGAAATTCCATTCTTCGTCATGATCTCGCCGAGTGAATCTCGTCGTTTTATTTGAGCGCTTCAGGCTCTATAAAAATTATAAGAAGCAGAATGCGAAAAAAAAACACAATTTTTGGGTGAATCCATTTTTAAGCAAAAGAGAATTGCACGATCTCGAAGCTCATTTGCTACAAGACAACCTTCGGAAGGATGAAAGTGACTACAATTGTTTTTTTGTAGAATGTCAATTAAAAAACATCAAATAATCAACAAACAAAAAAATTAACGCAAGAGTAAATCATTAAAATGTCAAAATTTGTAACAAGAGTACCTACACGTTTTGTTTGATATGTATGTTCAGTGAATTAAGAATACTATGAAATGTCAGATTTATTTCCAAATTTATTTCTTCTTCGAAAGACAAGTAATAAATACAGAAATGTATATCTAAAAACATCAAAAATCCAGACATAAGGGGACTCCACAAGAAATATTGACTACATGACACATTTCTTTCAATCATTTATTTCTAGTGGGGGCCCAGGGTAACGCCCTCTTCACATATGGATCGATTTTAAAAAGAGTTTGTACATGACTGTCCGCAAGTGCAATTGGTCGGTAGGAGGAGTTACCTTTATTAGGGACGGGTCAGCGGATTTGTGAATATCAAGATCTTGAAGAATCTTGCTACCGTACGAGTGCGGAAAGATACCTGTCCCATAGACAAATTAACGTTCTCAAGTACAGGAGGGGCATTTTTCTTGCAGGCAACGTAGAACCAGCAGCAAAATAAGCTGCGAGCATATTCGCCTTCTCTGAAGAGCTGACAATTGTTTAATTGTCGACAATTTAGTTTAAAGGTCTATTAACTCTGGGAATAAAATATAAACAACAATAAAAAAGTTATATTTAACCCCCTTTCAACTAATTTCAGCAGGTATCTATTTAAATTTGATGATTTTTTAATGTTCCTAACGGTTTTTTCGGGAGCAAAAAAACGTTTAGAATTTATATAACTACAAAAACATTTTACGCAATATATAATATATTTTCAATAAAAACTGTTTATTTAATTTCAATATTTTAAGAACTTCGATGGGAAACATACCCTTGGCTGGGAAGAGATATTATCAATCCAGAAAGTTGGGTATGATCATTCAGAAATAATGTCTTAGAGCCTATACCCATTGCTTCAACCAGCACCTGATGAACTTCTTAAAACAATATTTTGTAATTGGTAGTAAGAATGGGGTTCTTATTGTGGTTATTGAAAAACGGGATTAAGTTGTTTTTTAGTTTGTGGTCAATGTCGTCGACAGTCATATACAAACTCTTGGCCTCTGAGGTGGTGTGGGAGAAAGTGCAAAATAGGGCTACTTTTGCGATACTATAACGACTATTTAAATTGCCATAATTTTTTAACGGTAAATACTACAGACAAAAGTCTCACAAGCATTTGTGTTGGAAATTGCCCCAGGTAGGTATACGTTTGTAAAATAAATTCTTTCTCTAAATTAAACCGTTTTTGAGTAACTTAAAAAAAACCTTTGAACCCTCGTAACTGACCTGGCGGTCATTGGATCGGTGAGGAACTCTTTCAGATTTTAGAGAGCCCTATTACTAATGATAGCGCCAATTTTCAGCCAGGATCTAATTTTGTTCCTTTCTTTTGCATTTTTTTCCATTTTTCTTGGATTACCACGTTAACTCAATAGCTCAAATTTGTGCTCGTCAATTTAGTTAAGTCGATTGAGCTATTTGATGTTGTATATTGTATAAAGAGAATTCACTATCTGGGCAACACTGGCACTTCGATATTTCCAGTTCCAATACATACAACGAAAAATAAACCGAATCAAATCATATCTTTGTCAATTTGCTGAGTAATGGATACAGAAAATGTTCATCGGCTTGTATATCTATGTATCTAAAAGCATTCATTTAGTGTTACGAGGTCCCTTCTTTCCAACGTCATGGAAACACTGATAAATCGTCAGCTTAAGAAATATCTCGAAGATCGGTAGCTTTAATCGTTCCACTGTCGAAGTCGATCTCATCGAACAATGGAACAAATTTTTGCATCGTTTTGGCGAAAGAAAGATTATTGCGCTTGATACTTCAAAGGCATTTGATAGAGTTCTCTCATTTGTTGGATTAGAAGCTATCTTCTGGACCGTTCAAGTTCAATACAAGTTGTATAAGACGGTTTCAAGTCTTACCAGTTAATTTCTTGTTTGTTGTTTTTTTCAAACACAGTTTCTTCAAAATTTTTAAAATTTTTGTTTGCTGATAAAAACTTTAACTGGCATTCTCAAAAAAATTTGGAATATGTATGATGACAAAAATATTCACATGTTATAGCATCAGTTTCAATTTCCAAATAGCACTTAGCGCAAATACTCGCACCAACGGACATTTTAAAATAATGAAAACAAAACAAAAAGAGCAAGAGCTTGAGAAAAACACGTCTGATCTCAACGAGAACTTAGAGAATATACGTTTGATAATTCACGGCATTTGCCTTCGGACGTGCTATTACAAGGATACCGTATGATAAGCTTATTAAACTGGCTCATTAAATATGGCAATATGACACTTTTAAAATGTGTCATGTGGCCATATTTCGAAATATGGCCATTTGTCGCTTTGTTTTAGTGTCATTTGGCTATAATTTTCTGCGACTTTTAGCCATATGGTCCAACGACACTTTTCTAAAAGCCTCAAAAGGCCATACAATTCAAATTTTGCCCAAGAGAGAACCAATTTGGGGTGTGAAAAAAAATCGTTGCTTAGTTTTATGTAGTTTGCTATTTAAACAATTAAATGGAATTTATAGATAAGTTTTCTTGCTGTGAAATTAATGTCGAGCTTTTAGAAAATATTGTCCATTTGCAAGAATATATTTTCAACTATATACATACTTAAGTAAATATTTAAAATAGAAAAAAATTTTGATGAGCGATAAGCGTAACGGACGGAAAAAGAATATGACCCAAGAGAGAATCAATTTGGGATGTGAAAAAAGAATTCGCGCGAAATTTCTTAACATGTGATAAAATTAAAGCCAAACAAATAAGACAAAAAAAAAACGCCAAACATAGTTTCTTAGATATACTCGAAATATGGTGAATCTGTGCTTAAGGATCTGGGGTTTGAGGATTACATGCTTGGGGATTTTGATTTTGGGTATTTAGATTTCGGGGATTCTGTCTTGGGGTGTCCTGGGGATTTTGTTTTTGGGAATTTTGGTTTTGGGGCTAAGATACCCAATCCCTTTAGTTATGTATAAGTCACATTATAAATCTTTGATATTTCGTTTCTCAGTAAACTTGTTTTTTATTGAGCAGAACTGAAATAACCATTGTTTTGTAATAAGGCATTTAAGAATTTTGAATTTTGGTATACAGGTTGGTATTGATGTAGTTTTCAATCTGACAAACATTCGCAAATTTCGCTTTTATTTCACAAACAGCGAGCCTAAGACAAAAAACTATCTTACAAACTAGTAGCTAAGTAAATTTTACATACAATTGTGAAGGAAAATTTTAGCATACCATTTACCATTTAGAAGTTATGTCACTTCAAAGTCTTATATTGTTCCCAAAAGTATGCAATTGCTTTTATGGATCTTTACTTACTTACTTACTTACTTAAGGTGGCGCTTACAGTCCAGGATGGATCTCGGCCTCAACCAACAAGCCTCTCCAACCAGCTCGGTGTCTCCAGTTACGCACATCAAGTTGGTTGAGGTTGTTCTCCAATTGAGCGTGCCACCTAAGATGAGGTCTTCCTCTTCCACGTTGACCATTGGGGTTGGAAACGAAAACTCGACGGGCTGGTGCATCGATGTTCATACGCTCCACATGACCCAGCCATCTTAACAGCTGAATTTTCAGCTTTCTGTCCATGCCTCTGCCCCCTACAGCAGGAATGGGATGATTAAGGTCTTGTACAGGGCTTCCTTGTTTTTTTGAGAGAGGGTTTTACTGCTTAAATGCTTTCTTAGCCCGAAGAAACGGCGATTGGCAAGAGTGATTCTTTGCTTTATCCCTGCACTGATGTCATTGAGGGAGGTTATAGTGGAACCCAAGTATACAACGTCTCTGACTACTTCAAAATTATATCTGTCTATTGTGATGTTCTGACCGAGTCAGTGGTGTTGTGCATATACTTTGTTTTTGTCTCATTCACGACCAAACCCATTTTTGCCGTCTCTGTCTCGATGCCAGCAAACGCACCACTAACAGCACGCTTCGTTCTTCCGATAATGTCAATGTCATCCGCGTAAGCCAGAAGTTGAACGGATTTTTGAAAAATTGTGCCACTGGTGTTGACTTCTGAGTTGTGCACAATTGCTTCAAGCACTATGTTAAAGAGGTTGCATGATAGCGCATAGCCTTGTCGTAAACCTTTCTCGGCATCAAAGGCTTCGGTGATGTTCTGGCCAACTTTGATGGAGCAGCGAGATTTCTCCATGGTCATCCTGCACAAGCGAACGAGTTTGGCAGGAATGCCGAGACGCGACATTGCTCTATATAGCTCGTCTCTATTTACACTATCATAGGCGACTTTAAAACCGATAAAGAGATGGTTGTGTCGGAGTGTGAAGATTTGGTCGATCGTCGATGGTAGATTCAACCCACTTAAAACCACACTGATAGGGGCCGATCAGGTCGTTGGCAAAAGGTTCTGAGCGATCACACAATATAGCCGACAAAATTGTATATGCGATGTTGAGAAGACTCTGTAGTTGGTGCAATTCAGAGCGTCTCCTTTCTTGTAAATGGGGCATACTATACCGTGTTTCCGTTCATTGAGAAGTATGCCATATATCACAAATGAGTTGGTGTATGTTCCTGACCAGATCATCTCCAGCTGCTTTAAACCATTCGCCCGGTAGGCCATCTGCACCAGCAGCCTTATGCGATTTGATACTTGCGATCGCTAATTTTACATCTTGTAGGTCGGGTGGACGGATATTTTGGCCTTCATCGTCCAAGAAGAATGGATTGTTCTGTCTTTAAGCGGGATTGTGGGCATCTTCACCGTTAAGCAGTTTGGAAAAGTGGTCTTTCCAAATCCTCAGAACCGTCTGCGTATCTCCTACTATATTCCCGTTTTCATCACGGCAGGCTTCTATTTTGGGCTGATATCCTTGCGTAGATTGTTTCACTCTTTTATAGAATTTTTTGATGTTACCCCTGCCGTAGCATCCCTCGATAGACTCGACCGCTTCTTTTTCGTGTTGTCTCTTCTTCCGTCTTAAAATTCGGTGTTCCTCTCTCCTTTTTTGTATGTAGATCTCACGGGCTGCTCTCTCAGCAGTTCTGGTTCTTGCCTGAAGCATGGATTTATAGGCCTCGTCCTTGGGTTTCGGTTTGGTCGGTTTGTGAAACCCAGTACATCAGTTGCGGCCTTTCTGATAGCTCCTTGACAGTGTATCCACTGGACCTGGTGGTGAGTCCTCTGAGAGATTACGAGAGACGCGGTCAGCAAAAGTTCTGTCGCTATTCTGTTCTTGTAGTCTTTTGACGTAAAACCTTCCTACAATACCCGGCCTTTGTTGCGGTTCCATATAGATATCCGTATCCAAAGTTTAGCGACAACAAGGTAGTTGAACCAAAGATACCCTCTTTTCCGATCTTGGCGTTAAAATCGCCAAGAATAATATTGACGTCGTACTTGTAGCAATTATCAAACGTCTCCTACAGAAGACCGTAAAATTCTTCTTTGGTTTCATCATCCTTCTTCTCTTGGGGCATGGGCACAGATCAGCGTGATGTTTTTAAATTTTGCTCGGATGCGGATTGTGACAAGGCGTTCGCTTATAAAATTAAAGCATATGACAAAGCCGCACCCAAATAAATGCTGTTTCTGTTCCTTCAAGCACTTTCCGTGGTAGATATCCTGCGTATGCCTTCTACATCACATCGCACTTCCTGATGGATGGCTGTGATGTCAGCCAGGGGCATCCACTAATTGTTGTGGCCTGTTTAAAGTCCGAACATTCCACGTGCATATCCGAAATTCATTGTCCAATTTTCGTTTGCTTAGGTCGTCAACATTTGGATCTTCTATATCCGAGGCTTGTAGTTAGTTCATAACTAGGAAATTACTCCTACGTCGGGCAGTTACCCCAGCGGCAGGAGCCCCCAACCTGGAGGGCCAGACCCTTTAATGACAACAAGGACCTATGCTCTAAATATGTCTGAGTACCCCATATAAGGTTTTCACCAAGTAGTTCGGCCTAACTGGAACTGGTGACGATACCGTTGATTCTGAAAAAAAAATATTCTTTCGCTACCGTCGTTTGTTGGAGGTGCCTTGGTGGGAACACTCCTTCGTTGGGGTTCTTTTCTCCCAAATTATTGATGTTTCTCAGATTGTTAAATAACCTGTGTACCAAAAATTAGCCTATTACAAATGTTCTCCTTGATACAATCTATTCTTTTTGCTCTATTATCTCATTGTATAGTTTATACTCATTTGGCGACCTATTTTCTGTAGGTGAGTTCGAAAAACCATTTTTTTATATTTGTTATGTTATTTTTATGCGATTAAATATCAATAGTTCTGTTTAACTGTTGGTTGGTACCATATAATATAAGAAAACGATTTGCTATTATTTTAAATACATACATATTGTTATATGAATGGTTTTGTCTCTTGTAAATATTGTTATGGTTTTTATCTCTACTACAGTAAATTTGCTGAATAATTATGTTGAAATAACAGTGCCGCCCAAACTGTACTTGAGCATTAGGAAATTTGAAAGCTCTGGAAGCTTTCAAAGCATCTTGAAAATTCTGAATGGTTATATGTATAAGTAGGACATTTTAAACGGAAATGGACACAGTTTGATTTTAACCGTTGTGCTAAGATAAATAAATAAAGAGTTTGAACTTAGATAAAAGTGAGTTTCATTTATAGAGATAGAAGTGGTGATTTAAAAGTAAAAGAAAATAAGTTTTATTTTCGAACCCAAGACAAAAACATTACAATATATTTGTTAAATGGTTAAATATATTTGCTTAAGGGATTAATATAATAATTGCGTTTGGGTTTAATTAATTTGCTTTTCGTTTGAACTCATTTGCTACTGTGTTAATAAATTGCGCAAATGCTATATTTTATTTCACTGCTTTGCACTTGATTGGTTGTTTTTATGATATGGAAATTGTCATCAAAGATTGCAAACATTTCTTCATCACAGGACAGAAATTTAGGCAAGGCAATGAAAGCGTGACACCATTGATTTTTTTTTTATTTTTTGCTTCATTTTATAAGCTTCATTTTTGCAATTCAGTTTTCAAAGTCAAATGTCGAAAATGAGCACGTATTTATTAAAAGTTAACCAACTCGTCCGTCGCCGATTGCATTTGTGTTTGCGGATCCGTCGCATTGTATTAACAACATTAAATTCGTGTGTAATTCAATATTTTGACATGCGATACGCCTGCATCTGCGTCTACATCTACGTCACTATTGTGTTCCAACTGTTAATCAAATTCACTCAAACTTTGTCTGGCATAATTGTTCAGAACTTCCTATAGGATAACATTGCAATTTTTTCAGGAAAACTTTTCTAAACGCTGGCTGGTAGAGTTTCTTAAAGCTTCATATAACATGAAATTGCATTTTTTTCAGTTACTCTTTTTAAATTGTGGCTCTAGATTTTCGATAACATTTTGATGTTTTTTCTAATTTGCTCAAAAAAAGGCTCTAACGAATTTTAGTAAAGTTTGATTGTAATTTATAATGTAGCTTTGAAGAAAAGTGTATTTTAAGGTTTTGGCTACAAATGATAATAATGGAAATCTGAATTGAACGGTTCTATTGAATTGGCCATAATTCCATGACACCATTAACGAAATGGTTCAGACTTCCTTATGTATTTATCATTCAAAAGACCTATACATGATGACATGTACGATTTAAAGATTAAACATTTCTTAACGGTAGCTCCATTCTTCGAGCCTTTCAGTTTTAGTCAAGATTTTTAGGTTCCCAAAAATAGATTGAACAATTTTGATTAACTTTGTTTGTATTTTTTGTAGCATTATAAAGACAACTGCGTTCTTATGTTTCGGCTAAAAATACAAGTACCTACTACCTACCTAACAGACATCTGTTTATAAACGACTTTGTTTGATTGGAGGTCTTAGTTAACAGTAAACCGTATTTGGAACTGCAAAATTAACGAATTTTATATATAACGCTGTCAATATGCTTACATGCGGGACATAAACACTTCTTAAACAAAACATTTAAGCTTCTTGCTTATTTTTTATAACAAAGAGTAGTTGTTTTTGCTCAAAAATTTGTTACCATCGTGCTATTGCACCCACAGATCAAGTAGGTACGTGTGACCCAGTCGTGCATTTTATTCTTTGAGATTATTTCGATTTGTGTTTTCGAGATTTTTTCTTCCTGCATCATTGTTTTCTAAAAATCGTGGCAATTCCAAACGCTCTGAATTAGATTTCCCCTTCGCCACCCCATATGATTAGATTTTAGAGTAACCATACATTTTAAAAGAGACAAGGACATGTCCTTTTCAATTTTTGTGCGTCATATATCAATCGTAGTTGGTTTTACTTTTTAAACTCAACATATTTGTTATATACATTTTGTGTTTCGATTAGTTTTGTGTTAATTATTATCTGCAAATTGTGTTATAATTATAACCTAGTAATAGGTACTAAAAACCTTGCACATTATTTACGGTGAATGCGGTTGTAATGCCTCTGCTGCCGCCAGATTGTATCGCGAAAGGTACCCAAATGTGGCGCATCACCCAGACCACCGTGTGTTCATTTATGTACACATTTCTTATTCCCAAGGACGATTGCCTAGTACTCGTATGGCCGGCGCCGCATGCGGGAGACCTCGAGGACACAACTACGACGTAGTTATGAGTCAAATTATAGATGATCCCAGCACTTCAGTACGTGCAATTGAAAGATCCACTGGAGTCCCGAAGGGCATTGTTCATAGAATCTTAAAAAAAAAAACAGCTACCACCCGTACAATGTGCAACACGTGTACAAAGTTTGTTACCTCGTGACTACGCTCCTAGAGTCAATTTTTGCAGATCAATGTTGGCGAAAAATAGTGAAGACCCGCAATTTCTCAACCATATTTTATGGACCGAGAAATCGACATTTAAAAAAGACGGTTATTTGAATTTGCATAATTCACATGAGTGGCACAGAGAGAATCCACATTTAATGCGTGAAGACCGCTCTCAATATCAATTTAAAATAAAAATTTGGACCGAAATTTTAAATGGACAAATAATTGGACCATTTGAGCTTCCAGAAAATCTAAATGGCGAAAACTACCTGCACTTTTTTACAAAATAAGCTGCCGAATTTGTTAGAAAATGTACCATTGAACATCTATCGAGACATTTGGTTTCAAAAAGGTGGTTGCTTAGAACATTATGCTCGTCTACTACGGGATTACCTGAGTACTGAGTTTTCCGATAGGTGGATTGGGCGCCTTGGGTCAATTTTGTGGCCTCCTCGTTCTCCGGACCTAAACCCTCTCGATTTCTTTTACTGGGGCTGCATAAAAGAAAAAGTTTATGATAAACCAATTGGAAATAGAGACGAACTACGCCAAAAAATTCTTGAAGCAGGAGAATATATTAATGCAAGGAGACTCGGGCGTCTGATGAACAGATCTTTTCTGCGGCGAGCGATGCAGAGCCTGTATTCGTGCCGAGGGTATACAATTTGAACATTTGCTTTAGTAAAAAGTGCTTTTAGATACATTTTTTTTCATTTGTTTCATTATAATTTAAGAATAGATAAAGTTTTCAGTAAAACATCAATAGGATACAGTACAATACTTTCCAATTTCTTAGACCTAATTTATAATGCTCGACAGCGGTTTAAATCTTGATAATATTTTGTATGGATGAATAATTAGCAAGTGATGTACCATTTTAAAATCTTGGTAAAATGAATAACTTGCCGAGGGTAGTGCGGTACATTTTTTTTAAAGTATGAAGAATCAAAGTTAAGCAAAACAAATATGTTTCACCATGACTCAGTCAAATTTTTTTTTCTTATGAAAACTACGATATTTATTTTTGAATTTGTAATTGCGATCAATAGTACCACCTCAAAATATGAACAGTTGTGACCACAGTACCTAAAAGTGTTCGGTCTAGGGTATCGATTTTTATGTTTTTTTTTATAAACATTACTATTTTTACTTAACAAAGCGAGATGGATGTTTTTCCTTATTTTTCCCAGTACGGGCATAACGTAGCCATTCAGTCGGTACCCGCTTGACGTAGAGTTTCGGGACACCCTGTATACTATTATATACATTTTTCACAAGCTAGCTAGGCATAATTTTAATTAATAAATAATTTCACTTACAATATTTGTTAAAGGTACTTGAATGAGAAAATATATTCTGTATATTTCGGAAATTACACACTTTTCACTTTTCGAATATTTCACTCTTTAAATTGAAAAAACACAGATTTTTGTATTTCTTTTTTTTTTTCAAAAAATACTGCACATATCTACATAATGTTACGCATTTGCACATACATATTATTTCTTTACAGATCGCCACATTTTTTCAAGAACTGTGCTACCGAACACTCTATTGAACCACTAAAAACTGAGTTGCTTTAATTTTCACGCATTTACCTTATATTAGTCAAGATCTATTTTTGATTGAACAAGACATGTGTGTGACTTAATAAGTTGAACATCATTCAGGCAAGATTTCACTTGTGTCAAATCAATGTATTTATATCCTTTGCTCGTAAAACTCATTCCCTTCTGCATGTTGCATTATACTACCCTGTTTTGCGTTCTAAATATCGCCGTCTTTGGACAGAGTTACAAATAAAAAAAATGTAATATCCTTTCACTTAAATCTGATAAAACAAAACGTCATACGCGATGTTTATCGAAGAACAGTGCTTTAGGTGATAAGGCGAAGCAACGTGAACCGTGACTGACTTTATCTTAACCATCTGGTGATGCTGAAGGCTTAGTATAGCCGCTTTCTTTTCCTTCCATTGAAAGTATAGATGTAACCTTGAAGGACTTTTATGACTATACTTTGCATTGGCTGTTAAGAAGGGTATATTTTTTCATTTTGTATGATTCGTATACATTTATTGGTTGAAATATAGAAGTGCATACATACTCATATGTCTCCAAGAAGGTGGTTATTCCATTTGCTATTGAATATTTAATCTGAATTTCCGTAAGACTATACCTATGTATAAAAAACTGCTTTAACGTTATTAGTAAAATTCATTGACATGTGTTCACACTTCGCTTTGGGATTGGTTTTTCTTAGTCAATTTGCTTCAAAAAATATACCTAAGAGTTTGTCCATGAATCAATTGTAAAATTCTAAAAAAAGGATCACTGCATCATGAAAGAGTTTAAAAACAATGTACCTAAAGGACGCTAGGCTAATTAGTACGGTAAAAATGTTTTCCCTCAGGCGGAGCTGTACAATTTCAAAAAGGTGTTATATATGTACAATGTACATATAAGTAATTATAATGATTCTTTGTCTTTAAGCAGATGTGCCACTGTATCTGGTAACTCAAGATATCTCTTGGAATGGCGCCATATAAAATAGCTCTCAGAGCTGACAAACAGTGGATGTGCAAAAAGTCCACAACCTAAAACCACCGAGCCTGTGCTACAGAACCAAATTGATGATGTGAAAACCTCTCTTCAAAATTGATCGAGAACAAACTACATCACGAGAAACATAGGTAGGTACTATTAACTGCCTCTTATACTTAGAAAGATGTGGCCTTCATCTACAACAAATAAACAAATATGTGCAGCAGTGAATAGTTATAGAACATCGGAAAAAACCCTTTTTAGCTTCCTAGCAAACTGTGTGTAAAATATTCCCACAAAAAAGTAAAGAAAGTAAATTATAAAGGAAAGGGCGCGAATCCTTTGTATAACATAGGTACTACTTTATGGGGACTGCAACGATGTGTTTTTTTACATTATTGTATATTATTCGGATACATTTTATTGGTTGCAATAAAGAAGTACATGCATATGTACACCAGATGATAGTTCGTTCTTTGACTATTCATTGTTAGCATTGTAAAATGGGACACAAAAATAAATAGGTATAGGTATTTGTTATATCCCAATTCGTTTTTGATTTGGTAGGTAGTTCAACATACTACAAAGATTTTATCTTTATCAGAATATCACACTCAAATTTGCATTAGATAGATACCTACATGTAGATGTTCGGTAGTTGCTAAGCTTTTTTTTATACTTATATGTGAATTTGTCTACTACGATTTCGTTTGTCAATTTTCGTGTACTTTTAACTATACTGGAATTTTGGAAATAGAAAAATAAAAAGAAATATTAAATAACTAATGATATACCTACCTATGTATTGGCCATGAAAATTATTTAAGGGATTTTCTATGAGTAATGGCGATTTTTATTGGTCACGTTAGATCAATATTTGTTGATCTAAGATCAATGTTTTTTGATCTGTTTTTTTTTTCGATCTTAGATCAATTTCTTAAATCTCATTTCCTTTCGAGATTTAATACATACCACAATACTTTTTGACATTTCTCGAACAGCAGACTTTTTTAGCATTGCGAGAATACAATTCTTTTGTGACATTGTCATTTTGAGACACAAACAATTACAAAATTACAATCTCGGTTAAAAATTATTTATCTGACATTAAAATCTAGGAGTACCAATACAAATCACCATAAATGATCCATTTACTCATAGAAAATCCTTTAAATAATTTGCATGGTCAATACATATACATATGTACGTACATCGTTAGTTATTTGTTCTTAAAATTTCGTTTTATTTTACTACTTCCAGTATAGTTTAAAGTACAGACCAACACACTCGAAATATTTGTTCGTGTCTGTGAATACGTTAACATCTCTGTCTGTGCATTTTGTGATGGCAACCATCCCTACGTGTGCCATTTATTTTTGTGGTGTTTTTACTGCTCGCATTTTATTATAATGTTTAAATGGCACAGCAGCTGATTTTCAGCTTGTTGGCAACCATAGTTGTTGCTTGTTGGTCCGTTCCGTGCATGGATAAAAGTCTTACGTCTTACCTATTCGTATTTAAGAGCCAAATAATAATGAGAAAACAATATCGATGTCGATGTGTTTAAACCTACCTGATATAAAATTAACCACTACAGCAAAAATCAACAGATTCAGCTGCGAAATTTAAGTTTTTTTGTTGAACTGTGCGTGTTTAATATTATAGTGGTGGAAAGCTAATTAGAAACGACAAAAATAAAAATGTTTTGAACTTGGCTGTTTTAATAATAATTACCAAACTACCTACCATTGCACGACGAAACCGCGTTACATATTTGTGTGTTATATGTTCTTATTTTCTTGTTTTTCATTTAATGACAAGCTCATGTAACGGTAAATTTTATAAAAATTATAAAAAATAAAAATCCTTCGTTTGAAGGAAAAGAGTTTGTTTCTAATTAGCTTTCCAAAACTGTATACCTATGTTGGAAACAAATTTTATGAAAATGATACAATCGGAGCGATCGACAGCGCTGGCACTGTATGCACTATCCCACACACACAGTGACACAGTCAATATTTTACTCCTCCGACTCCGACTCAAATCTTCAAACATGTAATGTAAAGCCGAAAACAGATGTGCAGAGGGTCTGCACGCTGCGCTGCATGCAGAGCCGAACCTAAAACAGATGTGCATACTTTTAAAATTGTAAAATGCCTAGTTCTGTCAAATCGAAGGGAGAATGTAGTGTCTGTCTGCACGCAAATTTAAAAGATTTTTTGCTTTACTCGTGTTGTTAACTAGTCCTCGTTCAAAATACACGGGAGAGCGTTTATAAACACTTAAATAAAATGTAATTCACATGATTTTAAGCTTTTATACTACGTTTTCATTACCTTGGGCCTCCACTAGAAATAAATGATTGCAAGAAATATGTCATGTAGTCAATATTTCTTGTGGAGTCTCCATATGTCTGGATTTTTGATATTTTTAGACATAGATTTCTGTATTTATTTCTTGTCTTCGAAGAAGAAATAAATTCGGAAATAAATCTGACATTTCATGATATTCTAAATTCACTTAACATACATATCAAACAAAACGTGCAATCTTGTTACATATTTTGACATTTTAATGATTTGCTCTTGCATTAATTTTTTGTTTGTTGATTATTTGATGTTTTTTAATTGTTTGCATTTTATTGACATTCTACAAAAAAAAATTTAGTCTCTTTCATCCTAATGAAGGATGTCTTGTAGCAAATGAGAATGGATTCATCCAAAAATTGTGTTTTTGTCTCCATTTTTTCGTATTCAGCTTCTTCTAATTTTTCTAGAGCCTGAAGCGCTAAAAAACGACGAGATCCACTCGGCCAGATTATAACAAAGAATGAAATTCATGACATAATTATGTCCGAAATAAATATTGCTCGTGAAGGCGCGGCCTTATGGCTGAATTAAGGTAATTTGGAAATTTGCTAAAAAAGTGTTGGTTGAACATCAAGCTATCTTTTTTCTCTTTCTTTTTTACAACCTTTTCATTCTTTGTTCTTGTTTTGTTATGTTTACGACTGAGGTTGCCCTGGATTTTGTTTCCAAATTAACATTTTAGAAAATATTTGTTCAATTCAATATAATCATTAATTTTTACGTGCTTTAAGCAACATTGTTTCTCTACTAAGATTGTATTAAGTTTTCTGGCTTGAGCCAAACTCAACTCCTCAGTTCAAAAAATTCAATTTTGTCGACTCTAGCAAAGCTTGTTTATTGTGTGCGAATAAACACCGCACATCTGTTTTCGGCAAAACTGTCAAAATAAGTAATGCCAGATACTAATTATTTTAATTTTTTTCGTTTGTTGTTGTGGCTGCAATGAAACTAGGCAGCCTTTTTAGGAATAGAGACATCGTGCAGCGCAAGGCTGCGTGCATACCCTGGAAAGTGACAGCTCCCATAAGAACCTGTGTAATTTATTTTCTCTGCATGGGAAAAGGCTGCACATCTGTTTTGACCATAACATGGTGTTTTGGTATATTCTCTTCTCCTTATAAACCGCTCTCACGACACCAACAAATATAGTTGCTTGATGTTGAATGGTTGAGGGGTTTTTTCATGGCTTATTCAGCAGGTCTCAGCTGATGCTGAATCTCCTTTAAAATAGGCTCTTGTTGGCATTGGCATGCGCAGACCTCAGACCAGAGAACGAGAAGCAGCCCAGTTTGGAATTAGTTCTTCAAGGTTCAAGTGCGTGGATGAATTATTTGTAAATTATTGTTTTGTACATTAAAAAATATACATATATAAATATAGATTCACTGTCACCGGTGAGTGATTGCCTTTAATTATTAGATATATATGTATGTGGTTTCGTTCTTGTTTGTTTTAACGAAGTGATTAGCTTATTAATTTCTGGCTCGATAAAACAGTATGACATAAGCTTTTGCCCGCTACATACGATTTGGAATTAAATAATTTAAAAATGTGCTTGTTTTTAATAAAAAAATAAACAATAATAAGTGGTAGCATGGATTCTATTTAGGACTATGTTTATGGACCAGTATATAACATCCCGTCTCCTTTAAGGCCCCTGCGCCTGCAGTTAGAATACGTTGTTTCCTTGCGTTAACGGAGGGGAAATCTTCAAAGTAAAAATGTCTGCTACTTTGTGCGTTGACGCGATGCGTATGGACCGCTTGCCATGTTTTTCTCTTTAAATTTTAGCGAGCACGGTATAACGGTATATGTATATCTCTGGCTGTGCATTTTATTTTTTCGTGCATTGCTTCAGCACTTAAAATCAGAGAGGGCATAAAGAAGAGTGAAATGTGAAATCTTTTGTACATTACCCTCCAATACACAGGCCAATACCCTACCCATTGCTGATTTTTTTTTTAATTGAAATCATGGCTGGCTGTGATTAAATGAAAGAAGAAAACTCAAAACAACAAGAAGAATCTATGAGTGCGGTGCGGAGTGAAGTTTAGTGATGTTTTACACATGCTCGCAGCATTTAAAGGATATCTATCAAATCGGCTTGTGGACTTGTGGGCAAACTTCTTCATATATTCTCTTTTCTGTCTGGTTTTATGCAGAGAAGACATAAAAAAGGGTGAAATCTGTCGTACGTACGTAACGTACTAATTATTACCAAATTCGATATTTTCTATATTCTTTACCTTTCACGTTTCACCATCCAGGGATAAAAGAGAATATATGAAAGAGAGTTTAATCTTTTTGATTTGTGTTTATGAACCTTTTTATTTCCCCTCTGCGTTTTATACCCTACAAACCAATATCTTCTAATTCGTGTTTTTTTTTAAATCATGTGTGTAAAAAAATGTGTGAAAACTAACCACGCAAAAATACAACAAGAAAATGAAATATTCTAGATTAAACAACCAAAGATGATAAATATCTAGATTTCAAGATTTTTCTGGTTAAATAGAAACAATAAGGGATTATTTTGTTACTGCGTGTGTACCATAAACAGCTGGTGTGTATATTGTAAATGAAATTATCAAACACTTTTTCTGAACGATATTCATAACGCCTTCCACTAAATCTTTGACGGAATGTCTGTCGTCTTTATTTAACAAATTCTCAATTTTGAAAAATTCTTCATTACCTTCGGATGATATTGAAATATAATTAATACCTAGTTGCTGCTCCATTTTTTAAATAAGGTAATTACCTATAGAATAAATAAATATGCTTCTTTTCACAACAACACAATGAGGAAAACAAATTTCCAACTAAAGTTTATTGATTGTCAATTTTGTACAATAGGTAGGTAGTGTGTAAATCGGCTCTGAATCGAGATAGGTACCTACTGAAAAATTAATCCAGATTCAACTGAGATCAAATCTTTTTTTTTTTTTTTTTTTTTTGCTTAATGGAAAACGAAAAGTGCTCAAGATCAAATTGGAAGTGGTTTTTTTTGGTTATATGGAATTCGATATAACTATTTATATGTTTGCGAGAGTGAGGCGCTTACTTCATAAAAATCTTGTAGGTACTTTTGCGCTAAGTTTATTGAATAACGTGCAATTTAGGCAATAATAAAAAGAAAAACAATTAGATTTTTGCCATAGACTTTCATGCAGTAGTTGTTTTTCGTGATGCGCGTACCTACAAACTTACAGACATACATCAGACAAAAACTCTCAAAACTATTGTTTCGACTTCTGTGGCTGTATGAGACTCCTCATATTAGTTTTTCATTTATATCATCAAAGTATGGACATCGACCTGTATCTAATGATTTTATTTAATGTATAGGTTATGAGTTTCAATGTTAGATTTTTTTTATTTAAGTCAATTTCCTAGAAAATGGTTCCTCCCGGCCAAACGAATGGGAATACATCCCCCTCTAATACCTACGATTTTGTATTGTCACAACAATGTGATTGGATAATTAAAATAAAAGGAAATGAAATACATTAAGAATTTATTGATTGAATTCGATATGTTCTTTTACCATTGGAAAAAATCTAAAAAATACTGCTCCTTAAACAGGGAAGAAAAAAATCTTAAATTGATTTTCTTTCGAAAAACATATTATGTAGGTAGGTACATATATGGTCTTTTGAGATTTTTTTTCGTTCGTGATTTTTGTGTTTTCGAAATTCTTTCATTCTTAATATTGAAAAATTTTTAACCTGCAAACTGGTCTGGGCTCTGTTTAAATAGTTTGATCCATTCTGATTCATGATGTTGTTTACTGCGTTGGTCAGGTCCATCACTCTTGCCGAGATCTGCTGTAAGACATCTTGAATAAAAAATTGTGTTATTGAAGTTATTATGCATGTACAAATTTTGATACGGCGTAAATTACAGTGGGTTGCCAAATTACTAAGAACATTGTAAATTTGTATCAATTTTTGCGTTTGGAGTGTAGTTTTGAGCTTTTGTTTTGGTTCTAAGTGAGTGTACGTGGTGATCTTTATTTTAAAGCCTAAGTGTTACATGGTTATTTCTTATTGTTGGAAGATATTTTAAGAGATGAAAAACATTTTTCCTTTTCGAAGAGCAATGAAAGGAAACAATAAAAAAGTTGATTTTTGAAAAAAAAAATTATTTTGGATATTTTTTAACTTCTTTTTCATAATTCGCATTATTCTGTTTAAACCGGGGCTGTTCTTTAAAAAAAATCTTTTTTTAGTGATTTTAGTAAATTCTTCTGAAAAGAATGCATCAAAAGAAAGGCGGAAATAAAAAAATAGTAATTCATTCCAGTCATTTCTAAAGAAAAATATCTGCTTTAGGTATTCGTGTTTCAAACTCTGTTGTTAACAGATTTAAATAATTTGGTCGAAAATATTCCAATTAAACCCAACAAATTCAATAAATGTGGAAGAAAGAGAAATTATGTCCGGGGTGCTGTGCACTCTTTCTTCCACATTTACCTGTTCTTTTGGTGTAATTGGAATATTTTCTTCCAAATTCAATTTTAATATGTTAAGAAAAGAGTTTCTTCTTTGAGAATAAAATTTGTATTTCCGTCTTTTTTCTTGGAGTGATATCTATTCCTTGACGCATTCTTTTCCGAAAAAAATTTAAAAAATCACTAAAAAAGAATTTTTTTTAAAGAAATGCTCAGCTTTAAGAGAAGAAAGTACAAAGCTTACGTTCAATTATGAAAAAAAAGCTAAACAAAATATCCACAAAAAAATCAAAAAAAAATCACCTTTTTTAACTTTTGCCTTTCATTGCCCTTCAACAAGGAAAAACGTTTTTCTACTAATAAAACCATTTCGTATTTCCTTCAACAATGAGAAATAACCGTTTAACAATAAGGCTGCGAAATAAAAATCACCACGTACACTTAGAACCAAAACAAAAGCTCAAAGAGACACTCAAACGCAATAGTTTATAAAAATGTACAATGCATATTAATTTGGCAACCCACTGTAATTGATGAAACGAGATGGTAGCTGCACCAACTGATCGGTGTTTAAATTCTTATAATGATGGTACAGTGAAAGTCCCCTTAGGCGAACTCTTTTTGTCCTCCTAAGGGAGTTGCCCGTCCAAGGGAAATAAAATCACGACTGGGTCGTACAAACTTGCTCTAATGTGTTAAAATGGTCTTGGGGCTTGAGATTTTGGGAAAAAGCTTTGAAAAAATCATATGAAATTTTATTAATTGGAGAAAATGAAGTTACTTTTGTTTTATTTTTTTGAATTTTAAGGATTTTTTTTCAAAATCGTTCGACTAGTTTTTTTTTCAAAAATCGGTTTCTTATGAAAAACTTCAAAATTTGTCTAGAGGGCCAACAACATATAGCAGCTCAAAGTTCTTATCAGAAAACAAACTTGCCGTTTTAAGTCTCAAACACACTGCAATTTTTTTAATATAAATATATTTATTTTTTCACCAATATTGAAAAATCACCTTAATTTCCAGTGGAAAAATCTCACGTCAAAATATCTGCTTATTTTAAAAAGCACGGCACACCCTTTTTTTCTCACAGGTAGGAGAGTGTTAAATGTAGCTACCGCCAAAAGGGGTAAGTTTGTGGTCTTTCGCATGTATGTTCTTAAAAAAACCTGCACATCCCAAAAACGACCTGAATAAAAGTTGAAGAGCATTCGATTTCACGTCAAATTTGGACCACCCGCTACCAAACTACATTAGGTAGCTCGAAGTTGGACCAATATTCCACATTTGTCCGATTTTCTCAAATCTTTGTAAATAAACTCTTTCTAAGAGAAATAGTGCATAAAGTTGTAGACCATTTAATTCTGCGTTGATCAGGACAGACACAGCGAATTTTTTAGACCACCCCTTGACAAACTATAGTGATCAGAGGTGAACCATAATGTATCTTTCCTCACCTTGTTTTATAGTTACTTCTATAAACAGTGCTCCCGCGAAATAGCCAGATGCATTCTCTCCTGAAAACATTTCCCCGTAACACCCGAATCGCTTAGAATGCCCATGAATTTACCCTTGAGCCTAGTATAGAGTTTTTTTAGACGCACTACAAGAATGAAGGCTTGAATTTTCCCTCCCATTGTGATTTACAGACAATCAAAACCAACGTGCATCGGTATCTTCTTTCATCTCCTATCCAACTTTCCTAAGCCCTCGCACTCACTGCTCGTAAATTATAAAAAAAATTAATCTTCTTCGAAAATTATTGGTAATTGCACTGTGAGTGTGAGTGGTTGGAATTACCGACCACATGCTGTTGACATAATGTTTGTTCTCTCTTCTGTTCTGTCTGCCTTGGGCCTATAATCTTTGTCGCCTGTGCCTCTGAGTGTGTTAAGACTTTAAGTACCAGTTGTACAATCGTGGTGCAGCACTGAACCTCGTTTTTGAATTCTTGATCCGTGGGTCAACTTTATTTAATCCACCGAAATCGGTGAGTTAACTCTTGAACCACTCTTGAACCACCGTCTAAACTTAAATTATGTACACAGGAACCGAGGTAAATTGCCCTAATAAACAAAAACAAAAATTATTGCAATTTACCAGCTGGGCCAATTGGACCAATGACAAATCAAAAATGTGGATTGATCAAGCATATTTTTGTGAAATTTATTTTCAGAAACATTTAAGGGTTGTATTGTATTTATGAATAACCAATGACAGAATTTCCACAGGTAGGTACCTGCTAACAATTGTGTTGCCTACCCAGGCTTGCCAGATTGGGCTATTTATCGGAAATTGGGCTATCTTTTTCCAAAATTGCCGACAGCAATTTCAGTATGACAGCCCAATCATAATTGGGCTATAAATAGCCCAAATCTAATCTTTGACGATTTTATTTTCCGTACACATAAATCATTTATATAAACCACTTTTCTGCCTCTAAACATACCCTTAATGCATTCCACAATTTTCTTTCATGAATTGTGTAAAAACAAAACCAAGAAATCGATTGACTACAGCATCGCTCGATGCAATTATGCGCTTACGTATTGATGCTACAGTTAAAAAAAAAAATTTGTAAAGATTTCTCACCCTCGAATGAAATGATTAGTAAATTTAATCAACTAATGTACCAGTGTGATAAAAATGAGAATGAAATTGACGATAACTCTGATGAGGATATCGCTTTTCTAGACTGATTTGCAGCAGTTACCTTAATATGTTAAATGTAATAATATGTTAACTCTTCTTTCTTTTATGGCCTTATGTTTCTTTTTTCGTTGTTTTTTTTATATACAAATGTATTATATATTTTTTTGTAATTTTTTTTTTTAATAAAAATGAATTGTGATTGAAGTTATAAGAAATGTTCTGTTTTTTATTTGTATTGGGCTACTATTTGGGCTACTTTTTCGGCTCCGATTTTGGGCTACAAAATTTTTTAAATTGGGCTATGAAACTAGTTCAAAACATGGCAACCCTGTGCCTACCTACCTATGGATTTAGTTGTTTAATGCGGTGACACCTTTCAAGGTATCATCAATATGTGTGTCGACCATTTAAAGCAACTCAAAAAACAAGGAGCGACTCATCTCCTTGCTTAGTGAGAAGTTCGCGGGTAAATCCATCTCAGTCATCTCAGCAAGCTATTGATGATGCTGATTATCTAAATGTTGCCACAGCCATCGAAGCAGCGCAGACCCATGATAGAGTTGGTCTAGTCGGCGGGGATACAGATTTGTTGGTCATCCTCACTGCTCTACCACAGACAAGAGAAATATACAGATGTAGAATATGGGCTACGTCGAGTTTAGTTCACTTTTTTAGTGTAGATGGCACCAGTTACACTATTTTTCGTTGGTGGTATGATCACACAAGTTAAATACGATCTTCAAACTTAATTTTTCTAACGTAGCCACCAGCCGCAGCCGCAGGCCGCAGGAAAGTTAGCATATACCTCATACTCAAACATGTCCGAGAAATTGACATCCTTCGAAAAAATTAAACATACTATTATCATACCATACCTCCATACCAAAAAACCAGTTCCTAGTCCTGGCAATACCAACCACGGTCCACGGCACGGTGTAAGGTGGAGTGGTGGAACTGGAACCACGATCAAGGAAACACAACTCAGTTTTATGAGGGGATAGTTTTAGGTATAATTGTAACTTGCTTTAAAAAATAATAAAAAAAACAGTAAAAGTAGTTTTATATTCATTTTAAATATTCATTAAATTTTCAAGACGTTTGTTTTGTGTTTTTCCCTTACGTCCCGATTTGTTTGTGTTTTTGCTCGTCCAAATACAATTTTTCCTCAGCAAAACTAGAATCATAAATGAAAGGGCATCTAAACGGTGTTTACCACAAATTGGATCCTTAAACCACTCAGGACTAAAGCTCTCTGTTTTTGTAATGCTTAAAGATATTATTTTGGATTTTATATTAATGATTTCTGGACTTTTGATGTATATGTTTTCAAAAACATTTATTTGAAGCTTACAAATTTCAAAAAATATGTCGGAGGGGGGAAATAGTTTACCAAAGTCTGATTCTGAATTTAAGTATGCCTTGTGGTGGATAAGAAATTCAGAATCGTCTGTTATTGTTGTAGCCGTTTTTAGTAATGTTTGATTACAATTTCGACATGGCTCTTTCATCAATTTAAATAGCTTGTAACAACAGTATCCTAATCCTGCAAAGTATCGAATTGACATGCTCTTGACAGTTGTTGAGACAGATGGCCGCTCATCTGAATCAAAACAACCGATCATTTCACAGTCAGGACTTAATTTTGCTTCTGTTTCGGCTGTATTGACATCCAAAATAGGCTTTTCAAATTTTGTATTTACAACTGTAGACCAATCAACATCAAGAATTTCATCTGAATCTTTTTCGCAGTTGGTGAATTTCGATATAAATAGTAGATTCAAAGAAATGATCTTGGCTATAATTGATTGAAACTCAAAAACATTTGGATTTCTTTTGTTCGCGTTTCGGGCACGAAACCAGTATCCTGGTTCATTTTATTCAAATCAAAATAAGAAAAATCGGGATAATCGGCAAATAGATCATCCATCGGCCAAAAAAAGGAAAGATGTTATAGTTAAAACCATTCCCTTAAAGCAATGAACGGTTGTGATTTAAGTAAGTTGTAATGACGCTAATAAATCTTTCATTTCATTTAAGAATTCCATAATAATTGTGTTTTTAATTAACGGTGGGTGTCCGGGTCTGGTTCAAAATCCCGAAATTTCCAAATCCCGAAAAATCAAAATCCAGAAAAATCAAAATCCCGAAAAATCAAAATCCCGAACAGCAATCAATACTGATAAATCGGATTAGTGATGCAGGCAGGCGCCTGTGTCAACAGTTTTCATAATCAGCAGTACTTGGGTGGCCCGCTTCCCGGGATTTTCTCCTCCTTTTTCGGGAGCACACCGCGCTCAGGCAACTTCGTTGCTTCGCTAAGGGTATGTATATTCGTCAGGCAGGCGCCTGTGTTAATAGTATTTGTAATCAATTGTACCTGGGTGGCCCGCTTCGCGGGATCTTTTGATTTTCTCCTCCTTTTTCGGGGGCACACCGCGCTCACGCAACTTCGTTGCTCCGCTAAGGGTATGTATATTCGTCAGGCAGGCGCCTCTAGCTTTTTATCATTCGGGATTTTGAACATTGAGGATTTCGATTTTTCTGGATTTTGATTTTTCTGTATTTTGATTTTTCAGGATTTTGATTTTTCCGGATTTTGAATTTTCGGGATTTTGATTTTTCAGGATTTTGAACTTTCGGATATTTGGTTTTCGGGATTTTGAACGGATCCCGTCCATTTAAAATACCAAAAATTTTATCAATTTGTATGAAAAAAATTGACGTGGCTTTGGCCACTCAACGTTCTGAGAAAAAACCGAAGCTTCCAGCATTGCTAAAATTGCTGATGATACGCTGTGTGAAAATACTTGAGTAGCCAAGCTAACTGACATCTTTTGGAAATTTGTAGGATCCACGTGTGCTTGGGTGATTTTCGGACAAGCTCTTACAAGATTTTGAGAGTCAATAGCATATAGTTCTCTCAAAACGTCCCAGCTAACAACATCTCCATTAGGAAGGCAAAAGTCTGAAGATATTAGATTTGTTCTGATAGATTAAACTAGATGAGGTACATCGTAACAAAGGTATATCTTTTTTCCTTCATAAACAAACCAATTTTTATCGATGTTTTTGTTTATTCCAAGTTGAAAAAATAGGCTTCGGTTTGTTGATCCTTGGTCGCATGTGAGCGCTCGTACAAATATTCCCAACCTTGCACAAACATGTAAAATTTGTTGTTTTAGTTCTAACACGGGACAAGATGTCGCACTAACAACATAGTTCAAAATATATTTGAAATTGGAGCAGAGTCCCCTTATCATGAAAACACAAATAGTTTTTCCTCTGATTGGTTCTCTTTTGCCATCACCATAGTCAACAAACCCGTCAATTCTGTCCTTAAACTTATTATATGTTTGATTTTCCTCGATCGATATTTCATCAAAAATAAGTACTACATTTTTACTCACTTCAGGTAATTCATCTACTTTGCCCTTTATTTTTAATAAAACCTCTTCATTGAAGCCTGGTGAAAGATGTTTTATATCCATCTACTTGTATAAAGAAGTAGGATGAGGCAGGTGGAATTCAAGAGTTTCCCTCATAAAGTTATAAAGAGCAGCATTCCTAAAAAGTATATTTTGAGAAAGCCATTTTTCGTCTTTAGAATAGGTTTTGTTCTTGGTCATTAGCATTTTTGCAAAAGATTTGCATTTTGTTTACCACAGGCAATGAATCAATTAACATTGATACCGTTTTCGTGGCTGTTTCCCCATCTTTCTTTTTTAATAAGCTTCCTACTTTCAATATATTAACTTTGCGCCGCAAAGTAATATGTTTTAAATTGCTTTGTTTTCGTATGTCTTTTATCATTTTTTCTAAATTGTATATTTTAAGTTTTAATTTTAAAATTTCTTGATCATTTTTTTGTGGGAAATATTCAGTACTGACATTTTTCTGAAAATGTTCGTCTGATATTGATTTAAACTCCTGTAAGGTTAATTTAACATCAGAACCTTGTGTATAAGTTGAAGGTTTCAAATAGGTTGCGATATTTGAACGGAACGAATTTGATATATTTCCAAGGTATAAACTGGGAACAGACCCTTTTCTAAGATTCTTTTTTAATATCAAATTTGTTTCAAAGTGTTTTTCACATAAATAAAGATTTTTATGAAGGACATCTTCTTTTAAATTACAGGCAATATGCCACTTTCTAAAAAGAACTTGGTTCTTCTCCCGAGTTGGAAATTTGAAAAATTTTTGTTGACAGATTCTCCTGCCTCTTAGCTCCACAAGAGGAAATACAACATTTTACACGGTATCCGTACCTGTGCTTTTTCGTATCAGTTGAAAACATTTTAAATGTAAAAAATAAATTTGCAGAAAAACTATATTTCGTCGTTAAAAATCTCCATACCTAATACTTTATTTATATAAATGTATTTACAAAAACTAACTGCATAAACCTACAAAACAAATAGGTACTTTGGTACTAAGAATTCAACTATACCTAGTAATTAAAAGTAGTAAAAGAAAAGCAAGACGAGATATAAGATAGGTACACAAATAAAATGTCTTTATCTTAGCTCAAAAAAAAAAAAAACACTATCCGTAGACACAGACAACCATTCGGTTTGACAAATTTAGGTGCACTGCTAAAAAAAATTTCAATCAACCCTCAAATCCTCAAACTCAAACAGTAGTTGAGTTGTGTTTCCTTGATCGTGGTTCCAGTTCCAGCACTCCACCCTCCACCGTGCCATGGACCGTGGTTCGTATTGGTAGGACTAGGAACTGGTTTTTTGGTATGGAGGTATGGTATGATAATGATATCATGATATGTTTAATTTTTTGGAAGGATGTCAATTTCTCGTACATGTTTGAGTATGAGGTATGCTAGCTTTCGATTTTGGTATGCTAGCTTTGAATTTTTTTTTGAACATGCGTTTGTTCTACTATTCTACATCTGTATATTTCTTTTGTCTGTGGCTCTACCCACATGCTCGGCGAACATTTGTTTCCTCTAACCAAGAAGAGGAAAAACACCACCAAAATATTTTCCCAACAGCCGCAATAAATGTTCTATGATTTCTGCAGGATGCAAGGAGACCTCCTGCACAAACGCCCACACTTGCGATTATAGGTCCTATAAGGAATGGATTCGTGCAAAAAAGAAATAAAATTTCGAGACAACCATCAGACATAACATTACGATGATGGAGAAATCGAAAAAAGTATGGATCTGGAACTTCCGTCTGTCTGTCTGTCTGTCCGCACCTCTAGAGCCTGAACTGGTGGGCCGATTTGCTTCAAACTTGGTATTTAGTATTTATTTGGCCGTTCCTTGGAAAATATTTTTAATTTCTGCTCTTACTTACTTACTTACTTAAGGTGGCGCAGACAGTCCATTGTGGACCACGGCCTCAACCAACAATTCTCGCCAGCTAGGCCGGTCCCTAGCCAGTGGACTCCAGTTGCGCACACCAAGTTGGTTGAGGTCGTTTACCACTTGATCGCGCCACCTTAGATGGGGTCTTCCAGAACTGCGTCGGCCCTCTGGGTTGGAATTGAAGACTTCGGGCAGGAGCGTTTTCGTCCATACGCTCCACATGACCCAGCCATCTAAGCCGCTGAATTTTCAGCTTCTTAACCAAGTCAATGTCGCTGTACAGCCCGTACAGTTCGTCATTGAATCTTCTGCTCCATACTCCATTGATACATACAGGCCCGAATATCACCCGAAGAATCTTTCTCTCAAAGCACCCCAGCCTGTATTCATCGGATTGTGTCAGTGTCTACGCTTCTGCCCCATAGAGCAGGACTGGGATGATAAGGGTCTTGTAATTTCTGCTCTAGGCCCAAAAATAGCGGTAGGTACCTGCCGTGCAATCGTACAGAAGAAAATTAATTTTCCCGATTTTGATAAAACTTTTCGAATGCTATTTTTTTAGGACAATCTTTTGGTTGGGAAATTTTTTTTCCAAATTTGTCTTAAAACGGTAGGTACCTCTCGTAGAACCGGAATTTTCAAATCAAGTATGCGTCTTAATACCTTCCAATCTTGTTCTTCTCTCTAACATTTATAAAACTATTTACATTAATTTGTTTTGTTTATATACATACATATACCTGTTCTATTCTGGTCTTTTCAGTTAAGCTCACAGGCTTATTACACACCTAATTCACAACAACTATCTCTTTTGCTTTCTTATTGAGTGACGATTGAGCAGAACGTAACAAAATAGGCGGATGAAAAGAATGATCATCCTTGTGCTCATTGATCAACCAATGCAAGCAATCGAAAGACTTAGTTCCGTAATCAATAATGTTGGCATTGATGTTTTGAAAAGTTTTTGGTAAACGGCGAATAAAAGAATATACGTTGAGCTTGTACATTGTACGAAAGAAGACTAGAGAGGGCGTTTTGTTTTGGTTTTTAAATAAAGTGCACGACTGGGCCGTACGAACTTGCTCTAATGTGTCAAAATGGACTTATACTTAATTTAAACCCACTTAAAAAAAATTCTACCCAAAATGCAAAAATTTAAAAAAAAATATATAAAACAACCACAGCAAGCTGTTTCTGTTTTTGTAATTTTTACTTGCGATTATAGGTACTATAAGGCAAGTTATGGATTCGTGCAGAAAAAAAAATTTGAGATAACAATCACACATGACATTACGATGATGGAGAAGTCTAAAAAAGTGGGTCTGGGAATTCCGTCCGTCTGTCTGTCTGTCTGTCTGTCTGTCTGTCTGTATGTCTGTTCGCGCCTCTGGAGGCTGAACGGGTGGGCCGATTTGCTTCAAATTTGGTATTTAGGATTTATTTGGCCGTCCCTCGGAACAAATTTTTTATTTTTGCTCTAGGTCCAAAAATAACGGCACCTGCCATACAATCTTGAAGACAAAAATTGATTTTCTCAAAAACGGCTCTAACGATTTTGATAAAACTTTCAAAATCCTATTTTTGCAAGAAAATCTATCTTTTGGTTTGAAATTTTTTTTCAAAATTTGTCTAATAACGGTACCTCTCATAGAACAAGTATTTTCAAATCAAATTTTCTCGTAAACTATACATTCGATTTCAATAAAATTTTGGACACAGGAAGTCATTCATAATTTTATTAATATGACATTTAAAAATTTTCAAAAACTTTTTTTTTTTAATTTTTTATAATTTTTTCAAAAAAATTTTTGGTTTTCGAAATATGTTGGAAACGGGTACATTGATTTTTTTTTAAATTATTTTTCAAATGTAAACTACAGATTGCCATATATTTGCATACTCAAATAAATTTCAAAATATTTTTTGAAAAAGTTTTTCAAAAATAACCTTTTAAAAAAAAAACTGGTCCAACGATTTTCAATATTTTTTTTTCCTAGATTGACGTATAGCTTTGAAATTTTATTGCATACTTAGTTTTTCCGAGAAAACTCTTAAACTAATTTAAAAAATAGAAGAATTTTCGAAATTATTTAATTTTTTTTTAATATCCATATATGCAGCCACTACGCAATTATTGAACATAAGAGCAAGTTCGTGCGACCCAGTCGTGCATTTTATTTTTTGTCGTTTTTGTGTTTTTATACCCTATTCTATAGATAGGTATATTGTACTTGATGTGGTTGTGGAGCTTGTAACATAGAGAAATAATACCGTTTCCGTTAGGTATAGAAAATTTTACTCAGAATCAAAAGCCTAGTCGATTTAGCCATGTCCGTCCGTCCGTATGTATACTCTCTAGAGGTCACAATTTTTTAGCTAGAAAGCTGACATTTCCTATCTTTCTATTCCTTCTAACTATTGCCGTGCAGTTTGCATTCAAAAGACCTTGGGTCTTACAGGCATATAGTTAAAATTAAAAAAAAAAAAAAAAAAAAAACAAAAAAAAAGTTTCCTGGTAAACTGCATGTCCATTAACATATATCTTTCACGAGATAATTATCACATAAAATCTCAAACCACTGTACCACCTTTCTTTCCTATCTTTTTATTCCTTCTCTTTCCTCGCTCGCACATGTTAATTCATTATAAAGGTATTAATATCCCTTTGAGTGCGAGTGCATTATAAAAAAAAAAAAAAACGGACGGAAAAAAGGTTTAAATTAAATATTTGTACCTTAAATTTTTAAAACTTTTTTGGTTTTTTTCATAAAAAGTGGGCGTACGCCACTCCCGAAACTAAAAAATTCTTTGCATGCACAAGCCTTATAGTTTCGATTAAGAGAGGCATACATTTGGGATTGTGGATTCATTATAAATAACGTTTATTTGAAAAAAAAACTAATTTTTTATAGTTTCTAATGAAAAGTGGTCCTCAACCACTCCCAAAATCAATTTTTTTGATTTCATATACAAGTTGTTTATGTACAAGCAATACCCACAAAATTGCATGTTCTCGCTCTAATGTAAGCATTGTTATTTTCTAAAAATGATATTGACGGTTTTGTATGAAAAGTGGGCGTCAGCCACGCCCAAACTTAAATATTTTTCTTTAATTGGAAAAAAATTCACCTAAAGCTTGCGTTAGCGTTGTGCTTTTATCATAACTGTACAAAAAACATAATTTAATTTTGATAAATTGAGGTTGTTTAACAAAAATGGCGATTGTGATGTGTTTGTAGGCGGATTTTACCGGTTCAAGAACTTAGCCTTACTCTTTGATTATATATACCAAATGTCAGCTTTCTAGCTAAAAAATTGTGACCTCTAGAGATTATACATACGGACGGACGGACATGGCTAAATCGACTAGGCTTTTGATTCTGCGTAAAGTTTTCTATACCTAACGGAAACGGTATTATTTCTCTATGTTACAAGCTCCACAACCACACCAAGTACAATATACCCATTCTATAGAATAGGGTATAAAAACACAAAAACGACAAAAAAAATTACAAAAACAAAAACAGCTTGCTGTGGTTGTTTTATATATTTTTTTTTAAATTTTTGCATTTTGGGTAGAATTTTTTTTAAGTGGGTTTAAATTAAGTATAAGCCCATTTTAACACATTAGAGCAAGTTCGTACGGCCCAGTCGTGCACTTTATTTAAAAACCAAAACAAAACGCCCTCTCTAGTCTTCTTTCGTACAATGTACAAGCTCAACGTATATTCTTTTATTCGCTGTTTACCAAAAACTTTTCAAAACATCAATGCCAACATTATTGATTACGGAACTAAGTCTTTCGATTGCTTGCATTGGTTGATCAATGAGCACAAGGATGATCATTCTTTACATCCGCCTATTTTGTTACGTTCTGCTGAATCGTCACTCGATAAGCAAAAGAGATAGTTGTTGTGTATTAGGTGTGTAATAAGCCTGTGAGCTTAACTGAAAAGACCAGAATAGAACAGGTATATATATACGTGTATGTATATAAACAAAACAAATTAATGTAAATAGTTTTATAAACGTTAGAGAGAAGAACAAGATTGGAAGGTATTAAGACGCATACTATAGCAGTCGCATATCTTATCTTATCGGCGACAAAATGGTGTTTTGAAATAAGAAAAGTGTGGATGAATAAATTCAACGAGCTTGCTCCAATTATTGGCAATGGCCTAGGTTTAAGATTTAGGGAAACAAAATTATGTAAAATACACGACTTAATAATTATAACAATAATTATAATAATTTTAACTATATGCCTGTAAGACCCAAGGTCTTTTGAATGCAAACTGCACGGCAATAGTTAGAAGGAATAGAAAGATAGGAAAGATTTTTCGTTGGTACAATGGATTGAGAAATAGGTGACATTAATCTCATGAAAATCCCACGGGTGGCGTCCAGTTGAAGCTGGGGGAATATTGAAAAGTTGTTTAGTTTTAATTTTCTTAGTTATGTAAAATATTCAAAGAAGTTTACAGAAGCACAAACACCATTTAAAAAGTAAGGACTGATTTAAAAAAGAGTAAAAACCTAATAAATTGGCTTATTTGATCGTTGGGGATTGTTTTTTTTTGAATTCTGATTTATGGACCGAATTTACTTAAAATCACAGAAGTGTCTGTTTGTATTTTTAAAATATCAGCTTTTAACTAAATGCATATGAAAGAATTATTATTTTCAAAACATTTATACATTTTGACGGAACGAAATTCGCCGGTACACTTAGTTGAAACTAGATTTGACACTAGACACAAAACATACACAATTCAGACATAATTCAGCGAAAAGAATTTTTCTTTTTTAATGTCTTTGTTTGTAAACCAATAGGAATATCCTATAGGCTTTCCCACTCGGTGGAGCTGTGTACAATTGGCCGGGGAGGGTTAAATGTATACCACCAAAGGAGTATGTTTGTGGTTTTTCGCTTGTATTATTTTCAAAAAAAATTCTAAATAATAGTATTGGCGTTTAATGAAACAAAACCCAAATTTAGATCACCCACTACCAAACTGCATGGTGTTAAAGTTGGACCAATTTTCCACGTTGGCATTTTTACTTGATATTATAGGTATCTTCTATAATGCAAGTTATGGATTCGTGCAAAAAAAAATTTTTTGAGATAACAATCAAATATGACATTACGATTATGGAGAAGACGAAAAAAGTAGTTCCGGAAATTCTGTCCGTATGTCTGTTTGCCTGTTCGCACCTCTACAGCCTAAACGGATTTGCCGATTTGCTTCAAACTTGGTGTATTGTTATTATTGGTGACTCCCTAGGGGGTCTTTTTAATGTTTGCTCTAGGTCGAAAAATAACGGTACCTGCCATACAATCTTTAACAAAAAGTTTGATTTTCTCAAAAACGGCCCTAACAATTTTGATAAAACTTTCATGAAGTTTTTTTTTTTTTTGACAACGATACATCTTTTGGTTGGAATGGATTTTTTCGTAATTTGTCATATAACGGTACCTCTCATATAACCGGTTTATTCAAATGAGTTTCATCATAAACCATTATCCCGATTTCAATAAAATTTTGCAAACAAGAAGTAGACCTGTGAAGTTAGCAAAACAATTGTTTAAAATTTAATAAAAAATTGGAGTTTCCGGTAGCAAACAAAGAGTTCTAGAGTTCCTCATACTTTTTACTTGCGATTATAGGTACTATGAGGCAAGTTATGCATTCGTAAAAAAAGATTCTAACAATCAAACATGACATTACGATAATAGAGAAGTCGAAAAAAGTGGGTCCGACAATTCTGTCTGTCTGTCTGTCTGCCTGGCTGTCTGTCCGTCCATCTGTATCGGCATCTTCAGCCTAAACGGCTGAACTAATTTGCTTCAAACTTGATAGATAGTATTATTATGACGTCCTACGGAGGGATTTTTGAAATTAGTATTCTAGCTTTAAAACTAATGGTACCTGCCATACGATTTTTAGTGAAAAATTATTTTTTCTCAAAAACGGCTCCTACGATTTTGATAAAACTTTCTGAATAGTGTTTTATATACAATCTTTATTTTTTGGCTGGAATAGATTTTCCAGGAAAAGTCTTATAACGGTCCCTCCCATAGGACCAATTTTTTGAAATCCGATTTTCTCGTAAGACAATTCACGAATTTCGATGAAATTTTTAATGTAAGAGCTTTTATAAAAGAAATAATATAAATTCTTCAATTTTTCAAAAAAAGTTTTTTTGAGTTTTAAAAAAGTTTCAAAATTATTTTGTTTCCAAAAAAAATAACAAAAAATGAGTTCTGATTAGAGTTGCCTATAAATACTTTGGTTCTAAGTCATTGGGAACTTAAATTTTGCGAATAAATTTTGAAGTATTAGTTTTAGAAAATAAAGTTATTAAGGAAATGCTTAGAACTCTGTTTGCTATAGGGAACTAATCAGAACTCCTTTTTTGTGATTTGTTTGGATTTTGAAAATGTTTGGTACTAAGTCAATGGACACCTTACTTACTTTTCCAATTTTGCAGAAGTCTTTCTAAAACCCATCAGAAACTCTAGAACTCTTGGTTTTATGTTCAAAAACATGCTCAGAACTTTTTTTTTCTCATAATCCTTGCTGCGTGAAGTTAGAAAAAAAAACTTTTTTTTTCGAATTTTAACACTTTATTCGCGAGAACTATTGAAAAAAAGTATGAGGAACTTTAGAACTCTTTGTTTGCTACCGGGAACTCCAATTTTTAATAAATTTTAAACAATTGTTCTGCTTACTTCACAGGACTACAAGAAGTTATTTATAATTTAATTTATATTGCATATCTTTTTTGATTTTTCAAAATGTTCAAACGAAAAGTTCGGCTTTACGGGTGTATTGAATTTCTTTAAAATAATTTTCTGGATAAAAACTACAGATCTTCTAAAAATGACATAGGTACTCAAAAAAAATTTAAATTTTTTTTCAAAAAGTTTTTCAAAAAACTGGTCCAACGATTTTCGATAATTTTTTTCTAGATAGACATTTGGTTTTGAAATTTTATTGCAAATATTACGTTTTTCCGAGAAAACTCTAAAGGTAATTAAATGAAATGCACGACCGGGTCGCACGTACGTGCTGTGTGAGTGCAATAGGTATTACGATGAAAACAAACTTCGAGCAACAAGAGAAACTGTTAAAACCAATTTCCGCTATTATCATTTGTAGCCAAAAACTAAAAATGCAGTTTTCTTCGAAGCATTTTATATATTTTACATACAAAGTTTAATAAAAAACGGTACAGCCTTTTTGAGCAAATTAAAAAAACCAAAAAAACTGGCCAAAACCTAATGGCTCGTTGTGTGGGAGCCACCATTTGAAAAAGAACAACTGAAATAAATGCAATGCCATCTAAAAGGAAGCTGTAAGGAATATACCAAACAAAAATTGAGTGAATTCGATACAACCGTTGACAATTTATGGCCATTTAAAAAAAGCCGTTAAGACCAGATCTCCGTTATGAAAAAAAACTGTTAATTGAATGGTACCAGTTTGAGCCGGGCTAAAACGAAATGAAAAAAAAACATAAGCAAGAGCTACAGTACGTTTGCAACGAACTGTTGGATACCCTATTCCCCATTTTTTTGTATGTGCATGCGTCTGCCTCCCGCAAACAGCCGATGTTTCAGAAACAAAATTCTTCTTTAGCAGACAGAACAAAATTCAATAACATTAATTTTATGCGGTGTGATGTTCAATTAGTGCTGGCGCAATAAAAAAAGCAGTGCGCCACGCCCAAAGTTAAAACGTTTTATTGCCAAGGCAATTGTTATGAGCTCAGTGACATTCAATTTTATTCTTGCAGATCGATTTGAACAAAACAAGACAAAACTTAAATTTTTAAAAATTAGATTTGGAATGGAAACAGCGATTATGTGTGTTTTTTTAACAATTTTTAGACCACACTCTGCTACGTAACCAAGGAATATAAATCCAAGTGTTCATCTGTTTACTTCAAAACTGCGACCGATAGTTAAAAAACGTTAAAAAAATTAATGCATTATACGACTTTTGACGGAAACACCCCTTAAAAGTGGGCGTGTCTTAAAAATTTGAAGCACTAACTGCACTTTTTTCAGTATTTAGGCATATGTGTAAGACTACAGCTGAATCGAGTAGTTTTTAAACAATCTTACCTGAACAAAGGTATTTTACCAAAATCACGCCTTTAAAAGTGGGCGTATTGAAAAAATTTACAAAAGAAAATGTAGAGATATATTACTCAAATAACGAACGGAAGGAAAAAGGTTTAAATTAAACATTGGAAACGCCTTAAATTCTTAATGCTGCGTTTTTCGTTCTTTCATGAAAAGTAGGCGTAAGCCACGCCCAAAATTCAAAAACTTCTTTTCATACACAAACCTTTTAGTTTCTATTAAGAGACGCAAAATTTTGGCTTAAGGATTCATTATAAATACCGTTTATTTACAAAAACAATTTTTTTATAGTTTCTAATGAAAAGTGTGCGTCAGCCACGCCCAAAATCAATTTTTTTGATTTCATACACAAGATGTTTATGTTCCAGTAAGACCCACAAAATTTAATGTTTTTCGCTTTAATATAACAACTGTTATTTTATAAAAACAATATTGATGGTTTTGTATGAAAAATAGGCGTAAGCCACGCCCAAACTGAAATATTTTTATTTGATTGGAAGAAAGTTTACCTAAAGCTTACGTGTGCAAAATTTTAGCGTTATGCTTTTATCGTAACTGTACAAAAAACGTAATTTAATTTTATTAAATTGAGGTTGTTCAACAAAAATGGCGGTTGTGGGCGTGTTTGTGGGCGGATTTTACCGGTTCAAGAACTTAGCCTTACTCTTGAACCAAAGATTATATATACCAAATTTCAGCTTTCTAGCTCAAAAATTGCGACCTCTAGAGAGTATACATACGGACGGACGGACGGACGGACGGACGGACGGACGGACATGGCTAAATCGACTAGGCTTTTGATTCTGAGTCAGAATATATATACTTTTCTATACCTAACGGTATTATTTCTCTATGTTACAAACTCCATACCAAATACAATATACCCATTCTATGGAATAGGGTATAAAAACCTCGACAACCATTTTTCTTCAAACTGCTTTATATCAAGTTTGAAGAAAACTTGACGGGTTTTCTTCAAACTTGATATAAAGCAGTTTAGGTTGTAGCATGACGTGAAAAAGCTCAAATCCGCAAACCACTTTATTGGGTTACTCTATCATCGTTATGTAATGTTTGATCAAAACCTCGATTTTTTTTCTCTGCATGAAACAAATACTTGCCCTATAGTAAAAATAAAAGAATTTTCGAAATAATTTATATTTTTTTAATATACAGCCCCATAGAAATTATCGAACATAAGAGCAAATTCGTGCAACCTAGTGGTGTATTTTATTTTAAATATATTTGTAAAAAAACTCTTTATCAAAAAAGGAGGGCAGTTCAGAGTTGAAGTACATTTAATTCTGTGTCGAACGGGACCAAGAGATATTTTTTTTGATCACGACTATAATGGGCCAGAGGTGAACCAATTTTACAATTGAGAAGTTATGATTGGTTTCAAGCTTCAACAAGGTAGTAAATTAATCTTCTTTAAATTATTGCTAGTTATTACCAGATTAGTCTATTGGACCACGAACGTGCTCTTATACTAGATAATTGCTTAGTGGCTGCATAAAGTATATTACAAAAAACTTGGTTGACTGTAAAGTCGGTTTACGGATGATAACTTTGCGTGATAAACTTACTTACTTACTTAAGTTGGCTCAGACAGCCCATTGTGGACCACGACCTCAACCAACAATCCTCGCCAGCTAGGCCGGTCCCTAGCCAGTGGCCTCCAGTTGCGCACACCAAGTTGGTTGAAGTCGTTTACCACTTGATCGCGCCACCTTAGATTAGGTCTTCCAGAACTGCCCAGGCCCTCCGGGTTGGGATTGAAGACTCGTCGGGCAGGAGCGTTTTCGTCCATACGCTCCACATGACCCAGCCATCTAATCCGCTGTATTTTCAGCTTCTTAACCAAGTCAATGTCGCTGTATAGCCCGTACAGTACGCCATTGAACTTGATGGTACCTTTTCCAAAAAATCCTTTGACATTTAGTGAAAATCCCACTCAAATAAGAAATACACCTCGCTTTTTCTTTAAGTCAGTAAAAATCCCATACTCTGAGAACACTACACTGTTTTATCGACGAGTTGATGGTGCCAAAAGATCAGTTTGTTTTCATATACTTGCGATTGCAAGTAGGTTTTGAGGAGTTTTATCAAAAACTACTAGTTTATGAAAGAGAAAAATGTATAGGAAACCTTGTGGTTTTGGTGTAGGTTTTGGCCTTTTAGACAAAAACCCTATTCCAGAATGATTTTTTTTATAGTCAAACAAACAACCACACCGCTTGCCCTACCCGCATTGTGTACCTTTTCAGCATCTTCCCAATACAACATATAATCATCAACGAAATGAGCAAATTCAGTTTTCTTATTATGCAATACATTTGTTTAAAAAAAAAATATATCAAACTTATTTATACAGGGTGTGCCAAAAGAAATCACCCTATTGGAAGATGCTATCATTTTTGCAAATGGCCGCCAATGTCAAATCTGTTTTGACATTTGTCTACTAGACAGATGCAGAATACAAGAATACAAGCCATAGAGCTATACATGAACCGATATTCTGAAGGCGGCGGCGCGGCGGGCGTTCCCGGGTCGCCTCATCTCTCGTTTTGGCGATTTGCATTGGCCCGCAAGATCGCCCGATTTAACCGTTTCAGAATTTTTTTTTTAGGGTTTTTTGAAGTCCCGTGTTTTACAACATTCGACAAGAGTGCGAGAATCTGTCGCCCGAATTGGTCAATTGTGACGGCACCCATTTGGCCGATATCGTCTTCTTGACCATGACTTGACCAATGCAATTTTAAAGGTTCAAATAAACATAATCAAAAAACCGAATCGAAGTTTTTCATTTAGAAAAAAAGAGAGCTAAACAACATCGGATGGATGACTTCTTTTGGCCCACCCTGTATATGCAAAAAAGTTACAGAAACTAAGCTTACTTTTTTAATTCGCTACATTATAGGATACCAATTGACAGAAATCTGGTTGCTAGTGTTGACTTGTATTCCAGGCCGCAGATGCAGTAAGTGCTTCGTTTAAAGTTGAGCGATGTATATCGTGGACGATTACGTTGCACATGAAGTCCGATTTTATAGTAAGTCTTCGCAGGAATTCATTCCACATCATTATAATGTTTTGCTACGAAACTCCCATTGTTCCAGTTGAAAATCTTGTCATTTATATAAATCGACGTTTCTCCAAAGCAAATTTTAATTTTCTTATTGCATTTGGAAATTGCTTTACCCAATTGTCAAAGGTTAAATCTCCTTCTCCTCTCTCTTTCGTCTGTGCAGTGTAGTCTTTTTCGATGTATACAGCGAATCCATCAAGTCTTTTTTTAACAGACATGGTTACTCACATGCAGTGCACATTCCATTGTGAAAACAAAAGATATTCCATTTTTTGTTTTTATTTGGCGGGATTCAACGACAAGGCTATTTGTTTATTGTTTTGAATACTAGAACAGATCTCATTAAATTTGTCGACTGCTTGCTTTAAATTTGTATTTTTCAAGCCTCTTACGACTATCTATGAGCGCCGCGCCGCGTCGTTCTATCAATGATTTCAAGTCTATTTTTCATCGTAATCAGGTCTTCCTTGAGTATCGCATTCTCGTTTCGAAGTTGTTCGATTTCCAGACGAAGAGGGGTGAGATCATCTTTTTCAGCAACATCCTCCAACTTCTTGTCTAGTATATTGCCAAGTTTACGTTCAAATGTATCCCAAGAGAAGATGTCACAAGTGGAAGTACAACCAGAGTTGGTAGAAACAACAGCAGCAGCCAGAGCGTCCACAGGAGTAGCAAGAACAGCAGCAGTCGGTAGCGGGGTTGTGAAAGGGCCGGAGTTAATTCCATTACTTGTTGATCCAAACTTGTTGATTCTGATGATTGCTTTTTTGTTTTATTTTTTTCACTTTGATCAGGAGAAGTTATTTTATGTGCCCATATATTTTTAGGTTATGTTATGCTTTCATATAATGTATAGCAAAAATTATGATCAATTTACAGAACTTATGAATGTAATTTGACTTTAACACAGCTCAAATTTTATTAAAATAAGTTTAGTAAAACAATTATGAATTAACAGTAGATAATTAATTTAAAAAAGAGTAAAAAAGGAAAAATTATTGGCGGACAAAAAATAATAAGATATTTGACGTTTCGAGTCAGTGCTGCCAATCATAAAGAATATACAATGGTTTATTATGCCAAGTCTAGGAAGCTTTAGATAAATTCCATTTTATCTGACGGTGTCAAAAGCCGTCTTCAATTCAACCAAAACTGCAACCTTGCATTGGTTCATAGCGTTGTTACATTAGAAATCAGAATCTAGCTTTAATGCGCCATGAATGCTGTCATGTTCTTCGTTAAAGGTAAAGTTAGTGTCCGTAAAAATATTTGTATCCTCTGCATACTTAGTCAATGCTCGATTTGGAACTTTTTCAAATACCTTGTGAAACCAATGTTCGGAGTTAAACATTGTCTGATGCTGGTTTGCGATGTAGAAAGGGTGCAGCCGTTTTCAAAATATTGCCTTCCACCTTGTAACAATAACTTTGTTAAGGACGGATATTCTAAATAGTTTGAAAAATAATTGAAAGGTATCGATATCGAACACGCTATAATTCTACCAAGGAGGTCAAATATGGTGAATTTGACGACAAATTAAAAAGATGATTAAAAACATTTTTTCATCACTGACAATCGGTGTTCCTATATCACAACAGTGCCAGTAGTGCCGCTAGTCTACACAGACAACCTTGCACATCTTTCATTGAGTTATGTATGACTATATGTGCTTAGCTATTTCGCACTCGGTTTAAGATATACATACAAATAAATGCATATTGTCCGAATAATAAAACGTACGACTGCGTAGCACGAACTTCCTCTTAAACAAAAATTCTTAGAAACATTTATTTTAATGTGTATGCGAGTTTTCTTGGAAAAATTTAGCAATACTATTTCAATAATAAAAACTTCTATTCAACAAAAACAAATATAGTATTGAAAATCGTTCCAGGTAAAAGCAATTTTTCTTTTTAAACTTTTTTTTCAAATATTTTAAAATTCGTTTGTAGAAAAAGAAATTCAAAAATTCAAAAGTCAAGTAATTGAATCCCACAACTTCATTGCAATCGGAAAATTAACATAATAGATAAACTTATAAAAAAAAACAACTGTTCAATGTGAAGTACCTAATACCGTAAGACAAATTCCGACCTAAGTTAAAATGTAGAATGCCCATCTAGACTGATAGGGTTTAAAATATAGTTAACCTTTTATCGAATCTATTAAGACAGTATTCCTTACTAGAAACTTTTTATTTTTTTTAAATAATATCAAGAAACATTATTAGAACAAGTATTTTTAATTTTTTTACAGATTTTAAACCAAACAATTTGTCTGTCAACAAAATGTCTTTTTACCGGCCATTTTCACGTGATCACCCTAACACATCCATCGACGACTGGATGATTCAATTGTCAAAAATGAGACTAAATGGAACAAAATGTTTAGATATGCGTTCTTTTAACATCAAGAAGACTCAAAAAAATGAATTCTGGGCATTTTTTATGAAAAACATTGGATCCTTACCTCTGCTGAGGAAAATTAATTTTGGTACTGTACCCTTCAAGGTGGTCAATAGTGTTTTCATCACAAACACAAATCTAACAGAGATAAATACCGAAGCCGTTACTGGAAAGGGGATATATTTTAGAAATGTATGGCGGATGAAAAAGCTAGCGTCCCTCCATCTTCGTGCAAAGAAACACAATTTTGTAAAGGGAAGGGTTTCCAATCTTTCTACAATAAAGACTCTCAAATATTTGTCTCTAACGAAAATTCGGTGGACTGAAAGAAATGGTATATTGTCGCTGCGGAATTTAAAAAGCTTAATTGCATTAGAATTTGGTTTTCCCAATGACACCCTTGTTCGATCTGTTTTGCCGAAATTACATAATTTAAAGCGGTTGCGGTTGGAGCAGGAGGAAGGCCAACAAAATGTTAATATTGAGAATGTCTTAGAAATTGTTTCAAAGTTAAAAAACATCAAACAACTTGAGCTGGTAGAGTTCGATATTACCCCTGGATTTCCCGAGGTGATGGAAAATTGTTGTTTCAAGAAACTTTTAATTGTGCCAACATTTGAACGGACACATTTAGAAGGTGTTCAGTATTTAATTGATGGCTTACATAAAATCAATAATCATTTAAGGGTGCTGCATTGGGGCATTACCATACGGCAGATTTTTTGAGTAAAGTTTGGAAGGCACTACGTGATGGTGTGTATCGAGACTCCCCAGACTGTATTTTCTATGTTAATAAAAATAATGTACCAAAAAATATTTTCATAACGACAGATGATTTAATTAAGATTCTTCATAATATTTTGCCGTTGACTGAAATATCAGTCAGACTAATAAAGAGCGCTGATAAATATTTCATTCAACTTGAAGAGTAATAACGAGTAACTCATTTATCTTGAATTTTTTTTAAATTTTTGTTACAATCAAGGAACAAAGTATTTGGACAGAAAAAAATTACAGACTTTCGTTTATATCCTTCTAAAAAAATTAGTAGTATAATAATGAGTTTAAAAAAAATATATAGACGCCGCCGGGTAATGGATAAATTGGTCGTTGTCCAAATATTCATTTTTTTTTATTTTTTTGAAATTTTTAATTTTTAATTTCACATCTTATTGAATAGTTGAACTTTTGGGTATTTTAAGAAAGCCTTTTATTGTACTTATTACTTTGTTTTTTTTTTCTCAGATGTTGTTAAGATGTTAAGACAGTTATTAACATGTGCCATAATATGTTTTTTTTTGTGTTCAAATACTTTCTTCGTTGTGTACCTTTCTTTTGTTCCTTTTATTTTATACTAAAATAACTTTACAAGATTGATAGTCTAAGCTGCTCTGTTTTAAAAACTTAAGTGCTCGATAAAATGTTTTTTATGTTATTACTTACTTTTTTATGTTAAAAAAGAACTTTACGAATTATGAATTCGCTTACTTTATTATACAAGTTTCAGACGCTTGGAAAATGTCTTCCAACATTTTCGTGTAGAATGCATACCTATCTTAAAACGAATTAGTATTTTCTGTGTACTAAATTTATAAAAATATGAATTTCTGTGATTTTTATTTTATTATTTTAGTTTTAAATGAATTAAAATGTACTTAAGTTCCTTAAATTGTTCGTTTTTATTTGATTGACTATAAAACTATGGCCTGTGGACATGAATGTTATACTTACTTTTTTATGTTAAAAAAAAACTTTACGAATTATGAATTCGCTTAATTTATTATACAAGTTTCAGACGCTTGGAAAATGTCTTCCAACATTTTCATGTAGAATGCATACATATCTTAAAACGAATTAGTATTTTCTGTGTACTATATTTATACAAATATGAATTTCTGTGATTTTTTATTTTATTGTTTTAGTTTTAAATGAATTAAAATGTACTAAAGTTACTAAAATTGATCGTTTTTATTTGATTGACTATAAAACTGTGGACATGAACAATGTTCTGTAATGGGAAAGTTCTACCGATTTTCCTTTGAATAACTATAACTATGTAGTGCTTGGTTGCTTAACCTGAGAGCTGTGCGTTCAAACCCAGCCGAGGGCAGCAATTTTTATTTATTTTCCAAATTTCAACTGGATGCCACCCGTGGAATTTCCATGAGATAATTATCACCTAAAATCTCAAACCACTGTACCACCTTTCTTTCCTATCTTTCTATTCCTTCTCTTTCCTCGCTCGCACATGTTAATTCATTAAAAAGGTATTAATATCCCTTTGAGTGCGAGTGCATTATAAAAAAAAAAAAAAAAAAAGTGCACGACTGGGTCGTACCATAGACTAACTAATAATAAAGACAGGCCGCTTCATAGAAGAACAAGGTAACCGATTTGAGATTTTTCTTCTATGAAGCAGCCTGTCTTTATTATTAGTTAGTCTACGGTCGTACGAACTTCCGCTAATGTGCTAATGTGCCTTGGGACTTAAGATTTTGGGAAAAAAGCATTGAAAATATAATGAAATTTTATTAATCATTTAAAAATCAATTGTTACGACGATTTTTGGAGAAAATGAAGTAAGCCATCAGGTTTTTTTTACTTTTTTTAGTTTTAAGGACATTTTTTTTTAAAAATCGTTTGACCATTTTTTTTCGACTTTTCGAAACAGTCCACATTTTTTTTGAGTATGCCAACATCTAGCAGTTTAAAGTTCCTATCAGAAAACAATTTTTTTTAAATTTTGAATAACCGTTTTTGAAAATACCAAAAATAAAAAAAAATATTTATTTTCAAAACTCAAAAAAAGTTTTTTTTTTTAAATTAAAGAATTTATATTATTTTGTTTATATAAGAGTTTTTAGATTAATATTTTCATCGAAATTTGTTGAGTGGTTTGCGAGAAAATCTGTTATGAAAAAACTGGTCTTATGGTACTGTTACAAGACTATTCCAAAAAATTAATTCCAACTCAAAAAACACCATTCCGAAAGTTTTATCAAAATCGTAGGAGCCGTTTTTGAGAAAAATGCATTTTCCATAAAAAATCGTATGGCAGGTACCGTTAGTTTTGCAGCTAGAATGCTAATTCCAAAAACCCCTCTGAAGGACATCATAATAATACTATGTATCAAGTTTGAAGCGAATCGCTTTCGCCGTTTAAGCTGTAGGTGTCGATACAGACAGACGGAAAGACAGACACAAATAGACAGAATTGTCGGACTCACTTTTTTCGGCTTTTTTATCGTCGTAATGTTATTTTTGATTGTCAAAAAAATTTTTTTTTACGAATGCAGAACTTGTCTTTTAGTACCTGATCGCAAGTAAAAATTAAAAGTTATAGTCGATGCGAATTTATATACTTTTGCATTAAATTTTCTTCCAACCACAAAGCAAGGTCAGATACTTTCAGCCACATTTTGTAAGGTTCTGGGTTCGATTCCTGACCCCACCTGTTCTTTTTCGGGGAACTGCCTCTAGCGAGGAAGTGACAAATTTTCCAAGAGTAAATCATGTCATGGAAAGTGCTTCTCTGTTAGCCGTTCGGATTCGGCGGCACATTTTAGGCCCGTTCCATCCCTGCGGAATATCAACGCGTACACAGGAATGATTGAGAGCGTAAGTTACAGGCCCTGGCCCCGCTTGGAGCTGTTGTGCCAAATATTTATATATTTGTTTAAGGTGGAATTCTGCATTTTTATAGCGAAATTTTAAAAATTACATTTTTTAATATAAGAAGAATACTATAGGAAACTTAGAAGTGGCGTCCTATTCATGTCACTTAATGCTTTTAAAATTATTTCTATTTTATAGTCAACAGGTTTGTGCGTTTAAGAGCAAACGTGCCTCGTTATCCCAATAAATGCTCCGTGCTGATACCAAAATCAACGAAACCCAAAGACTGAGCTCTATCTTCAATATTGATGTTAAAACTTTTTTGCGTTGATGGGAAGCATGCTAGTGTTCTTCCAAAAGAACAAGATTTTGTCAATGGAAAATCACCAGAATGATGGTTGTATGTGTATTTATCCTTTTTTGTGCTATTAATTGATTGTGTTTTAATCCAACAGGTCTGTGACCATAACCAATGTCAATTTAAGTTGGGACGGAAGTTATCACATCATCATCTCGCTAATTTGGTCAATAAATATAAAGAAAACATCTTGCCAGACAATTGCCTGCTACTCAAAAACACAAGTTATTGATGACCCCGTATAATATAATTATATTAAATGCTCTTAGTAATCGTGACTCGTGAGGCGAAAAGGACAAACGGTGAACTCCATACGCATAAGCTTCATAGTGAAATGATTCGATGTCCTGAGAGGAATATTTTGATATTTGCTTTATTCGCAAAGACTCCACTTAGAGCCAAAAGAGCTTTGATAAAAGTTTTCTTGATGATGACGATGATGAAATTGAATTTACATTTTTAAAATTGTTACTCATATAGGACGTAATGCAACAAAGTTATTGATGAAACGCCATAGAAAGGTCGAACATGTTGCCTAGGGCATCGATTCGTACAAGTCTTTGTCAAAGTCCAAGTTCTCTCATTATGCCTTAATAAATACCTTTATATATGGAACTACAAGAAGAATACTTTGAAGTGGCGTCTTATTCATGTCACTTAATGCTTATAAAATTGTTTCTATTTTAAAGTCAACAGGTTTGTGCGTTTAAGAGCAAACGTGCCTCGTTATCCCAACAAATGCTCCGTGCTGATACCAAAATCAACGAAACCCAAAGACTGAGCTCTATCTTCAATATTGATGATGACGATGATGAAATTAAATTTCCACAACCGCAGTAAAAAGCATTGTCCATTCGAAAAAAAGTATAAACTGTTTACTTCAATTATTTATTTTTCTTTTTATGAAAGAAAAAAATTAATATCTACATATATGTACATCTAAACAAAAAGAACTTGTAACACATTGATATTATGAAACTTATCAAATAGAATAGATGGAAGAGTACTTATATTATACATATATATATTAATATAATATTCTAATATAAGAACGTGTATGTACTTATAATAAGTTTAACAAAAAGCACTTTACTCAATTTAAATATATAACAATTATTGAAAATGCAAAATCAGTTACCATAAGTAGAAAATGTTCAGCATAAGAGTTTAAAAGAACAAAGCGCTTAATTAGCTTGTATATACAAAATATTTTTTTTACACCGGTCACCTTTTCCTTGTAGCCGTGAACTAAAAGCAGTTCTCGAATTCCACATAAAATAAAACCGTATTAAAGTTAATTTGAAATGTAATCAATAATATAATATTTATACATATAATACTAAATATAAAAATATGTATATGTACCTACTTAAATTTTTCTCCTTTTCTTGCTATTTTTTGAAAATATAAAGAATACACCCAGAGCAAAAACCGCATTTAAAGCAAAATCAGCTTTTTTCAAGATTTTTACTTTTGAAATTGTTCAATGGTATTAATCATTTAACTAACGGAATGTACAAACTATGTTGAAAGATCGTTCGCGATATTCCGCTGTCTTTTTATAATAAACATAAGTACTGTAAAAAGATATACTTCCTCTCTTTAATGTTAAAGGAACTGCCATTGCATTTTAATGATGTCAACATTAACGAAAATAAATTTATAACATTGACTGAAAAGTACAAAACAACTCCTATCACAAACGTAAAATTTTAGTTTTTTAACGAAAAGGTTATTTCATTAAATCAAAATGTGATTCAAATATACTTTTAACCTATTTTAACATTGACTTTGATATTAAACCAAATATTATTACTATTAGTTTATGTAAAATGATAATGCTCAAAGATGAAAATTATAGTTCTTATATTGAAAACAGTAGGGGGATACAAATGAAATGAAATGTATTTTATTCACTGTGCCAAAAGTATCATTTTCAGTTTCATTATAATTGCACAGAAAAGTAATATTCAGCGATGAAATATTTTTAAATATTATTAATCTTAATAATGTACACTAAAATCACAAAGTAATTTCAAATCAAAATATGGTTAAGTAATATTAAACTAAAAAAAAAGCTGCCAACATTTTTAATAATTTTTTTTTTGTATTTTATAAAGAATTTAATTTTTTTTTAATTTAACATTTTAAGGACCGCTCATTCATTTTTTTTCCAAAAATCATTAGTTTCAGTATTGTATTTGCTGAATATCTATGAATTGGCATATTGAAATTTTTTCGAAATTTTTTTTCAAAAAGTTTAAAACTTTTTCTTTAAAATGGCTTACTTTTTTCAGCTCAAATTAGTTCAAGTATTTATTTATGAATTTCAAAATCTGTAGCCACTGTCACACACTAGAGCAAGTTCGTGCCACCCAGGAATGCATTTTATTTTGTCTGGAATCGAGTTTTGAATCTTCTGCGTGAGCGCCACTTCGATACCTATATCAGAAGTCCATGCAAGGAATTGAGTAAGCCCAATTGCACACATACATTTTAAAATTTTGTGGGGTGTCAATATATGGTACAGTGGAGATGTAGTGCTTGGTTGCTAAACCTGGAGTTGTGAGTTCAAACCCAGCCTGGGCAGCAATTTTTATTAACTCCCCTAATTTCAACTGGATGCCCTCCGTGGGATTTTCGTGAGATATTTGTCACCTGACATCTCAATCCACTGTACCACCTTTCGTTTCTATCTTTCTATTCCTTCTCTCCTCGGTCGCACATGTTAATTCATTATAAAGGTATTTATATCCCCTTGAGTGCGAGTGCTTGTAAATCAGCTACTCTCTGTGCTGCAGCTGCTACTTCACACTATAGCCGTTTAATACGATTAACGTACATTTAACTTTGACAGAGCTACGTACTACTGCTGCAACTACACCATTGTGCTCAGCCAGTAAAGAACTAAGAAAGCAGCTTCTCTTGCAAATGCTGAAGACGAAAATACAAAATTATTGACATTGAACAAAAGGGTTGGTACAATTTGTCGATTTTTAAAATGTCAATTTAAAAAAATCGATCGTCATAATGTCGATTTTCGAAAAGTCGATCGGTAAAAATATTGACTGATCAAAATGCCGACTCTTGTAAACTCGATTTTGGAAATATCGACTCGAAAAAAGGTCGATAGTGGCAAAGTGAGCATGCGGCGTCGCATGCATGTGAACATCAGTCACTTTGCCACTTTCGATCAGTGTTGCCCCTACTACTATGATTTGAAAATAATTTAATAATTTTAACTGTCGATGCAATCCAGAGAACTAATTTTTTTATCAGGATAAAAATTGACATTATTGCCGACACTTTTTCAGTCGACATTTTTATAGTCTGGATTTAAACTCAAATTTTTTTTGTCGATATTTTTATAGTCTGGATTTTAAACTGTCAACTTTTTTTTGATCGATCAGTCGAAATTTTGACAGTCGATGAAATTTGTATTTATCCAGTCGACATTTTTTCGTCGACCATTCGTACGTTTCCCTGAAGAAAATAGTATTTTGAAAAACAGACAAATTAAACGAATCTTTAAAAAACAAGACAGAACTCAGCAATAGTGAATATTTAAAGTGAATTGCAAATTTTTGTTAGCTCTGTTTAAATTGTATATAGAAGGTTACTCTTTGTTTTGTTAATAAAAGATAATATGGGAATATTTAATGTATGTATTATGAACTTTTTTGATAATTTTTCCTAATATGAAAAAAACCGCCTAAGTTTTTGTTACTTTATATAAATTGACCCGCTGCCCTCGAATATATGGTTAGATTCAGGAACAAGCTTCTTCGAAATTTTTGGTTCTTCTCTATCAAATGCTCGCGTCTTGGTTGGGTTTTTCAGGCTTATTGACAAGCTCGAAATTGAAAGATTAAAAATCCAGATCCTGCTTCTATAAAGGTCGATCCATCCATGACGCTCGATGTCTAGTGGCCCTATCATGGTATCCGTTCGGAGAATCCTCCGATCGGAGAAAAGCCACGATCGGAGCATTTATTGTGTTCATGGTATCCGAATCGGAAGAGAAATGAAAATGCGTACCGACGCGCACACATGGCACAAGGAAAAGAAAAAATAAATAAAGTATGAACCTCTTGTAGTGGAATAATCCTGCGTCCTGCACAGCGCAGCTGTATTTTTAAGGGATGAAATGCATTAATACAAGCAGAGAACCTCAAACAAAGAAAAGGGAATCACAAAACAAACACACACAAAATTAAATAGTTTGTCTTTACCTTTTATTTGAAAATATTTATTTTTGTTTACTACCATCCGACAAAGATCCACATGTAACTTGCTGTCGGAGAGAATAGGAAGAAACACAAATCAAATAGACGCGTTGGATCGCATGAGCTCAATGTGCGTCGCCGTGGTTTTGAGATTTAAACGCATGCTTCAATATTTTTCGGAAGAATGTCTGGTTAATCAATCGGAACGGCAACCATGATAAAAAAATTCGTACATTTCCCGAATCTGAGGAAATTTCTCTCCGATCAGTTACCATGATAGGCCCCAGTGAGTCACACTTTAACTTCAAGTTTTTTGCCCAACTTTATGTGACATTTCTTTGTTTCAGTCTTTGACAAATTCGACCATGGAGAGGTTAACAATTGAGCAGTGCAATGTTTAAGCGATAAAGGGCCCTCAAATCAAAATGCATTTCATGCTCTTCGTGATTTCTTTAGTCAGCATAATCGACCGTATGAGTCCACAATCGGGAGACTTGTGAGCGAATAGCAGCTAGCCGGGCTTACGATTGATCAAATCAAAATGACGAGATACAATTATACCAGGCAATTTATTCCACATTCGTGTTGTACGGCTGAAGAAGGAATCCCTATATTTCACGGTACATCCGAAACTGGGCTCAAGTGCAAGCTAATGAGTGTTCCTAGCATGACGAGTGTTACAGGGGAAATGTTTAAGGGGTGGAACGCAGCTACCTCGAGTGAGCATTTTTAAAATAAGGAAAGACATGAAATATTTCAAAGATGTTCAAGTGATGGAAATGTTTTCATAATGCTTCTGTCTACTCACAATTTTAACGCTTTTTTTCTGAACTATGACGAGAAGGTGTTTAAGGCGTAAACACGCTTTGTAAATTGTAGCCGGATCAGAAGGGGTGAAAAACAATTGATCGGTAGGTGGAGGAGTCACCTTTCTTAGGGACGGGCTGGACAAATGCTGTTTCCCATCTATACAAGGAAAGGTGGACGGTATAAGCAATAGAAAAGTTTACGCCATGGTTTTGCCAGCGATGAAGAAAAGCTCTTCAGAAGTATAGGGAGGTTTCCTTCAGGTGTATTCCCATCAATCGCACGTGACAGCGACAACGATGACATTGAGGACGCCAACGACGATGATGGTAAAACCACAGCCGAAGAGGAAGTCTTTTGGAAGTTTTTTTAGTTGCGGAATGGCATATTGATGATCTTCGTCCTATAATCCGGGAAATGATATTAAAATCACTTTAGGGTACCAATAATTTCAAAACCACACTTTTATTATTAACACAACAAAGTAAACCAATCAGGTTTTAGAGCTAAGGACTCTTGTTCTACTGCATTGGTTAAAGTTTTGGATGATATAAGACTACAGTATGATCAAGATAATAGCTTTGTTTGTTGAGCCCTGAAGTCACCCTGGGGTCGCCCTGGGGTCGCCACAGCGCGTTTTTTGAATTACCTCAACTCGCCCTTAATACAAAATTCTCTGTTTTTTGAAACCTGGGGTCGCCCTGAAGTCACCCTCAACTCGATCTTGCTATTTAGCTGGGGCGAGTTGAGGTAACGAATCAGCTGTTGAAGTGACTTTTGCTGTCAAGCATTTCTTGTGTATTTTTCTTCTGTATTTGATTTTTCATGTCTTTTTTTCGATAAAACTAAATGAAATGCAAGTGAATGCATTTATTTTGATAAAAGTAAATACAAATCGAACAAATAAAGCAAAATGGAAACTTTTGATTTCGTGTGTTGTGAAGAATATACAATCAGCAGCCGTCATGCGTTTTTTGAGAACCGAAAAACCCAGGTTTTTTTGACAACTCTTGGAGTTGTCAAGAAAACCCAGGGCGACCCTGGGTAAAGTTCAACAAACAAAGCTAATCTCACATCTTTGTGCTTATTAGATTTTTCAAAGTCATTTGACAAGGTATTGATCACATTGTTCTTTGTCAAAATTTAGACATTACTTTGGTTTCTCAAATTTGGCATTTTATCTCATCAACAGTTATTTGACGAATAGAACATATCGTGTTGCTGTCCAGAATAATTTTTCACACCCTACCCTACTAAAGATGGTAGTACCACAAGGCTCTATTTTGTGGCCAGTCCTTTTTTGTATATTTATCAGTGACAAGCTTTTGCCCGCTACTTCCTACGCGTGGATTTGAGAATCAAGTATCTAAGTATATTTTTATTTTTGCACAGCCAGTTAAAAATTGAAAACCAATAAAATGGACTTGGAACAGGTAGATTTCGTGCAAAATGAAACAACAAAAATTAAAGAATTTGTTTCTATAAAACATGTTTTATATTCTACCCATAGTAGTCATTATAAACAAATTAAATGCGCTTGGGACGCTAAAGCAAGCAGCTTATAGTTGTCTGTGTGAGGAACTATTCATTCTGAGATGGTCGTCTTTCTCTCAAACACATGTATGCGTGGTATGAAAAGTACATACATACTTTACCAGCTCCACAGCCCGTAAGTTTTTTGGCTTCTGCATAATTTTATTTCGAAATAACATTATTTTCACAATACATTACAATTTTACAATGTACCATATCTGTTATTGGAATGCAAACTTCGAAATAATGTTACGCAAGGGGATCGGTTCTTAGGCGCCATCTATGATGTTTGTGATATATGTATGTAGTGTAACAACTATTTAGAACAACTAACTTATTTCTATTCATGTGTAGCTTAGCTATACTCTGTTACACATAAATCGGCGGTACAGGGAAGATAGTGATGTCTGCCTCTCATTCGCACTCTTTTGTGTGTACTGCCGATTTATATGTAACAGAGTAATACATATATCGGTAAGTGTGGCCCTAGTTTTATGAGTTACAACACCGCTATGTAAGTGAGACGCTTACTTACTAAAAATCTTTTAATGTTGCGTTAAATTCACTAACGTGCGATAAAAAAAATAGACTGAAATATTTTCGTGCGATAAAATGTATATATCCAAATCTATCTCTCTCGAAGATGTGGTCTCATAGAAGATTTCAGTTTTCGCATCAATGAGAACCTCACTAGTATTTGTAAGTGGGCTGACGTTAATGGTCTCACCTTTAATCCTGGAAAAACTTACATAAATTTTGTCGTTGGGAGAACATGGAAAATGGAACGCTTAGGAAACTCTGGATTGATATTAATTATTTTACTCCCAAGGAAAAGCGCCTTCGTCTCATGAAAACTTTGTGAGTTCCAATTATATCTTTCTCTGATGTTTTGTATCCCAAGCTAAATTCTTTGTCCGTACGCATATGCTTCGTGTTTCGTTTAATTTTATGAGAAGATATGTTCACAGCCTTCGAAGATATGACCATATTTATACAGTTATACATATTCATATATTTATATGAAATGCAATGAAATGTAATGAAATTAATTGAAAATGAACTTTAAAAAACCTTGCTATAGTAGCTCTAAGGGCCAGTTGTACAAATTTGGGGTTGAACCACGAATCAACTGAACTCGGGTCAACTCCTGAAGCAGTTTCAACTTTGATTGCGTTGCACAGTTGTGAGTCAAGTGAGATTTAACTGAACTCAAGTAAACGCCTATGTACATAAAATTTGAGCACATATATGGCTTATGTCACTGTCAGATAATTTGTGTTATATCAATCCATCATGGAATATTTCAGGTTTGAGATTTTGTTTGTATATAAATTAAAATTTAATATTCATAAATTCTTTTTTAAGGTACAACGTCCTCACCCGAGGAAGATGAAGAAGAGGATTTTTGGAACTAGCTGTTATGCTGGGTTGATAAAAGACCGGCCGGATCATTTTAGTACTTGGAGAAATAATGAATTGTTTGATCGTTTTCGTATGTCAAAGGAAACAAGAATGTTCGATCTAGGCTTAATAAGTGATACAAATAAAAAACCGTTTTAAATTAAAAGAAATTCATTTTCATTTTATTTGTAGGTACTTGTAGGTTGTAAGCTTGACTAATAATAACAATTTAGTTTTAATAATGATTTTCTGGATTTTTGTCCAGCAACAGCTGGCTTTCCTCCTCTGGCCCAATTCGACATGTTGTCTTGAAGGTGCTTTCGTTTTTAGGAAAAGAAATTGTGTCCGTAAGTATTTAATGTAACTTATAGCACTTTCCATTGGAGGAAAAGAAGCGTCCAGAAGCATCCCGAAGTCTTCTGAAACCGTTCCATTGGTAAGAAAATGACACTTCTGATGATTCTGAGAAGAGAATTTTGCTTCTGGATTTGAAGTCAGAATCCACTCAAGAAGCACAAATACAAATATAACTCAAATGTCACCCATAGAATATTCATTGGGGAAATGTCTATTCGCATGCAGCAATGTCGAAAGTTTTGGTAATTCCAATAAATGTGACATATTTTTGAATGCAAAACTGATGATAAAGGCTTCGAAGGGCAGCAACGATGTTTAGTAATAGTGGTATTTAATACGGGGCACCAGTAAAAATCCCTTTACACCACGAATCGGGCGACACACACCACTTTGACATTGGCATAACTTGTGAAACTGATTCCTGCGGATACTACATTGTGTTAAAATTGAACAGAAGTGACTTTACTTGTTCCATTGGTTTTCAGAATGAGTGGTTCCCCGAGTGAAACCAATGGAAAGTGCTATAATGTTCATTTCGTTTATTTACCTGTTGTGGTGGTCTGCCTTAGGCGTCAGTTATAGCGACCAGTAAAAAGCATCAGTAAAAATCGAAAACAAATGAATTTGTAGCTTTTTTACTGACGGTCGTTTATAGCGATCAGTAAAATTATGTCGGTAAAAAAATGGAAATAGCAACGCATACTGTCTTTTTCTTCTTCTTTCTGGTCGCAAATGTACCAGTAATTTATTTCCGGATGAACGAATTTATTCCTGATAAACGAAACAGTAAGAAAGTAGAATGAATTATTGTTTCATTTTGAGTGACATGACAATCAGCTGATACGTAAAATCAGTTTTTGCCAGTAAAATCTAATTATTGGTTTTCTGTAAAAAATACATTACCGAATCAATATATTTTTTTTAAATAAATTAATTTATGTTATTCGCCACCGATTGGTATACACTTTTTGTTTCAAAACGCATTCAAACATATTAAATACTACAAAAGAAAATGTTTACTGATGCGTTTTACTGGTCGCTATAACTGACGCCTTAGCGGTCTTGAAATTTTTGTTCGCAGGAATGGAATTGTTTGCCCACCTCATCGATTGACTTTGATTCCTTATGAAGTAGTTGCTCCAAGATTCTGTTGAGAAAGCTCGTCTGTTAAAGGAAAAACAATTATATGAATTTAAATGTTAATGCCATTTCGTTTTGTTTGTCACGTCAAATTGAATAGCCTATTCCCAGAACTGTAAAAAAAATCAGATTAAAGGGAGAAAGCATACACACAAATAACTTCACGTACAAAATTTAACAACAACCAATCACATGCTTGAACCCCTGTTGAACCACTGTTAATCTGCCGAAATTGGTGGGTTAAATTCGATCATGGTTCAGTGGTAAGATAAGGCCTAAATTTCGATTGTACAACACTCCAAATGAGTTGAACCGAGGTTCAACGCTGATCCGAGGGTGAACCACGTTTGTACAACTGGCCCTAAGTGTCTGCAAATCAAAACAAAAATCAATATCTAATCCAACAAGTCCATAATTAGTGCTAAGTCTTCTACTTGGTTGATTTTATTATTTTCTTTTTCTATAAATGCAGTATAGCTATACAGAGTTTGTATCTCAATAAAAAACTTTGTCTGCAAAAACTTTTCAAGAGTCAGGAGCAAACTTAAGTCCTTTCAAATAAATTATCGATTCACAAGAGTCACAATGTATTAGTTAAAAGCGCGCTTAGTATAGGTTTAACTATCTATTGAAGAAAAGATTTGTTTGGATATTTGCATAAGGAATTTGAATAAAGAGTTTAGGCATATAAATACAACTTTAGAGAGCATACATTTAACTTTATTTTTTTCAATATTTTGTATTGCCCATATGTGTTTTTGACCAAAGCTTTATGAAGGGAACATTAAATTTGATAAATATGTACTGAAATCTGAGTGATCAAAATAAAGAGTTGAAAGCTTGGAGAAGCTACACAAACTTTAAAATCTGGTTCGGTAAATGAAACCCCCAGACTTCTTATTTATTCTTCGTTCAGCATTCAGTGGCGGATAGCCGAGGAGGGGATATGTTGCCCCCATATAGCCACTAAAGAAAAATCGTTATGCTAAAACATTCTCCAAGCTTAATACCAACTTTAAACATGGGTGGTTGATTATTATAAAATATATTTTCACGCGAATGTTAACATTCTTGGTCTCTTATATGCCAAACATTAAGAAAACAATCAATGTCGAAGAAATTTCGCAATTAACAATACCTATACATACTTATAATTCTTTTTCTCAAAAACGGCTCCTACTAGTCCGGGAGCCAGCGACAGATTTTCATGACCAATTTCCTCTCAAGCGGTATTTAGTGGAATGCATCAGAGAGTTGTATCATACAGCCTCGTGAACGTCAGCTGCAGTTCCGTGGGTGGGTTGAGCGGGGATACCCGCCCAAACACGTCGATCAAAAAAAATTTCAGTCATTTCTTCCCGACTGAAACTTTGTCAAAGTATAGACTATCAGGTATCTAAAAGAAAACACAAAGTCAGCTGGCTGTAACGTGGTGGATTATACGTCAGCTGGACGCTTGAACATGCCACTTTATTATTTTTTCGTACACTTAATATGGCACAGCATGACATTTTACCCTACAAAAGGTCGGGTAGTTCTAAATTTTCGATATGTTATATGGTATGGCTGGTAGATGCAAATTCCAAATTTCCACAACCACGCCCCCTCCGCCCCCTTCAAAATCCTGGAAAAACCACGCAAAATCGGCACTTTTGTCAGTTTTTTGTCTATAACTTTTTTTCAGTGTATTTTGTCGGAAAAATAAATATGCAAACTTGTAGCTTACAAAATTTCCTATAAATATGATGCGAGAAGTATTTTTGTACAACCAGTACGAACGGCTCTATGAAGCATCCAAAAAGGATAAAATTTCGTATTTTGAAAGATTTTCAGTTTCCGCCCTCTTTAAAGCGCAATAACTCCTTAACCGTCGAGTTAAGGGCAATTTTTGTGCGAATTAATCTTGTAGATAATTTTATTGGCTACCGATTGCATGTAAGTATTTTTATTTTGTGACCAACACAATCGGGTGAGGATTGAGATAGTGTTTTGTTAAAATATTCTCACTAACTCATTTTTTCTCTGTATGTCTGTTTGGTTGCAGAGATTTTAAACTAACTTTGAGATAAGGCAGAAACCAAAGCGCATGCATGCCAGTCCCTGCACCCCTTTCTTTAGTCGGTTGCATGCACCCCCGTCAAGGCCTTACTCAGGATGACAATCAGGGGGAGGGGGGCAAAATCATTCAAAAATTAATATTAGTATAAAATTATATCGGCTTCCTTATCAACTTTTATCACACCCTTCTACTTTACAGTCTGTTATTATATCCCCTCCTACTCCACTCCCTTCTACTCACTCATACGTAGTGCACCCGATAAAAGTCCACTTCCTCCTAAGCGCACGAGAGTGTTAATATTTTACTCTTAGTATTTGATAAGCTCATTTCACTTAACTTTTCTCATTTATCTGACATGTTGTCAATACGACTTATGTAATCTCGAGATTTTTACTTGCGATTATAGGTACTATAATGCAAGTTATGCATTCGTCGGAAAAAAAAGTTTTGAGATAACAATCAGATATGACATTACGATGATAGCGAAGACGAAAAAAGATTGTCTAGAAATTCTGTCCGTCTGTATGTCTGTCTGTCTGTCTGTATGTATAGACACCTACAGCCCAAACGGATGGGCGGAATTGCTTCAAACTTGGTATATAGACTTTTTTAGGTTTTGCACCGAGGGGAAATTGAAATTTTTTTTTAGCTCAAAAAATAACGGTACTTGCCATACAACCGTTACGTTAAAGCTTATTTTTCTCAAAAATGGCTCTAACGATTTCGATTTAAAAAAATCAATGTTGCTTTTTAGGTACGACCAATCATATGGCTGAAAAAAAGTTTTAAAAAATGACTAAGAAAGGTACTTTCTATAGGACCGTTTTATTTGCTTTCGACTAACTCGAAAACGACTCAGCCGATTCTTTCGAAATTTCACACACATATAGCTGTAGGTAGCTCAATTTGTATTGCATACCAATATTTTTGAAAAATATTTTTTTGTATTTTTAAAAGCATTTTTTTTTTTAAATTTAAAAAATTAATATTTTGAAAACTGCTTATTAAATTTTTTTCTAAAAATTTTAAATAAATGTATTTGCTGAATACCTATGAACTGGCGTTTTTGAATATTTTTTGAAATTTTTTTTCAAAAAGTTTTTCAAAAAACACTTTTTTTTCTCAAAAACCGCTCCACAGATTTTTATAAATTTATTCTCATAAATTCAAATTTATCCAAGAAATAAAATGGTGTACTTTTTTTTCAGCTCAAATTAGTTTAAGTATTTATTTAAGAATTTTGAAAATTTTATTTTTATCAATATCTCAAGCCCCTAAACCACTGTCACTCATTAGAGCAAGTTCGTGCCAGTCGTGCATTTTATTTTTTTTAACTTTTCATTATTTATAAAAAAATATAAACTGGCATGCACGCTCTTGGGTTTCTGGCTTATCTCAATGTTAGTTTAAAATCGCAGCAACCAAACAGACATACAGAGAAATAAAATTCACGACTGGGTCGCACTAACTTGCTCTAATGTGTGACAGTGGTCTTGGGGCTTGAGATTTTGATAAAAATAAATTTTTCAAAATTCTTAAATAATTACTTAAACTAATTTGAGCTGAAAAAAAAGTACGCCATTTTATTTCTTTTATAAATTTGAATTTATGAGAATAAATTTATAAAAATCTGTGGAGCGGTTTTTGAGAAAAAAAGTTTTTTTGAAAAACTTTTTGAAAAAATTTTTCAAAAAAAGTTCAAACACGCCAGTTCATAGGTATTCAGCAAATACATTTATTAAAAATTTTTAGAAAAAAATTTAATAAGCAGTTTTCAAAATATGAATTTTTTAATTTTTTTTTTTTAAAATGCTTTTAAAAATACAAAAAAATATTTTTCAAAAATATTGGTATGCAATACAAATTGAGCTACCTACAGCTATATGTGTGTGAAATTACGAAAGAATCGGTATAGTCGTTTTCGAGTTAGTCGAAAGCAAAAAAAAAACGGTCCTATGGAAAGTACCGTTCTTAGCCATTTTTTAACACTTTTTTTCAGCCATATGATTGGCCGTACCTAAAAAGCAACACTGATTTTTTTAAATAAAAATCGTTAGAGCCGTTTTTGAGAAAAATAAGCTTTAAAATAACGGTTGTATGGCAGGTACCGTTATTTTTTGAGCTAAAAAAAAAATTTCAATTTCCCCTCTGTAAAATACCTAAAAAAGTCTATATACCAAGTTTGAAGCAATTCGGCCCACCCGTTTGGGCTGTAGGTCTACATACAGACAGACAGACAGACATACAGACGGACAGAATTTTTAGACCATCTTTTTTCGTCTTCCCTATCATCGTTATGTCATGTTTGATTGTTATCTCAAAACTTTTTTTTTCGACGAATGCATAACTTGCCTTATAGTACCTATAATCGCAAGTAAAAATGAGTTAGTGAGAATATTTTAACAAAACACTATCTCAATCCTCACCCGATTGTGTTGGTCACAAAATAAAAATACTTACATGCAATCGGTAGCCAATAAAATTATCTACAAGATTAATTCGCACAAAAATTGCCCTTAACTCGACGGTTAAGGAGTTATTGCGCTTTAAACAGGGCGGAAACTGAAAATCTTTCAAAATACGAAATTTTATCCTTTTTGGATGCTTCATAGAGCCGTTCGTACTGGTTGTACAAAAATACTTCTCGCATCATATTTATAGGAAATTTTGTAAGCTACAAGTTTGCATATTTATTTTTCCGACAAAATACACTGAAAAAAAGTTATAGACAAAAAACTGACAAAAGTGCCGATTTTGTGTGGTTTTTCCAGGATTTCGAAGGGGGCGGAGGGGGCGTGGTTGTGGAAATTTGGAATTTGCATCTACCAGCCATACCATATAACATATCAAAAATTTAGAACTACCCGACCTTTTGTAGGGTAAAATGTCATGCTGTGCCATATTAAGTGTACGCAAAAATAATAAAGTGGCATGTTCAAGCGTCCAGCTGACGTATAATCCACCACGTTACAGCCAGCTGACTTTGTGTTTTCTTTTAGATACCTGATAAGCTTTACTTTGACAAAGTTTCAGTCGGGAGGAAATGACTGAAATTTTTTTTTTTTCGACGTGTTTGGGCGGGTACCCCCGCTCAACCCACCCACGGAAGCGCAGCTGACGTTCACGAGGCTTTATGATATTATTCCCTTATTCTGTTCACCAATTATCATTCGAGAGGAAATGATTGACGAAATTTGTACCTGGCTCCCGGACTATACGACTTTAATTATTTAAGTTTCTGAATGTTGTTTTTGCGTAAACTTTATTTTTTGGTTGGAATAGATTGTTCAGGAAAAGTGTTTCAACGATACCGGTTTGGAAACCACTTAAAGGATTTCGATGAACTTTTTAATGTGGAAGCTCTTTTATGAAGAAAATAATGTTTTTTTTTATATTTCTTCTCTTTATTTTCCTGATAAGAACTACAAAGTTATAGAAATTCGAATTCTCATATTGGGATCATTTTTTAGAAAAGTTTTTCATAAAAAACCGAAGAAAAAAAAACTAGGCGAACGATTTTGCAATCTTTTTTTCTTAAAGTTTGGAATAGTTAAAGAAATATTTTGTTCCGAATAAACGTTTTAACTAGTACGAACCAGTCGTTATTTTTAAGAGTATCGGTATGCTTACACATCTTGAGAGATTTTATTTAGACATTGCAAATAGATGTTTTTCTCTATAGGTGCTTTAAATTGACACACCTGACATGAAATTTAACATTGTTTGATTTTTGTATATGATTTGGATTTGATTTGGATAACATATTGTAATATGCTAAAACGACAGTAGCATCCAGGATATTGTCTAAAACTGGTTGTTTTGATATGCTTTTTATAGCAAAATAAGTATAAAATAACAAAACAAACAAATAAAACTCTCTTTCTATATTATTGCATATTGGTCAAGTGTAGGTAATCCTGCTTTGAATTTAAGGCTCTGAAGCTATACAATCGATTAAGCTAAAATTGACACAGTATAAGTGTTTTTCAGGACAAACAAAATTATTTAAAATAACTTTTTTAGCTTAAAATTCATAAAATAAGGACACTAATTTAAACACATCAGCACCAATGAACAAAATTCTACTGATTTCGTTGTGTTTGTTTATTGTTTCTTTCCGTTATCGTTTAATCTCTTACTTCAAAAACCACATGCAGAAAACAAAAGCAATATTAATTTCATTGAAAGTAAATTTAGGTCAATTAATATGGACACATTTCAAATGCATTCATATTTATTTAAAGATTTTTTCGATGGAAAATATGGTGCAGTGAACACATATTGCATTTCTGCACAATCTGACGAGTAATTCTCATGACAAAAACGTCTTAACTTTCTCTCTTCTTTTTCGGGCGAATTTTAAAATTTCACAATCCGAAATTGTTGGTTTAATTGTTTGATGGTATATATTATGTTGGTTAAGGAGGATTTATTATACCAACAATTCAGGATTGTGAAGTTTAAAAATTCGCGCGATTTAAGATTGTGATGTTAAATATTGGGTTCGGTTTACATATACGTGGCCGAGGTGCGACTATTAACAGCTGCTTAAATTCACATGCTGGAAAGATGCTAACCGTTCCACCTAACAAATAATTTATCTCCATTTGTGGAGAGTAAAGAATTGTCTGGCGTATTGACGGAGATAAATAAAAAACAGAATATGCGAAATCCTTTTAAATTATTGAATCTTTGTAAAATAATTTGGATTCCCCGTCTTCTTGGAACTGCACTGAAGTTGTGCCAAAATTGTTTAAAACGGTTGCGTCACTAAACATTTTTATGACATCCTGCGGACAAGTGGGATTTTTTGGCAATGTTTCATTTTTTATTCAACATAAATTTTTCTTTATTTTTCCATATTGCACCGGATGGGCATTATTAGGTTCTTTTAAGCACTCGTTGTCATATATTTCACTTCTTTTTAAATAAATACATTTGCATTTTGATTTTATTGAGTTCATAAGCTCCATTTTACTTACTAATTCTTCATGGCTGATATGATCATGAACACAGTCATTTAGTTTTTACAAATTTTATTTATTTTTTGTCAACCGAAACACTTGCTCTGCAAAATTTTTCATAGCACACGTATCGAATTTTTATTTTAGTTTGGCTGCGTTATTTCGGAATTAAGGCCGCGGGCCTTATTTCACCGTCTACTTCCCTGATTCATCTAAAACTAAAGCGGCATATACACTGGTCAAAATCTCATCAAGCATGTGAGAGTGTGTGCGTCATTATTGATGAAAAATCAAAAAATTTCATTTTTCTTCAAGCATTTAACGTATACATTGTACACACTCTCACATGCTTGAGAGATTTTGACCAGTGTATATGCCGCTTAAGTGAACGATTCTTCATTTTTACTTGCGATTATAGGTACTATAAGGCAAGTTATGGATTCGTGCAGAAAAAAAAATTGAGATAACAATCACACATGACATTACGATGATGGAGAAGTCGAAAAAAGTGGGTCTGGAAATTCCGTCCGTCTGTCTGTCTGTCTGTATGTCTGTTCGCGCCTCTGGAGGCTGAACGGGTGGGCCGATTTGCTTCAAATTTGGTATTTAGGATTTATTTGGCCGTCCCTCGGAACAATTTTTTTATTTTTGCTCTAGGTCCAAAAATAACGGCATCTGCCATACAATCTTGAAGACGAAAATTGATTTTCTCAAAAACGACTCTAACGATTTTGATAAAACTTTCAGAATGCTATCTTTTGGTTTGAAATTTTTTTTTAAAATTTGTCTGATAACGGTATCTCTCATAGAACCAGTATTTTCAAATCAAATTTTCTCGTAAACTATACATTCGATTTCAATAAAATTGGTCACAGGAAGTCATTCATAATTTTATTAATATGGCATTTCAAAATTTTCAAAAACTTTTTTTTTTGATTTTTTATAATTTTTTCAAAAAAATTTTTGGTTTTCGAAATGTGTTGGAAACGGGTACATTGATTTTTTTTAAATTATTTTTCAAATGTAAACTACAGATTGCCATATATTTACATACTCAAATAAATTTCAAAATATTTTTTGAAAAAGTTTCTCAAAAATAACCTTTTAAAAAAAAAACTGGTCCAACGATTTTCAATATTTTTTTTCATAGATTGACGTATAGCTTTGAAATTTTATTGCATACTTAGTTTTTCCGAGAAAACTCTTAAACTAATTTAAAAAATAAAAGAATTTTCGAAATTATTTAATTTTTTTTAATATCCATATATGCAGCCACTACGCAATTGCTTATCATAAGAGCAAGTTCGTGCGACCCAGTCGTACATTTTATTTAGTTTGTCACACACGGGCAACAACGACCATAGGCCCAGACAAACATAAGGCAAAGAAAAACAGGCAGAACAGATGAGAGAACAACATAATATAATGTCAACAGCCAACAGCGTCGTGGTTTGTTGCTGTACGGTCCGCCATCCAACCACTAACACACCCCCCGGAAGTGCGCCAGCTGGTGGTCCATTCCACATAGTATGGAAGCAAAGTAAAGCTTAAAACACATTTTCAGCTTTTGTGCTTTTGGTCATCAAAAAAGGTCGCTGGCTCCCGGACTATAACCACGAACAGTGATGCTTGATTTTGCTGATCGAGCGGGGAGCGATGATTTATCAATTTCATAATATGAAGTATAATTGTAGTAGATTTTGTGCATTACTGTCTTCGCACAATGGTGTAGCAGTAGCAGTAGCACGCAGCAATGTCAAAGTAAATGCCAAAAAAAGTAGCTCACAAAGCAGCATACACGAATACAATGTGTAGCACTGAACACACCTAAGAAATAAATGGCATACGCAGATATAGTTGCCATTCCAATATGCACAGAGAGAAATGTACACGTATTCACAGACAGGAACAAAATTTTCGATGGTGTTTCAGGCAAGAGGAGTACGAGTTGGCGGTCTGTATATTGGTCTGTGCCCTTGATATCGAACTAATTTCGGCATCAGCGAGCTGTTTTTTTCATTAATTTGTTTTGAGCCGATCCAAATTCTAAAATTTGCATTTTTTTCGTTTTCATTCGAAAATCTTACAGAATACGTATATGTTTTTTTGTTTTTGAGTGCTTTTTAATTTTTTTTTTTGATTCGTAAGCAATTGCTTGCATCTCTTGCAGTAGGGTCTTCTCGGCTTATCCCAATCGTAAAGATGCCCCCAATCTCTACGGAATTTTCTTTTTACTTTAATATTTCCGTGTAAATTTAAATCCTGTTGAGATTAAATACACTAAACTATACATAAATGTCAAATCCTGCCAGCAAAAATGTTATTGAAGAAAACTGTTCTCTCTTCATTTTAACTTGCGATCGATTATACGAGTAGGTAGGTACCTACTATAAGAAAAGTATGGATTCGTGGAAATTTTTTTTTTTTTTTTTTTTGAGATAACAATCACACATGACATTACGAGATGGAGAAGACGAAATAAGTGGGTCCGGAAATTCCGTCCGTCTCTCTATCTGTTCGCATTTCTACAGACTAAACGGATGGGGGATTTGCTTCAAACTTGGTATATAGTAATTATTTCGAATTCCCAACCAAGGGGGTCTTTTTTCGTTTTTGCTCTAGGTCGAAAAATAACTGTACCTGCCATGCAATCTTTAACAAAAAGTTGATTTTCTCAAAAAAAAGCTCTTACGAGTCTTATAAGACTTTCAGGATACTATTTTTTAGCATAGTCTAGCGATTTTTCGAAATTTGTCTTCTATTCTTCCGACTTCAATAAGCATTTGTATACAATAAGCCATTAATAATAATTGAACTTACGAGTATACTGAATTTTTTTAAATTGTTCACTAGGTGAAGACTAAAAATTTTCTTATAACGACATACCCAAAAAAAAATTTAAAATATTTTTTTCGAAAAGTTTAAAAAAAAAACTGGTGGAAGGATTTTTAATTCAATATTTTTAATATAATATTATATCTTTTTTTTTCAAAAACAGTTATATCAATTTTTTTTTAAATTTTTTGTTTACTGATAAGAATTTTAGCTGCTAGATGTTGGCGTACTCAAAAAAAAAATTTGGAATATATTTTCGAAAAGTTTTTCAAAAAAACTGTTTTTTAAAAAAACTGGTCCATCGATTTTGAATTTTTTTTTTAATTGAAAAAAGCAAAAGAAATCTGACGAATTACTTCATTTTCTCCAAAAAACGATTAACTATTGATTTTTAAGAGATTAATAAAATTTCATGTGATTTTTTCAATGCTTTTTTCCGAAAATCTCAATCCCCAACTACTGTCACGCAAGTTCGTCCGACCCAGTCGTGCACTTTATTGACATTATTCTTTAAAACTTAAGAGTCATCTTAGGGTGCTGTAGAAGATATACCTATACCTGCTCAAATTTGAACTTTAATTTTAAGGACAGTGAATTAAACCGTTGAAACCAGATTTATATTATATGCATTTTTAGCCAAAAACTAAAAACGAAGTTTTCTTTAAAATATTCTTTGTATATACATACAAAGTTTAATCAAAATATTTAGAGCCATTTTTTTGCAAAATAAAAAAAAAAATAATGCGGACTGAAAGTTAGCACCTCCTTGAATGTTAGCAATCTATACTACCTTCTTATAGAAAACTATAAAGAATTATGCTATACAAAGCTTGAGTGAATATAAACAAATAATTATTTACCACCATTGCTGATTACCGTTATATTTTGACGATTTTTCCTTGTTCTTACGTTACAAAGTTGGAAATGCTTGACAATTTATAGTTTTTTTTTCTTTAATACTAAGAAACAAAGTACGACGAATCCACCTAACCCGCAGGCAGAGCAGCTTCTTATTCGTAGACCCAGTTCTCGGTGGCTAGAGTCCATGAGACCAATTCCTTTTCACTGAACCACAGAGCGATTTCCTTGTTAGCCGATTCAACAGCATCGGAACCATGGAGGATGTTGCGTCCATTACTTGGATACAGAAATTAGTATGGATGGTTCCAAGCAAAGAGTCAGCTGGGTTGGTAGCACATAACATCTGGCGACCGGTCTTCACGACGTTCAAACCTTCCCACACCATTGAAACTACTGAGCCGGAGCTCATGTAATTAACCAAACCGGGGAAGAAGGGACGAGCTGACAAGTCGGAGTAGTGTTTCTCCAACAAGTCCTTGGAAGCCCACATGAATTTTATGGCGACCAATTTGAAGCCCTTCTGTTCGAAACGCTCGTTGAGTCCACGTTGGACGGCGTCGGGCTTGACCGTGATGAAAGTACGCTCCTTGTTTGCTGCCATTGCTGTTGAGAATTATCATAAGCCTAAAACTAAATCTGCCATCGGTTTCTTAAATTATGATTTTAAACAAAATCGTTAGAGCCATTTTTTGAGCAAATTCAAAACGAAAATACAGTTACTAAAAGTGTACCCGTTCCCGCCTGGCTTAAACAAAATTAAAATAACATTTTAAGTAAACTGCCATAATAAACACTGAAAAATATCCGTCAAGCCGTTTAGACTGTCGCTTGACATCAAAAGCGCACCGACAGACGGACAGTTTGAGGGTAAGCCTTATGTGGACACCTAGCTATTAAGCCTTAAATATAATGGCGAGCTTACTCGCAAACAGAGTCAAATTGGGCTTGCACCAGAGCCCTAAGATCTAGTCTGAGCACCAATTTAATGGAACATGTTGAGGCATGTCCACACTCCTTGGTGGATGGCGAGGTCTTTCTAACACCTCTAGCATCCAAGAATAAATCCTTGGATGCCATATGTTTCCGCGTTAGGAGTAACCACAACCACCACGATACTACCACCAGGGGCCTACCTCCCAGCTTCTTACGCAACTGGGAGTTCAGAAACAAGTCCTCAACCACAACATCTAACAACCAGTTCAAGTAGGAAAATCAATTTTCATTCCAAACACCTTTTTTCCTGTCGAGAGTCCAATTGCCCGTTTTCCTTAACTGGTTGGAAAACAGGGTTAGTCTCTCCCACCCTTATTACAACATAGGTATTTCAACTCATTTTAACTCATTTCAAACACACTTCTTTCAACTTAAAAGCCGGCACCAGTGTGCCTCCTATGGGTTGATTTAGTTGTTTGACCTCTCAGCTGCCTTCTACTAACGCCATGTTAAGTACGTCGGGCCACTATTGTTGAGCCGACAAGATTTAAAATAGTAATAAGTTAGTTTTAGGTCAAATTGTACATAAAACAAATTGAAAAAAAAAATTCTTAATCTTAAAAAAAAATCTGCCTTCTAATGAGAAATCAGACTTAAGCCTCCCACCCCGACAACGAACAACCCGTGGGAGACAGACAGACGGACAGTAAGTCATGCATGGGAAAAACCAATTTTAATGTCATGTTTGTTTAAGACCTCGATTTTTTTCTGCGCGAAACTAATACTTACCCTAAAGAGCAAGATAAAAGCGAATTTCCGCTTAAGGGAGTCAAGAAAAATGATACACTATACGAAGTTAAATGTCAAAAATTAAACTAAAATTAAAAGTGAGCATACAATAAAATAACTTCAATAGATTTTATTTAAGCTTCAGAGCAGGTTGAATACAATATATTAGTGTTATATTTGTGTTAGTTACTAAAGGGTGTTTTTTTTACGAGTTTTCCAATGCACTACTTCCATTTTACGGTGTTTAGCTATGAAGTTCACTTTTGGTTGAATAGATACGGCAATAAACAAGACTGCCTTTTATGGAGTGATGATAATCTTCAAGTAGTGTATGTTGACACACCATTACATCCCCAAAAACTGACTGTTTGGTGTGGTCTATGGGCAGAGGGAAATCCGGCCATAATGTTACAGTCAATGGGGAACGCTATATAGAGCCATGATTAATGACTTTTTCGTTCCAGAATTGGAGGACGTTAGTGTGGACGATCTTTGGTTCCAACAAGACGGTGCGAGAGCCGATACATGCCATACAGCCAACGAAACAATCAATTTATTGAAGGCAACTTTTGGTGAGCGCATTATTTTCGTCGTGGGCGTGTGGCGTGGCCTCCAAGATCGTCCGATTCTAACACCGCTGGACTTTTTTTTTTGGGATTATGTGAAGTCGCTCGTCTACACAGATAAGCCTGAGACGATTGACGCCTTGTAAGAGAATATTCGGCTGGTTATTGCTGATATACGGCCACAATTGCTGCAAAAAGTGGTCGAAAATTGGGCCTCGGCTAGAATTTTTTCGAGTCAGTCGCGGCGGCCACTTGCCCGAAATCATTTTTAAAACATAATGGCGAACCCTTATCTTCATACATAATAGAGCTAGATTCATGGCCATAACATTAAATTATATGCGTTTTATTTCTTCTTGAAAACCACACGTCTAAAAAAATACCCTTTATATTAAAACAAATGTTACAGACTATTTGTGCGTGAAGGTAATTTAAGGATTTCGTTATTATTTAAAAAAAGATTCGATAAAATAAAGATAAGAAATAACCACAAATTATTAATTTGATTTCTTCGTCCAATCCCACTTTAATTGGGCAAACATCTCCAGAAGATACGTGCGATCTTTGGCTTTGTTGAAGAATTCATGATAAAGCAGCTGACTGGCTGTTGGGCGTTCGTATGGATTCTTCTTTAGACAAGTTGCGATCATGCTGCGAAATTCTTTGCCGAAACCTTTGGATCGCAGAGAGGTTCCTTCACAGGTTTCCAAGGTAGGTGGAGGATACTTAAGGATGAGCAAATGTGCATCGTAAGGAAGGAATTCTTGATAAGGTACTGCACTTGTTGCCATTTCAATTGCTGTTATACCAAAGGACCAAATATCTGCTAGGAAATTGTATCCGTTGCTGGGTCTTATGACTTCTGGTGCCATCCACCAAGGACTTCCAACAAAATCGTAACTTTGCTGTTGTCTTCCAAACATAAATTTTTTGTTGAAGAGCAAGGTACTTGCTCCAAAATCACCAATAAGAACCCGACCATTCAAACTGAAGAGAATATTACTACATTTTAAGTCACGGTGGATAATTCCTATGTCATTATGCAGGTACTCCATCCCGATAAGTACTTCCTTCATGACGGTTGCAATAGTTGGCTCATCGAACAATGTTGGATAGCCCAATGATGTTGATAGCTTGAGTTCAATTATATCACTTAAACTGCGTCGCTCGAGAAGTTCCAAAACAATCCAAAATTCATTATAGACCACAAAGCTTTGGTAAAACTTAGTGATATTCTTATGGTCACATTTCGACATAATCGCTGCTTCATTTTCGACTTCTTTAAAGGTCTTATTTTTCATGGACAAATTGATCCTCTTTACTGCACATTTCTTATTTCGATTTTGATTGTGATCAACACTGTCATTACAGTAAAGCTTCTTATAAATCGCCTTTTGCACTTTTGTGGTCCCTGTAACACTTTTGTAAATAAATTCACCCAATTTGTAATCATCTCTGTTTGTTGAATAATTCTGTTCCTCCTCTTGTTTTTCTGCTTCTTGTATGATAAATAGTTTAAAAAAATGCGATAATACTTTCCTCATATTGTTATAATGCTGACAGGATAACGTTCCTTCTGTAATTAACTATACACTTGTTAGTTCAATGAGCAATTTTCTCGATTCCGTTGTGGTTTCGGGAACTCTGGATTGGTGGATATAATTTCTGTTTTACAAGTCAGAACAAAATGCACAAAGAAACATATGTAACATGGTCTTTATGCGCATACAAAATAATTTTTTTTACGTATTACGCACAAAAATGGAGTTGGAGACCGCAGACTTTCTGTGAAATCTAAATGATGATGTTGGAGCACACGCCACATATACCCATGAATAGGCTCTACTTTTCAGTTAGAAAGATTCAAATGAACTGAACAAGTTATTGTATATTTTTAAAACCAAAGCTGATTGTTCTTTACATCTTTCGACCAACATGTCGTTATCGACAAAATAATGAAAAATTATCTACGATTTCGACAAAGACGGTCTCAACTCATTGCTTTTTTTCGCATCTAAGTATAATTTTTATAATTTTTATTAGACAAACGTAATAAATCAATACGTATAAGAACGTGCTGAAGGTTAGTCTGGCATTCGAATTTCATAGTAACACAAGCGTTAAACGCTTTTATAATTAAAAATACCAACCTTAACTTTTAAACAAATGTTTTGGGTGAATTTTAATGATCAATAATATTGTCTATCTAAGCAATAAAAATATTGCAATTTTTGTTTTCAGCTACAAAAGACTGGACCACAAACAACAATTCTAATGCATTGTGCGAAGTGTTCCACGGGACCACCGCAACCGTTCGCACTGTAGATTTGGAAATCTATTTTTAGCGAAATAATTATAAAATCTCTGTGAAACTTAATATAAATATTGGAAAAAATGCAATGAAAGTAAGTGTAGAAATTAATGATTTGAAGATGATTTATATACATGTGTAGGTACATACCTACCTTATATACGCAGTAGTTTGTCCAAACGTCCAAAATACTGAACATATAAATATTTCACATGTTACAGGAAACAATGACACTCGATGCTCAAAACAATTATATAGCCAGGAAATGCATAATAAAATCAAGGCACATTTTTAGCTTTTGGCACGTACCAGGGTCAGGGTGATCTAGAGGGGTAAACCCCACCCCCCTCACAACGAAATCATTCAAAACAAAATATTTATAACATGATTTAAGAAAAATATAAGTAGTTATGTTAGGAGAATCACACTCTAGTGAAACCATCATATCATAACTAACTAAATGATTGGATGGTCAGCGTGCAAGAGAAATTGCATAAAATAGAACTGCAAAAAGACTTTTCTCTTTTGCGCAGAACAAGAGCATCCCTTAAGGGTTGATGACGATAGTGGGGCTCTGTTCTCAACCGACCAAAATTCTGAAAACTTGACAAAAACCATATTGCAGCCATTACATCAAATACATACATGTTGGCCAAAGTCATTGCATATATAAACTACTAGCTGACCCGCGAACTTCGTTTCGCCAAAATTCATCAATGTATTGAAAATAATAATTCTTTCATATGCATTCAGTAAATAGCTGATATCTTACACTTTTTATTTATGTGTATTTTAAGTTAATTCGGTTTATCAGCTATCTTCCTGTGAAAATCCCGTCAAAATCGGCTAATAAATAAGAGCTTTTGAAAATTGCAACCGCAGTGCCACCTACAGGAGTAATTCAGATAGCCTAAATTTTTTCTTACAACATCAGCTATTCGCCAGTGAAAATCTCGTCAAAATCGGTTTAGCAGTTTCCGAGATTAGCCGGAACAAACAGACAGACAGACAAATTTTTTTTAAATTGCTTTTTTGTTATAACTACCGTATATACTTTTATACGCATCTAGTAAAAAACTGATTTTGAAATTACAAACAGACACTTCATTTTTATCTATGCGTATAGATGTGTATAGATTATCACTTTATCAGCTATCTGCCTGTGAAAATCCCGTCAAAATCGGCCCATAAATAAGAATTTTCGAAAATTGCCACCGCAGCGCCACTTAGAGGAGTAATTAAAATAGCCTAAGTTATTCCTTACAACATCAGCTATCCGCCAGTGAAAATCCCGTGAAAATCGGTTAAGCCGTTTCCGAGATTAGCCGGAACAAACAGACAGACAGACAGACAGACAAAAATTTTAAAAATTGCGTTTTTGTTTTAAGTACCGTATGAACTGTCATACGCATTTAGTAAAAAACTGATATTTTGAAATTACAAACAGACACTTCATTTTTACTTGCGATTATAGGTACTATAAGGCAAGTTATGGATTCGTGCAGAAAAAAAATTTCGAGATAACAATCACACATGACATTACGATGATGGAGAAGTCGAAAAAAGTGGGTCTGGGAATTCCGTCCGTCTGTCTGTCTGTCTGTCTGTCTGTCTGTCTGTTCGCGCTTCTAGAGCCTGAACGGATGGGCCGATTTGCTTCAAATTTAGTATCTAGGATTGATTTGGCCGTCCCTCGGAACGTATTTTTTATTTTTGCTCTAGGCCCAAAATAACGGCACCTGCCATACAATCGTGAAGAAAAAAATTGATTTTCTCAAAAACGGCTCTAACGATTTTGATAAAACTTTCAGGATGCTATTTTTGTAAAACAATCTATCTTTTGGTTGGAAAATATTTTTCAAAATTTGTCTTATAACGGTACCTCTCATAGAACCAGTATTTTCAAATCAAATTTTCTCGTAAACTATACATTCGATTTCAATAAAATTTTGGCCACAGGAAGTCATTTATAATTTTATTAATATGGCATTTCAAATTTTTCAAAAACTTTTTTTTTTGATTTTTTATAATTTTTTCAAAAATTTTTTAGTTTTCGAAATATGTTATAAACGGGTATATTGATTTTTTTTTTAAATTATTTTTTCAAATGTAAACTACAGATTGCCATATATTTGCATACCCAAATAAATTTCAAAATATTTTTTGGAAAAGTTTTTGAAAATAACCTTTTTAAAAAAAAAACTGGTCGAACGATTTTCAATATTTTTTTTTCCTAGATTTACGTATAGCTTCGAAATTTTATTGCATACTTTGTTTTTCCGAGAAAACTCTTAAACTAATTTAAAAAATAAAAGAATTTTCGAAATTATTTAAATTTTTTTTTAAATCCATATATGCAGCCACTAAGCAATAATTGCTTATCATAAGAGCAAGTTCGTGCGACCCAGTCGTGCATTTTATTATTTATGTGTATAGATAGTATTCCCACTTGAGGTGCGCCTCTAGAATACCATGGGAAGCAGCAACAACAATTCCCACCATTTTAATTGTTGTTGTTGCTTCCCATGGTATTCTCGAGCTTATTTTTTCGTCGATAGACGGCGCACCTCAGGTGGTTGTACTATAGTTTATATATACAATGCCAAAGTTATGACGGAGCGGCAAGTATGTCAGGCGACTTAAGTGGAGTACAGAGTAGGATAAGGCAACAGTATAGAAATCGGTCTAATGCCATGTCAACACCCTCCTTTCGCAATTATATGAAAAAAAACAAGCTGTACCTGTGTGTAATATGGTATAATATAATTTGTAAATTTTGTATGTACCTATACTTGAACCTATCTGTTTTTTTTTTAACTTGCGATTATAGGTATTTATTTATATATACATTCCGTAATTTTGGCATAGGTACCTAATTATATTGTATGCTATGTATAATTACATTATATTATTAGAAATAAATAAGCATAATAAGTCATAGTTTTCGTATGGGAAAACCGAGGTCTAAAAAAACAAATTGGTCTAATACTAGACATAGATGTGCAATGTGCCACTTCAAACAATTTAGGAATTTACTGGTTTCAATGAATTTTTTTTTCTTAGGATGCATATCAAGTATATAGGTATATATACAGGGTGATTCACCAGCGTTGTGCCAAAAAGCTAGAGCGTGTAGGTTAAATTGAGACAAGAAAAAAATCGTATCGGAGGGGGGGTCTATTCCCCTCCGTTTAGCCGGGAGGGGCAATTTTCTGAAAAATTGACTTATTTTGTAAAAAAAAATATTTAAAATCAACGGGTTCGTTTACAACACCGTGTTTTACTTTTTTGGAAAGCCAAAAACTTCTCCTTTTATTTTGTTTTTAAATTAAATTGTTTTAACGAATAGTTTAAAAAATATAAATTTTCAAACACAAAATTTTGAAAAAAAATTTGAAAAAATAATTTTAAAACTAATTTTTTTCAAAATTTTACGTAATTAAGTATAATTTTCGTTCTCAGAATTCAACGCTTCCATTAATCTTTAATCCAACACTGGAAACCGTATGGCTCTACGACTTTTTGTTGCCAAGGTATTCAAAAATAACCGAACCTACTTCTTCACAAAAACAAGAAAACCTAGTGACCATTTAGCCAATTTTTTCGTGTTTTTGTGAAGAAGTAGGTTCGGTTATTTTTGAATACCTTGGCAACAAAAAGTCGTAGAGCCATACGGTTTTCAGTGTTGGATTAAAGATTAATGGAAGCGTTGAATTCTGACAACAAAAATTATACTTAATTACGTAAAATTTTGAAAAAAATTAGTTTTAAAATTATTTTTTCAAATTTTTTTTCAAAATTTTGAGTTTGAAAATTTATATTTTTTAAACTATTCGTTAAAACAATTTAATTTAAAAACAAAATAAAAGGTGAAGTTTTTGGCTTTCCAAAAAGGTACAACACGGTATTGTAAACGAACCCGTTGATTTTAAATATTTTTTTTTACAAAATAAGTCAATTTGTCAGAAAATTGCCCCTCCCGGCTAAATGGAGGGGAATAGACCCCCCCTCCCATACGATTTTTTTCTTGTCTCAACTTAACCTACACGCTCTAGCTTTTTGGCACAACGCTGGTGAATCACCCTGTATACAGGGTGTCCCGAAACTCAAGGTCAAGCGGGCTCCGGGTGAAAGGGTAGGTTATGTCCGTAATGGGAAAAGTAAGGAAAAAAATCTATCTCGCTTTGTTTAGTAAAAATAGTAATATTTATAAAAATTATAAAAATCGTTACACTAGACCACACTTTTAGGTACTGTGGTCACAAATTTTCATATTTTGCGGTGTTTATTTTTTTATGTAATCCTTACTAACTATGCTATTATTCCCAATTAAAAATCCAAAAATAAATATCGTAGTTTTCGTAAGAAAAATAAAATTTGACGGAGTCATGGTGAAATTTTTTTTTTAAACTTAACTTTGATACTTCATACTTTAAAAAAAATGTACCGCACTACCCTCGGCAAGTTATTTAAAAAGTTGGCCCATTTTACCAAGATTTCAAAATGGTACAACACTTGCTAATTATTCACCCATAAAAAATATTATCAAAATTTAAACCGCTGTGGAGCATTATAAATTAGGACTAAAAAATTGGAAAGTATTGTATTGTTCCCTATTAATGTATTACTGAAAACTTTTTTTTATCTTAAAGCACTTTACACTAAAGCAAATGTTCAAATTGTTTACCCTCGGCACGAATACAGGCTCTGCATCGCCGCAGAAAAGATCTGTTCATCAGACGCCCGAGTCTCCTTGCATTAATATCTTCTCCTGTTTCAAGAATTTTTTGGCGTAGTTCGTCTCTATTTAGAATTGGTTTATCATAAACTTTTTCTTTTATGCAGCCCCAGTAAAAGAAATCGAGCGGGTTTAGGTCCGGAGAACGAGGAGGCCACAAAATTGATCCAAGGCGCCCAATCCACCTATCGGGATACTCAGTACTCAGGTAATCCCGTACTAGACGAGCATAATGTGCTGGGCAACCATCTTGTTGAAACCAAATGTCTCGATAGATGTTCAATGGTACATTTTCTAACAAATTTGGCAGTTCATTTTGTAAAAAATGCAGGTAGTTTTCGCCATTTAGATTTTCTGGCAGCTCATATGGTCCAATTATTTGTCCATTTAAAATTCCGGTCCAAATATTTATTTTAAATTGATATTGAGAGCGGTCTTCACGCATAAAATGTGGATTCTCTCTGTGCCACTCATGTAAATTTTGCAAATTCAAATAACCGTCTTTTTTAAATGTCGATTCATCGGTCCATAAAATATGGTTGAGAAATTGCGGGTCTTCACTATTTTTCGCCAACATTGATCTGCAAAAATTGACTCTAGGAGCGTAGTCACGAGGTAACAAACTTTGTACACGTGTTGCACATGGTACGGGTGGTAGCTGTTTTTTTTTTAAGATTCTATGAACAATGCCCTTCGGGACTCCAGTGGATCTTTCAATTGCACGTACTGAAGTGCTGGGATCATCTATAATTTGACTCATAACTACGTCGTAGTTGTGTCCTCGAGGTCTCCCGCATGCGGCGCCGGCCATACGAGTACTAGGCAATCGTCCTTGGGAATAAGAAATGTGTACATAAATGAACACACGGTGGTCTGGGTGATGCGCCACATTTGGGTACCTTTCGCGATACAATCTGGCGGCAGCAGAGGCATTACAACCGCATTCACCGTAAATAATGTGCACGTTTGCATATTCCTCAGCTGTGTAGGAATACGGCATTTCACGTAAGGTTTTTATTCTCTATTACTAGATTATAATTATAACACAATTTTTAGATAATAATTAACACAACACTAATCGAATCCAGGGGAAAACAAAAGCAAACGATTATGCTAATAAAAAAGCCAACGATTATTTGAAATTGCGAACAAAACTAAGAGCGTTCTGTACTGAAAGCAGATCGTGTAAACAGAAATTTTTAGTCTGCTGCTTTTTTGTGATTTTCAGAACTTTGTTCTGTTTTCAGGAATTTGATGGATATTGCCAGGAAGTTGCATCTTTTGTTGTTGTGTTGGCCAGGTAGAATTTTCCAATTTTTTAGTCCTAATTTATAATGCTCTACAGCGGTTTAAATTTTAATAATATTTTTTATGGGTGAATAATTAGCAAGTGTTTTACCATTTTGAAATCTTGGTAAAATGGACCAACTTTTTAAATAACTTGCCGACGGTAGTGCGGTACATTTTTTTTAAAGTATGAAGTATCAAAGTTAAGTTTAAAAAAAAAATGTCACCATGACTCAGTCAGATTTTATTTTTCTTACGAAAACTACGATATTTATTTTTGGATTTTTAATTGGGTATAATAGCATAGTTAGTAAGGATTACATAAAAAAATAAACACCGCAAAATATGAAAACTTGTGACCACAGTACCTAAAAGTGTGGTCTAGTGTAACGATTTTTATAATTTTTATAAATATTACTATTTTTACTAAACAAAGCGAGATGGATTTTTTTCCTTACTTTTCCCATTACGGACATAACCTACCCTTTCACCCGGTGCCCGCTTGACGTTGAGTTTCGGGACACCCTGTATACAATGAGGAGCAACCTTAACAAAATTCAAAATTTAATTTTCTCAATAATCAATAGGCAAACGTTTTGATGTTCAACGTGGCCTAAATTAGTGTATTTTTAAATATTTTTTTTTGTCTTTCAACCAAAATTTTTAATTTTGATTATTTGGAAAACCAAGGGTAGGCAAACAAACATTTTTGGTGAGCAAAAGTGGGGTAACGATGGGCAAACGAACTGCATCAATCTCGATAAAAATTTCACAAGTGGGGTACCAACTTCACGAAATTCAAAATTTTATTTTATCAATATTTTCAAAAGGGAAGGTGAGAAAACGAAAATTTTTGTTGGGCAAACGTGGGCTAACGATGGGCAAACGAACTGCATCATTTTCGATACAAAATTACACAAGTGGGGTGCTACCTTCACGAAATTTAAAATTTTATTTTGTCAATATTTTCAAAATGGAAGGTGGGCAAACGAAAATGTTTGTTGGGCAAACGTGGGCTAACGATGGGCAAACGAACTGCATCAATTTCGATAAAAAATTTCACAAGTGGGGTGCCAACTTCACACAGCCGATCCTAGTCTACTTCTCTCTTTCCATGTTTTAAGTTGGTTATGCACAATTGTGATGAAGATAAGCTAAGATCTATAAATTTAAAAATTAGTACTCCATTGGAACATGTAAATGAAATTTATGATTCTAAGCTCTGGCCTAAGGGGATTCAAATTCGCCCGTTAAGCTGCAGGCTAAAAACGAGCGGCCAACGGAACCACTCATAAAGATTTAGTTGCTGAATTTTCACAGTCTAGTGAAGATGTTGCTGTTGATGTTAATCCCGCGGACGTTGTTATTGCTGTTGATATTGCCCGTGCTGACGTTTTAGCTCTTGATGATGCAAATGATGTCCTTAACAGATTTACTGCTGTTCCTGTTATTGCTCCTGACGGAGATAACGCAATTGAAAACGCTGTTGCTGATGCAAATGTTGCTGTTGATGCGGATATTCCTGATGCTAAAAACGTTGCTAAGCCTGCTCATGATCTTAACCTACCCAGATGTGATTCTCTTAATATTTATTTCCAAAATGTTGGCGAAGTAAGAACTAAATCAAACGACTTGTATTTATATTTTTCTTCTCATGATTACAAATTTATAGACTTAATTGAAACCTGGCTAAATGGTAGTCATCTTACAACTGAATTATTCAACAGTAGTCAATTTTCAGTTTATCGTAAGGACCGCTGTCCGTTGAAAAGCGGTCATGGTCGGGGTGGTGACAGCTATTTAGGTGTCACAAGAAAAAGTCACAAAAATGTGATTGTCACATGTGACAATCACCTTAGCCAGACGAAATTTGTTGATTGTGACTATCACTTATCCAAATCACCTTAGCCGATTCCACCCCAGATAATTTCGTTGTCTATAGTAATAACGATACTAGTTTTGATATTGACCAATTGATTGTTAAGGTAAATTTGGAAAAAATGTTAATTTGTATGCCAGCTATATTCCACCAGGAAGCCCCTTAGAGTTATATTTTATATAACTAACACTTGTTAAAAGGTCGATCCTTATTATGCTCCTTGAATTCATCCGATCATGTTATTTGTCTGGGTGATTTTAACATAGGTGATGTAAAGTAGAAATTTGGTGCTGATGAAAATTGTTTGATTCCTTTTGATGTAAAAACAGAAATTGAAAGCTCAGTAGTTGATTGATATAGTGTAATTTATTGCAGCAAACTAATATTCCTAATTCATTTATTTGGTTTTTGGATTTAATATTTGTTGATAAAGAGTTAGTTGTAAAAAATTCATAGCATCACATTTGCCTTGAAATTGATTGTCAAATCTTAATTTATATTCAAACCACAAAAAAAATGTTAAATATTACGATTACTGGCGTGGGAACTTTGATGCAATGAATATATTTTTAAATTCAGTTCTTAGGGTAACCAGGAATTTGCTCAAGCGTTCGTAACTTTAAAAGCATATTTAAAGCAAGCATCAGATAGCTTTAATCCAAAAAAATTGAAAAAACCAAATCCACCATGGTTCAATAACAGATTGTCTTTTCTTAAAAATATAAAAAAAGCAAGGCATATAAACGATATAAAAAAGATAAAAATAATATTACTAACAGCGAGTAACCACCTAAATGTTCAGAAATAAATAAATAAATATGTGTCGACTGCAGGATCAAAAGTCAAATAAGATAGTACGAGTAGATGCTTTTGGAATTTCATAAGGTCAAAAAGAAAATCAACTGGTTTTCCTAATTGCATGGAATTATCTGAGTTTACATCTAGTGATTTGCCGACTATCTGCAATCTATTTGCAGATTATTCTAAATCAGTTTATTGAGATGTGCCTGCAAGTGAGCTTCCGGATTTTTCTCCAACTTATGTATAGGAATTATCCAGTTAAGCATATCTGATGTACCTAGTTATATTACTTTATGCTATTGATGAAAATAAAGGTGAGGGCCCAGATGGTATATCTTCCAAGGTAGTCACAAAATGTGCCACGTCCCCCGCATTACCTCTTTCAAATCTGGTACAAAGCAGAAAATATGTAATTACCGTCCAATATGTAAACTATCTGTTATTCCCAAAATATTTGAAAAAATTGCATCTGACAACCTTTATTTCCTTAAACACAAATTATATCTGTTCCTTAAAATGTATTTGTATCTGGGAGATCTACTGCTACAAATCTCACTATTTTATGTGATTCTGTTATGAGAGGTTTTGAAACTAGATTCCAGACTGACATGATATTTACAGACTTCGCTAAAGGATTTGAAAGGCATGTTAGTATATAAATTATATAAGCTTGGTTTTCGTTACACTTTTTTGAAATGGATAAGGTCTTATCTCTCTGATCGAACCCAATTTGTAAGAATAGATAGATTTGTTTCAAGATGCATAAACATAACCTCAGATGTCTCCCAAGGGACAGGGAGTCACTTCGGTCCCCTGTTCTTTATTTTATTTATCAACGATATTCCTGATATATTTCAGTTTTCCAGCCATCTATTATGTGCCGATGATGTTACAATATTCAAAATTATAAAATCAACAAGTGATTGTCACCTTTTACAGGATGATTTAACGAAACTATCGCTGTGGTGTAGTAAAAATCTTCTATTTTTAAATGTTTCTAAAAGTCAAAGTTTTACATGTTCCGATATTATTTGACTATAATAATAATAATAATATCGTATTAGAAAAAGTGTCTCAAAAAAAAAGAAGATTTAGGAGTCGTACTTGATCAGCAACTCGGATTTAACTGTCACTTAGACTACATTGTGAACAAAGCAAACAAGGTGTTGGGTTTTTTGTGGAGGAACACCAAAGAGTTCTCTTATGCTCTTAAATCTGTATATATAGCATTTGTTAGGTCCTCCTTGGAGTACTGTTGCTTCTGTCATTTGGAATTATTACTATGATATTCATTAATTTAAGATCGAAAGAATTCAAAAAAAAGTTTCACCAGATATTGTTCTTATAAACATAATAATATCGTTATGCCTCTATATAAACTTAGATGTTTGTTTTTTGGGTTGCAATCGCTTGAGCTCAGAACGAGATATTTAATTATTTTTTATTTTACATTAACACAAATTCCGTCATTAATCAGATAGATATTTGTATTAAATGTAATAGCGATAATTGTAAAAAATGTTTAATGTTGATATTGTCGTAGCTTTACCTAAGGTTACTAAACTATATGTATACATTTTTATTTTTATCTAATATTATTATTTATTTATTTACCATTTTTAAACCTATTTAATTATGAAACTATGTAATCTAAAAGAGAATGTAAATCTCAAATTGATGAAATAAACGATAAACTAACCTATACATGCGACTTATAGAGACAGGTCTCTCACCTATACGAGTATATTTCACATCATTAAAACTGCACTTTTACTAATGTACAATCCGACTCGAAAAGTCGCTATTCATCCATCCAATTCAAAAGTCCTTGGTTTCAAGAGTGGACAAATATAGCTAATATGTGTGTACTGCTCTTTAATTTAACTTTGGAAAACCTACTAACGTGGAAACCATAACTACTTGGATGATCTGCTTGAACAACTTCACTTAAAAATCAATTAGCAGTTAGCTCACTATATATAAGGAAATATATTCTTAACGTACACATAATCTTGGCCAGGCGAATAACTTTATTGAGCATTTTAGCACGAAGAATATACAAATGATTTGTCGACCAAGAGGAGAACTTCCTCCCTTATACATTGTATTCCTCACCGACCGTGACGATCTACTGCTTCATTGCTCTATTTGTAACACTCGGGAAAGAGAAAATGTTTTTCACTTCATAGCTAAATGTCCTATGTTGATGGAAATACTGCGACAGATATGGCAGAAAAACTACTTAGACTGGCAGAAACTATAGTAAAATGTTTAAAATATTCTTTAAGTAAGTAAGTAATTCAATTTATTGATTTTCTTAATTATACATTAATCTGTTATATAAATGAAGTTAAAAGCCATGGCTATGCCGTCAGCTAGGTTGGCAATTGATAGATATTTATATACAACTAGCTGACCCGCGAACTTCGTTCCGCCAAAGTTCAGCAATGTATTGAAAATAATAATTCTTTCTATGCATTTAGTAAAAAGCTTCATTTTTATTTATGTGTAGTGTATAGATACTGGGTGATTTTAAGTTAATTCGGCTTATCAGCTATCCGAAAGTGAAAATCCCGTCAAAATCGGCTCAGCCGTTTCCGAGATTAGCCGGAACAAACAGACCGACAGACAGACACAACAATTTTAAAAATTGCGTTTTTGTTATAAGTAACGTATATACATACTTTCATACGCATTTAGTAAAAAACTTATATTTTGAAATAACAAACAGACACTTCATTTGTATTTGTGTGTATAGAGATAATTATTAATTTAAATTTTTAACAAGAAAAGTTTGAATATTTCGATATTTATACGCTTCTTTTACAAAAAAAATAAAGCTTCTTCCAGTTTTGGCCATTTAGATAATTTAGTGTTTCTTCATTGTCAGTGTACTCTTTCCAAAATAAGTTTTTCTTTGCGACGCATAGCTTCCGTTGTAGGGCGTCCCATTTAGTCTGAGGACCTCATACCTGGTTTTAAAAATTAATGAAATTTCTTTATAATTATAAGAGTCGTGGAAATAGTTCTTTGTCATCAAATCAAAGTTGAGTTGTGAGTATAAAATTCTGCTCTCCGATTGAGCTCTTTGAGTGTCTTCAAATTTTGTATGATGTGATACAGACGTTCTTTAAGGTTAAACGAATTAGCTAAAGATGCGCTTAAGTCTTCACCTCAAACTTGACCAAGGCTTAACCATTACCCCATCCAGCAGTCCCTGTTCCTGATTTCATACAAAAGTAATTTTTTTGTTAAACGGGTATCCGGTAACGCCTGTATTTTTAAAATGTAATCGGCTTGCAATTTGAGCGTATTAACGTACAATTTTGCCAATCCTGTTTCAAGGAAAATCGCATAATTTGGGGTTTTGATAGGTAGATTAAACAGTTTTTAGGGTTCCGTACCCGAAGGGTGAAAACGGAACCCTATTACTAAGACTTCGCTGTCCGTCTGTCCGTCTGTCCGTCTGTCCGTCTGTCCGTCTGTCCGTCTGTCCGTCTGTCCGTCCTTCACAAGGCTGTATCTCATGAACCGTAAAACTTAGACACTTGAAATTTGGACAGATGATGTATTATTGTGTTCCCTATAACAACAAATACTAAAAACTAAATAGAATAAAATATTTATGGGGGCTCCCATACAACAAACGTAATTTTTTGCTCGTTTTTGCTATGTTTGTCCGTCCATCACCAGGTTGTCTCTTTTCTTCTTTAGAAATTTCTTGAAGTCTGTCCCTGTTAGTTCTTCTTTTTGCTGATTTGCGACTTTTCCTTCACTCACACAAACAGCTTTACCTACATGTAAATTATAGAAATTCTTTTAGAAGAAAAGAGGCAACATATGTATGCTTTTAAAGCTAAGTTTTCTTCTATTCGTGTTCGAATTCGAATTCGAATAGAAAAAAAATAGAAAAAAAAAACAAGTGTCAAACCACAATCAACAAGTCGGTATTAGATTCTCTCATAAAATAATATAACAGGATTAATTGTTTTCAAACGTAAGTTCTTTTTTATTTTATTGTCAATGGAGGTGATTTGAGTGATTTCTAGAAATATTAAAAAAAAAAACACTGTGCTGAGAAAAAAAATTACTGAAATTTCTCAGTGAAATATTTAAGCAAGATTGGCAAAAGACATCTTGGTGACAGTTTTTTTTTAGAAAAGATCGCGCCAAAAATGTTCTTGTTTGTGTGAGTGAGAAAAAGTTTTATCTACATGTAAATTCCAGAAATTCGAATTCGAATTCGAATAGAAAAAAAAAACAAATGTCAAACCACAATCAACAAGTCGGTATTAGATTCTCTCATAAAATAATATTAAATCAGGATTTAGGGTTTTTAAACGTAAGTACGCCTTTCTTTTTTATTTTATTGTAAAAAAACACTATGCTGAGAAAAAAAATTACTGAAATTTCTCAGTGAAATATTTGAGCAGGATTGGAAAAAGACAACTTGGTGAAAGTTTGTTTAGAAAAGATCGCGCCAAAACTGTTCTTGTTTGTGTGAGTGAGAAACAGCTTGACCTACAGGCATATAAATTCCAGAAATTCTTTTAGGAGAAAAGAGCCAACCTATGTATGCTTTTAAAGCTCAGTTCATTGTATTTATATTTTATAGTAATTTCATGGAACATTTTATTTTAGTTCTGAACGTCGTCAATGGCGGCACTAGTTGTCTTGTCTACTTTACATCGAATTTCTTCTATTGTTGTTTTTGCTTTCCATGGCAGTTTAGACAAAAACCACTAAAATTACTGCACAATCAAAGCTTGTGAACGTCGTCCATAGATGCCGCACAAAACGTTCCGCTTCTTGGGAATACTATAAAATATAAATACAATGCTCAGTTTTCTTCTATTCGTGTTCGAATTCGAATAGAAAACAAAATAAGAAAAAAACGAATGTCAAATAAAGAACAAGAGTCGGTATTAGATTTTCTTACCGACCAAATTTTAAAATCTTAAAAATTAATATAAATAATTAATACTTCTTATTAAAAAAAATTCTATATAATTGCTTCTTGCTGCTTCTTCTTCTGCTGCTAATACTGAATCACTGAATTAATTATGAATTATTAAAACTACTGTTAATCCTAAAATATTAAATTAAACTTACAAAAGAAGTACTGGGAGGTCTCGATCTGATTTTAAAGAAGTTATTATTCATTTATACATACATATTTATTTTTGAGACGTTAAAAATTAATTGCAAATTTAATACTGACTTCTTGTTCTTTGTTTGACATTCGTTTTCTTTTCTATTTTGTTTTCCATTCGAATTCGAATTCGAACACGAATAAAAGAAAACTGAGATTTAAAAGCATCATAGGTTGGCTTTTTTCTTCTTTGCGGATTTCTGGAATTCTTGAATTTACATGCATAGCTGTCTCTGTTTCTTCTTCTTTTTGCTGATTTGCCAGTTTTCTTTCACTCACACAAACAAGATCATTTTTGGCGCGATCTTTCTTAAACAAACTATCAGTTCGTCGTCTTCTGCAAATCGTAATCGCCTGTTACAATGAGAAATCTAAGTAAGTGTTTATTGAATAAAATAAATGTTTAAGGGGGCTCCCATACAACAAACGTGATTTTTTTTTTTGCTGTTTTTATAGATAATCGTACGGAACCCTTCGTGCGCGAGTCCGACTCGCACTTGCCCGTATTATTTAATTAAGTTTCTGTGATATTCCTCAGAACCCCATACTTGTGCAGCGTAAAATAATGATGATTTCACCACAGAATAAAAAATTTTATATTTGGTAGAAAGGCATATATATATATGATCGTTAGAAAAGACATTTTTCCATGTAGAGTTGACTAAATTCAGCGAAGCTTTAGTTTTTTCCATGATGTGCTGTGAATTCTACTTCTAAATAAATAAAAATAAATTGTTGGCACAACAGCTCCAAGCGGGGCCGGGGCCTGTGACTTACACTCTCAACCATTCCTGTGTGTGCGTTGATATTCTGCAGTAATGGAAGGGACCTACAATTTACCGCCGAATCCGAACAGCTAACAGAGAAGCACTTTCCATGACATTAATTACTCTTGGAGGATTTGTCACTTCCTCGCAAGAGGCCGTACCCCGGAAAAAAACTTAAGGTGGCAACGTCAGGGATCGAACCCTGAACCTTCGGCGTAGCAGTCCGACACACTAACCACTACGCCACGGGGTACTACTACTACTGAATTCTACTTCACTCTCAAGTATTTGTATTCTTTCACCACATCCAGACGAATTCGATTAAAGAACCAGATAGTTTTGCGATGTTGCACCGTGATTACTTGGTGTAAATATCATTACTTTTGATTTGTCGGTGTTAATGGAAAGTTCCCACTTTGCGCAGAAGTAAGCGAGCCTATTTATCATAAGTTGCAAGTTTTCAGGAGATTCCGACAGAACAACCAAATCATCACCATATAACAAAACATTTACGATTGTACTTGCAATTCTTATACCACCAGCACTAAACCACTCTGATAAATTGCAACCATCCCAAATCGAAGCTTTTGTTTCGCTATACATTTCCTTAAGTAGACTTAGAAATTTTGTAGATAATCCTAATTGTTAGAGCTTGTACATTCGTGCATTTCTGTTTATAAGGTCAAAGGCAGCTTTAAAGTCTACAAAAAATACATAGACCTTTTGTTTCTGACCTGAAAACTTTTTACAAAGGATGTGAGGTGAAAATGTAATCAGTTGTAGATTATTTTTTCCGGAACCTCGCCTGTAGCTCAGTCAGAATATTTTTTTCTTCAACCCAATTTTCAGGTCTGCTGGCTAACACCGTACAAAATATTTTGGCAATGACGTTCATAAGTGTAATTCCTCTATAATTTTCAACTGTATCAAGGGCACGTTTTTTGTGAATAGGAAAATTGCTGACTTTTGGAAGGATTTCGTAAAATCTGCATTGCAAAGAATACAATTGTAGAGTTTTACAAGTTGGTCTATAAGCAGTGGCGATGCATTTTTGTAAAATTCGTACGGGATCCCATCTTCTCCAGGTGCTTTACCATCTTTAGAATTTCTTAGTGCTAATTTTGTAGCAGAAACACTAACTCCTATTCTGAATCCTGATCCGTTGATCTCCTTTGCAACTTTCCAGAACTCTTTTGTGGTTTTTACTTTTCCCAACTCAATTGCTCGTTCATTTTCATGATTAATTTTTTTTGGTTGCACAGACTTTTAAAGTTTGCGTTGGCTTCAACGTACCAAGTTTTTAATTCTTCGGAATCTGTTTTCCTCCATGATATTCTTTAATATATAGAAAAAAGATAATGAGAGAAGATTTCTAATTTTAAAGTTTCAACAAACAAAATCAGTCAATGTTTATGTATAGAAAATTAAAGCTCTATCATCTGGCTGACCGCCCTTTTGGCCATGCCTTAGGGATTTAAGTACAAATATTAATATAAATGGTCGAACGATTTTAATTTTTTTTTTCATTCAATATAGAAAAAGGAAACAAATGGCAGACTTCATTCCAAAAGAAAAAAAGTTTTTACTGGTGATTTTTAAGTGATTATTTAAATTTCAAATGATTTTTATCCCTGTTATTTTTTTTATTATTTTTTCAAAATCTTAAGCCCCAAGGCCACAAGTGACACATTAGAACAAGTTCGTGCGACCCAGTCGTGCACTCTATTTAAAGTGGAAGAAGGTATTCGATTAGTTATTGAAAACAAACTTATTTCGACTTGTTTTGTTGTTCTGTTAAGAAATCTTTACTTTATTTACACATTATTGTTGCAAACTGAACTTTTTGATCTAGGCTTGGTATATAAAACCTAACAGATCAATGGACGTTTAGATGCGCCTGAGCAAATTTAAGCGTGAAGAAAATAGTAAGTTGGTCGCAACTTCAAATATTTATTGTCTATTCTTTCTTTTTTACAAAAAAAAAAAAGATATACGAAATATTTTCCTTATCAGAGATCGAGAAACTGGAATTTTGTTATTTACAAGAATCAGTTTGTATCCAAGCATTCGACAGAACAGATCTCCCTTGAAATAGTTCGTGGATTTGATAAACTAATAGTTAAGTGGTACCTTTATTTAGTCTACTCAAAGCGTAGTTAAAATCGCCCTCATGTTACAAAAAATATACAAATGGATTTTTTTTGATTCCTATGTTTTTGGTCGCTATGGTCGCTGAATCCGAATCTGAAGAAATCCAAAAAAATTTCCTGGTGCGTTTTGAGATATCCGCGAAAAACCGCGGAATTTCCACACTTTTTTCGGTTTTTTTGAAATACCAACATAATTTCCCATTTCCAAAACCATTACAAAATTCATATGTAAAAAAAATTGTTTGTTTTACAGAATTGGCAAAATAATGCTGAAATTTCAGATTCGGATTCAGTGACCCAAAAATCATAGGAATAAAAAAAAAATCCATTTGTATATTTTTTGTAACGTCAAACTACCGTTTGACTGAACTATATTGTCTTTGAAGAGCATATTTTAGTATTGATTGTTTTGTTCATTTTGTTTAAATAGAGATCCTCCATTATGCCAGTATATGAGCCCCAAGAACAAAGCTTTTCCGAGTGGCTTGCTAGAATGGGAATCACAGAAACAGTCCATCCGATGTACGAAGATATCATTTTTATAACAAATAATCCCGTCGGCGTCGCTGGCACTGGCTCTGCCGTTGTTGTCATTGATGAACCGCCGGCGGCGGCAGCTCCACCAACGCCACCGTGTTTTGAAGTTGCAGTCGAAATGGAAACATCTGCTGACCGAAGTGGACATGAGTCGCAGCCTTCGGTTTACTTTACACCAGCAGCAGGTTCACAACCAGCTCATGTGCAGTATTTGTCTAATGGTTTTCAATTCTATAGTGTTGCTTATGCCATTTTTCCCATAATATTGATGACACCATTTGCCTTGTGGATATACCAATTAATTTTATAATCCTTCTATTTGAATTCTTGAATTTTTAAGAAATAAAGTTCAATTAAAGTGCATTTTCTGTGTTGAGTTCTCTTGTATTTGGAAAAAAACAATAATTGCAGATCCTATTAAATTAATATTAGTTGCAACACTGGGATGAGTTAGAAAAAGTTATGCATTTGTTATAGCTTTTATTAAGCCTAGGACCACCACCGTCGCGACGCGACACGTGGCGTTATCTATCGACCTCTCTAGTATTTATTAATATCAAAATAAATTGATCATGATTGAAATATTTATTATTTCAATGATTCGATTTTAATGAACAGTTGCCATTTATTGCCGATAAAGGAAATAGTTTTCTCAATGAATTTCTAAATTATTTTCATTACTATTGAATGGAAAACAGACCCATCACAATTATTGTAGGAAATGATATTAATCCTTTGTATGAGAGTTTCTAACGAAATTATTTTTTCAACATTGCACTGGGAAATTTCAACATATCGTTTAAGATGTTGCATAAATGCAGTTGACACATTCGAACTCAAAGGAAGAGACAAGTGAATTTAATAATAATTTTATGTCGGCTGCGTCAGAAAATCAATGCAGCTGAAGTTAATTATTGTTCTGCTTTTACCGTCAGCGCGGATTGCAAAGATTTGCTAAGCATCTTTAATCAATACCAATACGATAAGGTGCTTCTCAATGAAGGCGTTTAACGCAAAAATACAGTTCATTCAAGATATGAAACAACACTCAGATCTAGCAAATATGGTGTCCTCTTTTCGCTTTATCGTACTACTATACAGAGTGATAAGCATAAGGCGTGAATAAAGCTAGAACGTAAAGGTTGAGTAGTGGGAGGGAAAAAGTCATAATTAAAAGTTTTAGGAAATTCTTTACGATTTGTATTTGTTTTCTTGTCACGACTCAATCTACACAAGTTTTTTTTATCACACATTAGGTGAATCACCCTGTTTAATACTCAATAAAGATTGCAGCCGTCACTAGCATAAGCTGTGGACATATGTATTTAATTACTTATAAAATGGCATATTTATTTTATACAGGGTGATTCACTAGCGTTATGCCAAAAAGCTAGAGCGTGTAGGTTGAGTTGAGACAAGAAAAAAATCGTGTGGGAGGGGGGGGGGTCTATTCCCCCCGTTTAGCCAGGAGGGGCAATTTTCTGAAAAATTGACTTATTTTGTTAAAAAAAAATATTAAAAATCAAGGACTTCGTTTACAACACCGTGTTATACCTTTTTGGAAAGCCAAAAACTTCTTCTTTGATTTCGTTTTTAAATTAAATTGTTTTAACGAATAGTTCAAAAAATATAAATTTTCAAACTCAAAATTCTGAAAAAAAAATTTGAAAAAATAATTTTAAAACTAATTTTTTTCAAAATTTTACGTAATTAAGTATAATTTGTGTTCTCAGAATTCAACGCTCTTATTAATCTTTAATCCAACACTGAACCGTATGGCTCTACGACTTTTTGTTGCCAAGGTATTCAAAAATAACCGAACATACTTCTTCACAAAAACAAGAAAACCTAGCCTTACGGGATGGCACAAGTGATCATTTAGCGTATTTTTTCATGTTTTTGTGAAGAAGTAGGTTCGGTTATTTTTGAATACCTTGGCAACAAAAAATCGTAGAGCCATACGGTTTTCAGTGTTGGATTAAAAATTAATAAGAGCGTTGAATTCTGAGAACAAAAATTATACTTAATTACGTAAAATTTAAAAAAAAATTAGTTTTAAAATTATTTTTTCAAATTTTTTTTCAGAATTTTGAGTTTGAAAATTTATGTTTTTTGAACTATTCGTTAAAACAATTTAATTTAAAAACTAAATGAAAGAACAAGTTTTTGGCTTTTGAAAAAGGTATAACACGGTGTTGTAAACGAAGCCGTTGATTTTAAATATTTTTTTTAACAAAATAAGTCAATTTTTCAGAAAATTGCCCCTCCTGGCTAAACGGGGGGGAATAGACCCCCCTCCCATACGATTTTTTTCTTGTCTCAAATCAACCTACACGCTCTAGCTTTTTGGCACAATGCTAGTGAATGACCCTGTATAAACAAAGAAAACCATATTTGTATCTAAAATATATTTTTATTTATCTAACATTACAGTAAATATACAGTTGTTTACTACTCAGAAATCAAAGGCTCTTGTGCGCGAACAAAATTTTAATTACAAATCGTCACGCCGTGTGTTTCCAATTATGAGCTCAATTTTTCTCAGAAAATGCAAAAATACCAACAACAAAAAACTCGTTTAATCCTACTATAATTTTTTTCACTTTTCTCCATTTTCAAAGACTTCGGCACTGGTTTATAACGAAAATCATGTTCAAATGTCTTCTTTCAAAAATAAGGCAATTATGCATTCGTATACACGAATACTGAATGTGGGTAGATCAATTTTCATTACTAAGCAATTAAAGCCGTCAACATTTACTCGAAAAGTTCTGCCACTAGTAAAGGTCATGAATATTTTAAGTACTTGATTTAGACTCCAATGATCAGGCTCCTTTATAATTGGTACCATCGTTAGTCTTTTAGCATTTCCAAATCCGATGACATGATAATGGTTGAGCTTTTTTCTACCAATGTAAATTTGACATCTGACTGTGAATTGATGTTTCGATTCCGCGGCAATCCCTCTATTATGGGTAGAGTGTTCATTTCACATGTTGGACAGCAACGTTGCGTTCGGTTTTAACACCAGCTTCTGTTTGTTTCCGTCCACTATAGTTCAGCCTATACTCTTTGACTTAACTCGAAGGACAAACGAAGTAAATATAGGTTGGGTTAATTACAAAGCCCAAGAGTACATACAAAATCCCATGCGCTGTGTAAAGTTTTAAGAAAGCACAATTAACCGCTGCACTAATGACAATAGCCATCACCAGCACACTAGTAGGCACAACAGGTATCGAAATCTGTGCAAAAAAATTTCTCACTATAAACACAATCTAATATTCAAGAAAGTAATAATGACTCAGTTAAAATTATACTCAAAACCCATCAATAACCAAAACTTCAATTTATCTCAGCAATGACGAATCTTTAACAGAATATGTAAAGATGGATGCTAGAACTTTCCCCTCATCTCAGTCTCTTTTGTCCAATCTATATATAAATAGGCAAGCAGTTTTTTTGTGGTACCAATTGCGGGGTGTTTACCCAACCGATTGAGATGAAATATATGTATATCGTTGGAAAGGTATTACTGAGTAGGTGTGCTGGGAATATTTTGTTTTGTAATTTTTTTTGTGTGTGGAAAATATGGGTGAAAATGTCTTGATGTGTTTTTTACCATTTTATTCGTATAAATTCGCTGTGAAATTTTTTTTCCCACAGTTTTGGGCATTTCAATGGCCGGATTTTGGCCACTGGGCGATTCTAGTTTTAATAAAAAAATCATATAGCACATAACTAAATGAAAATACACCTTACACACTACTTAAAAAAAAAAAAAAAATCCACGATAATGGCTCCGTTGGCATCTAAGGCTTTTGCTACAATAAACATGCTCTCGAACGTTTAATAGTTAAACTTAAACCAGATATGATTGCTTTGCAAAGAACAGAGAACATGAACATGAATATGAATAGTATTCCTACCGTTAACGACATTTGCCATCATCTTAGAATGGGTGATTTGAATGCTCATAGTATACATAGGTTCAAACACAACAAACACCGCAGGTATATTATTAGAAACCTTTGCCATTGATCGCGGATTCATAGTCTTGAATGATGGTTCAAAAACTTTCTTCAGTACTCGAAACACTTTTCCTGCAATTGTAGTCACCTTTGCCACTCAAGATCTGACTCTTCTCCTTCATTGGGAGCTACTGTCAAACGCAGAAAGTAAGGACCGATCATTGTTCGTACACCTGACCAAATATTGAGTCCATAATGTATCCCCCAATTCTTAGAAGAACATGCAATTTGTGAACTCCTTAAATCTACGACAAAAGATCTTAGTTCTCAATTATTAAGAACTAAAAACATTAACCACATATCAGCAAAAATCAAACAAATTATTCGATCTGCTGCAAAATCAATGCCGACGACGAAAAAAGTACCTTGTAAGACAAACCCCATTTGGCTTACAAGAGACATTGCAATACTGGTTAGAGCCGAAAATTCATCTTGAAAAAGGCCCGCGGGAACACTAATACGGAAATCTGTGTAGCATATATCGATGGCTTAGTGCACAAATGTGTTTAGTGCTCAAAACATAATTTTACATGAGATGTTTTATAAGATTTGGAGATCAATACATTGATTGGTTGATATTTATGAAAACCAAAGTACAATAAATAACGTCTACAATAAAATAAAAAACATACAAAAAAAATATTTTGTTCGAAGATATTAATCTCCAAATCTTAAGAATCACCTCTGTTAAATTAAGCACTTAACACATTTGTGCGCTAAGCCATCGATATACATATATATATAAAAAAGCTTGTGCCAACTAAGACGAAAGTCAATTATTTCCAAAAGGGCCTCATGGGATAATTTCCTAAACACAATGAATTATTCCCTTGATATGATAACATTATGCAGTATGATAAGATCCATTCGGTACCATAACTCAGTAAGAAAATTTAATTACATGGTTTAAGAAGATGAAACCCAAATAGACCCGGAAATTATAGCAAATATATTCACAGAGAAGTGGCATAAATATAGCGCAGATAGTACCTATCAAGATAGTATCATTAGAAATAAAACAAACTTCAGTCTAAAAAACCTTTTTTCTCACAAACCACAGACCATGTAAACTACTGGTACTGTATTGAAAATGACCCTTAAGATGGCCAGCCCAGGCGAGGTCAAAATCACATACAAGATGATAAAAATGTGCGACGACAGCCTCTAAGACATAATTCAATCTCTGCATAATGGAATATCATTTTTATTTTTTATATAAAACTGGGAGCGTATCGGAATCCCAATTTTTAAAATCCCGCTTTACAAAAATCCCGAAAAAAAGTATTAAAATCCCGTCTGCTAAAATACTGCTTTTTTAAAATCCCGTCTACTAAAATCCCGCTTGTTCAAAATCCCGATCTATGATAATCCCGCTTTTTAAAATCCCGACAAATCTTGCTAATCCCGATTTTTTATAAAATAAACTAATGTTATAAAGTCACGCGCAGTAAAAAAAATAAAATGCACGACTGGGTCGCACGAACTTGCTCTAATGTGTGACAGTGGTCTTGGGGCTTGACATTTTGATAAAATAAATTGTTCAAAATTCTTAAATAAATACTTAAACTAATTTGAGCTGAAAAAAAAGTACGCCATTTTTATTTCTTTTATAAATTTGAATTTATGAGAATAAATTTATAAAAATCTGGGGAGCGGTTTTTGAGAAAAAGTTTTTTTGAAAAACTTTTTGAAAAAATTTTTCAAAAAAAATTCAAAAATGCCAGTTCACAAGTATTCAGCACAGCAAATACATTTATTTAAATTTTTTAGAAAAAAATTTAATAAGCAGTTTTCAAAATATTAATTTTTTAAATTTTTTTTAAAAAAATGCTTTTAAAAACACAAAAAAATATTTTTCAAAAATATTGGTATACAATACGAATTGAGCTACCTACAGCTTTATGTGTGTGAAATTTCGAAAGAATCGGTTCAGTCGTTTTCGAGTTAGTCGAAAGCAAAAAAAACGGTCCTATGGAAAGTACCGTTCTTAGCCATTTTTTAAAACTTTTTTTTCAGCCATATGATTGGACGTACCTAAAAAGCAACGCTGATTTTTTTAAATAAAAATCGTTAGAGCCGTTTTTGAGAAAAATAAGCTTTAAAATAAAGGTTGTATGGCAGGTACCGTTATTTTTTGAGCTAAAAAAAAAATTTCAATTTCCCCTCTGTACAATACCTAAAAAAGTCAAAAGACAGACAGACAGACAGACATACAGACGGACAGAATTTTTAGACCATCTTTTTTCGTCTTCGCTATCATCGTAATGTCATGTTTGATTGTTATCTCAAAACTTTTTTTTTCGACGAATGCATAACTTGGCTTATAGTACCTATAATCGCAAGTAAAAATAATGAGAAATAGAAAAAAATATGAGTAAAACAGGTTTTTGCGTCGCATTGCATATAATATACAAAGCTAATAAACAAAAATTTGTTAATGGTTTAAAGTTTTTTACTTGCTCTATAGGGCAAGTATAGGTTTCGTGCAGAAAAAAAAATCGAGGTTTTAATCAAACATGACATTACGATGATAGAGAAGCCCAAAAAACTGGTTTTCGCCATACCGTCCGTCGGTCTGTCTGTGCGTCTGTGCGGATGTGCGGATGTGCGGATGTGCGCTTTTTCACGTCATGCTACAGCCTCAACGGCTTGACGGATTTTCTTCAAACTTGGTATATAGCAGTTTGAAGGAAAACGATTGTCGAGGTTTTTTTTTGTTTCGTTTTAGCCTGGCTCAAGCTGGTAGCTTTTATGTAACGGTTTTTTTCATTTTGGATTTTCTCGAAAACGGCTTTAACGATTTTGATTAAACTCAAAATTTAGCTAACTTTAAACATTTCTAACAAAACTGCGTTTTTCGTTTTTGGCTCAAATGGTCGTAACGAAAATTAGGTTTTAACGGCTTTTTTCGAATAGCCATAAGTTGACAACGGCTTGATTGAATCGACTCAAATTTCGTTTGACATAGTTTTTCATAATTTTCTATGGGATGGCTTAGTAATTTTTTCACTGAAGGCTTTCTAAACGGTGGCTTCCATACAACGAGCCGTTGAGTTTTAGCCAACTTTTTTTAGTTTTCTCTAATTTGCTCAAAAATGGCTCTAACGATTTTGATTAAACTTTGTGTGTTATATTCTTTTAGTATTTTTAAGAGAACTGCGTTTTTAGTTTTTGGCTAAAAATGCAAATAACGGAGATCTGCTCTTAACGGGTTTTTTTTTCAATTGGCCATAAGTTGTCAACGGTTGTATCGAATTCAAACAAACTTTGTTTGGTATAGTTCCTTACAAATCTCTATCAGATGGCATTGCATTTTTGTCAGTTACTCTTTCTTAAGTGGTGGCTCCCATACAAAAAGCCACTAGGTTTTGGCCAAATTATGTAGTTTTTTCTAATTTACTCAAAAAAGATTCAGCCGATTTTTATAAAACTTTGTATGTAATATACATAGAATGTTTTGAAGAACACTACATTTAAGTTTTTGGCTACAAATGATAATAACGGAAATTGGATTTAACAATTTTATTAATTTGGCCATAAGCGGACATTTATATCATTTACATATATCGCCCAAAAGATGACATCTAATTTTGATATACTTAAGGTTTCTCAACGTAAACTCCTGTATATCGGGTTTTCCAGTTTTAACTAAAATTTTGTAGGTAGTTTTTCAAAAAAAATTCAAACATGAGTTCTTCATATTGCTCGAAAACTTTGTTTTCATCGTACTATTGCACTCACAGAGCAATTACGTGCGACCCAGTCGTGCATTTTATTTTTACTTGCTCTATAGGGCAAGTATTGGTTTCGTGCAGAAAAAAAAATCGAGGTTTTAATCAAACATGACATTACGATGATAGAGAAGCCCAAAAAAGTGGTTTTCGCCATACCGTCCGTCGGTCTGTCTGTGCGTCTGTGCGTCTTTGCGGATGTGCGGATGTGCGCTTTTTCACGTCATGCTACAGACTAAACGGCTGGACGGATTTTCTTCAAACTTGGTGTATAGCAGTTTGAAGAAAAACCGTTGTCGAGGTTTTTTTTATTTTGTTTTAGCCCGGCTCAAACTGGTACCTTTCATGTAACGGTTTTTTTCATTTTTGGTTTGCTCGAAAACGGCTCTAACGATTTTGATTAAACTCAGAATTTAACTTATGTAAGATATTTCTAACAAAACTGCGTTTTTTGTTTTTGGCTTAAATCGTCGTAACAAAATTCAGGTTTAAACGGCTTTTTTTCAAACTTCGTTTGGCATAGTTCTTTATAGTGTTTTATAGGATGGCTTTATACATTTTTCAGTGAAGCCTTTCCAAATGGTGGCTCCCATACAACGAACCGTTCAGTTTTAGCCAACTTTTTTGGGTTTTTTCTAATTTGCTCCAAAATGGCTCTAACGATTTTGATTAAATTTTTTGTGTTATATTCTTTTATTGTTCTTAAGAGAACTGCGTTTTTAGTTTTTGGCAAAAAATGGTAATAACGGAGATCTGGTCTTAACGTCTTTTTTTCAAATGGCCATAAGTTGTCAACGGTTGTACCAAATTCAATCAAACTTTGTTTGGTAAAGTTCCTTGTAACTTTCTATCAGATGGCATTTAATTTTTTTCAGTAACACTTTTTTAAGTGGTGGCTCCCATAGAAAGAGCCACTTGGTTCTGGCCAATTTCATAGTTTTTTCTAATTTACTCAAAAAATTCTCTACCGACTTTTATTAAACTTTGTATTGAATATACAATGTTTTGAAGAAAACTGCATTTAAGTTTTTAGTTTCAAATGATTATAACGAAAATTTGTTTTTACAATTTAATTAATTTGGCCATAAGCGGACATTTATATCATTTATTTATTTTATTTATTTATTTATTTATTTATTTATTTATTTATTAGAATTACACAGTAAGATACAATATCTTGTTGTTTTTCCGAAATTTTTCAAACATGCTTTTTTCATATTGCTCTAAGACTTTGTTTTCATCGTACTATTGCACCAACAGAGCAAGTACGTGCGACCCAGTCGTGCATTTTATTTTTGTTAAATTTTAAATAATATCGTATAGCATTACTTAATACTTTTTTCTTGTAATTTATAGAAGATTGTCATATTCATTGTTAAAATAAAATGCATTTAAAAAAATCACTCATTGCTTAATTTATTTTAATTTTCTTACTATCCCGCTTTTGCAATCAAAAGTAAAAAACTAGAACAAAACGGGATTATATGAGACGGGATTTCAAAAAGCGGGATTTTAAAAAAGCGGGATAATAAAAAGCGGGATTTTAAGACACGGGATTATAAAAAGCGGGATATCAAACCCAACCCTATAAAACTTAATAGATTAAGCTATTTTAGCATATAGCTAGTGTGTGTTCAGAAGTCTTTTCTTGTTTACATGATGTGATTATGATAACTTTTAACGATGAGATTAGTGATGGAAGAACAACTGGCCTTAAACGTCCTTTTATATACGTAGGACTGCATAATAGTCCATTCCAGGAGTTAAACATTTCTAGATTAATTTACTTGTTTTGCTTTCAGATATTATATTGGCAAATTCCGTTATTAAACCTTCCCATATGTCACAGTTAACAGAACTCTGCTTATTTCTGGGGCTTAGATGTTTCTAACCTATCTTTTATTGGTGAATAATAGAAGCTTGGGCCCTTATACCAGCTTGAAATTGAATCAAGGTGAAATATATGGAATTAAATACAGGTATAAGATCTTATAGATCTTATAATTTATAGACATGACCTTCCCATTGAAACCGTTCCAATTGTTGGGGTAACTCTAAGCCACTTTCCAGATTCTATCTTTTGAAATTCTATACATTTATTTACTGGCGCCCAAATACATAGACGAAAAACAGACGTCATGAAAATAAGTATTTTCAAAGTGATAACGAAATAAGCTTAATAAAGGGGGTCAAATAGGAACTTGGTGAAGAACCTTGTAGGGAAGAGGAAAAATTGTAAAAAATGGTGGGTGGTTGTAGCTGGTTTGGGTGGTGAGGCAAAAATTGTCAAAAGTAATGGGTGGTTCCTTGGTGGCTGTAGGTGGGATGGGTGTTTGGTGTCGGGGGGACTTTGTAGGGTTGGGGGAGGAAGGGGGGGGGTTAATCGTCGAATATGGTGAGTGGTGGGTTGCTGGTTTTGGTGGTGGGGATGATAGATTAGATGGTGGCGATGAAAAAACTGTAAAAAATGGTGGGTGAGTGGAAGGTGGTGGCAGGTGGGGTGGGTGGTTAGATTTGGGGGATTGGTGTTGGGAGGGGGTGAGAAAAAAACTGTCAAAAACTGCTTATCCTGATCGCCTGTAACAATGAGAAATTTCAGCAACTGTTTTTATTGAATAAAATAAATATTGATCCCATACAACAAACGTGATTTTTATCCATTTTTATAGATAATGGTACGGAACCCTTTGTGGGCGAGTCCGATTCGCACTTGCCCGTATTATTTCTAAATGAAAAACTTCGACTCTGTTGTTTTGATTATGTTAATTTGAACCTTTAGAATTGTATCGGTCAAGTCGAAAAGATGATATCGGCTAAATGGGCGCCGCGCCGTCGCAATTGATTGCTTGTTTTATGGCATTTTTTATCACTTCAGCGAGAACTTCGGGCGACAGATTCTCGCACTCATGTCGAATGTTGTCTTTGAGGGCTTCCAGATTCTCGGGCTTGTTCACGTAAACACGGGACTTCATAAAGCCCCAAAAAAAGTCTGAAACGGTTAAATCGGGTGATCTTGAGGGCCAGTGCAAATCGCCAAAAAGAGAGATGAGGCGACCCTGGAACGCCGCCTTCAGAATATCGTTTCATGTCGGTTCATGTATCGCTCAATGGCTTGTTCACTTGTATTCTGCATCTGTCTAGTCCAAAAATTTCAAAACAGATTTGACATTGGAGGCCATTTGCACAAATGAGAGCATCTTCCAATAGGGTGATTTCTTTTTGGCCACCTTGTATATACAGATACAGAGTATTTACTTATTCAATTATTACTTGTTAAATGAATGACAGCCAATTTTTTGTATTAAATATTTTAGAAAAATATCGTGCTAAAGTAAAGCTCTATCTTCAAATTTTGACATAACTTACAGCGGATTTAATAAAAGTTTTTTTTTTTTTTTACCTTGATCCTTATTAAAGCAAATAGCTTTCTCAATAAAGCATTATGGAAGTAAAACTTCTTTTATCCCGCATCTATTTGAATGTCTATTACAATAACAAGATTATGTTTTATTTTCTCAGCGGAACAGAATGGCTGATTTTATTATAAAAAGAGTTTTGACTTAAAATATATAGTAAGGCTTTGGCAATGAATTATGTCGTCATCACAAGTAGCTTCTCTTTAAATCCAACATATTCGTTCATCCCACGCATTTCAGCTTTTAGTTCTTCCTATTCCTCCTCAAGTGTGCACATATTTCTACTTCTGGTATTAATATTGTATTTTCCGAACAGCTTTTAACGAATGTTAAAACAATCCGCATCATTCGAATTCTCAGAAAATTCGTTTCAAGCCTTGAGTTTAGTTTTGAATGTCATTCATATTAAATTTCAGCAATGTTTTGATTAATTTTCTATATTTACGTTAGCTGCTTTATTATAGGGTAAGTTTAGGATGGTGGATTTTTTTTAATTTATAATTCTGAGGAAAATATGTATAATATGATGATTGAAAACTAAGAAATGTTCGCCGTTAAATGAAGAATATATATATATATATATTTGTAGCATAACATGTATTGATTGAGCATTTTAAATGAGGAATATTTAGATTAAAAGAATTACTTATATTGATACGAGTATTTTTAATTGATCTATACTTATTAAAAATATTTCTAATAATTTCTTACAAAAATAAAGTTATGATACGTGTGAGAAAAAACAAATAATAATAATAATATTACGTATACGCCACAGTGAATCTGATATCTAGTAGAATAGAAATTCTTATTTTGTTAAATTAATTCCTTATGTGCTGCTCGCTGTCAGAATAATTGCAGATATTTATGCTTGAGTTGAACAGTGCTTATAGTCCGGGAGCCAGGTAGAAATTTCGTCAGTCATTTCCTCTCGAATGATAATAATTGGTGAACAGAATAAGGGAATAATATCATAAAGCCTAGTGAACGTCAACTGCGGTTCCGTGGGTGGGTTGAACGAGGGTACCCTCCCAAACACGTCGAAAAAAAACATGTTTTCAGTCATTTCCTCCTGACTGAAACTTTGTCAAAGTATAGCTTATCAGGTATCTCAAAGAAAACACAAAGTCAGCTGCCTGTAACGTGGTGGATTATACGTCAGCTGGACGCTTGAGCATTCCAATTTATTATTTTTTCGTACACTTAATATAGCACAGCATGACATTTTACCCTACAAAAGGTCGGGTAGTTCTAAATTTTTGATATGTTCCAAAGTTCCACAACCACGCCCCCTCATCCCCTTCAAAATCCTGGAAAAACCACAAAAATCGGCACTTTTGTCAGTTTTTTGCCTATAACTTTTTTTAGTGTATTTTATCGAAAAAATAAATATACAAATTTGTAGCTTACAAAATTTCCTATTAATATGATGCGAAAAGTATTTTTGTACAACCAGTACGAACGGCGCTAAATTTCGTATTTTGAAAAATGTTCAGCTTCCGCCCTCTTTAAAGCGCAATAACTCCTTAACCGTCGAGTTTAGGGCAATTTTTTTTTTCAAATTAATCTTCTAGATAATTTATTTGGCTACCGATTGCATGCAAGTATTTTTATTTTGTGACCAATTCAATCGGGTGAGGATTGAGATAGTGTTTTGTTATAATATTCTCACTAACTCATTTTTTTCTCTGTATGTCTATTTGGTTGCTGAGATTTTAAACTAACTTTGAGATAAGCCAGAAACCCAAGAACGTGCATGCCAGTCCCTGCACCCGTTTCTTTAATCCGTTGCATGCACCCCCGTCAAGGCCTTACTCAGGATGACAATCAGGGGGAGGGGGCAAAATCATTCAAAAACTAATATTAGTATAAAATTATCCCGGTTTCTTTATCAACTTTTATCACACCCTTCTACTTAACAGCCTGTTATTATATCCCCTCCTACTCCACTCCGTTCTACTCACTCATACGTAGTGCACGTATCTGATTTTTATTTCAACACATTATTTTATAATGAATCAGCCGGTAACGTGCAAGAAAGTCGTGCGTAATAAAGTAGAAACGGTATTTTTGTATGTGCAAATAATATCGATTCGTACCTTTTATAAGGGTCGACGTTATTACCATATAAAAGTGGCAATAAGGTCGAAAGGAGGAAAATAATGTCTTATTGAATAAAATAGCAGGAAAAGATGTAAATATGGTGTAGAAAAGAAAAAAAGAGTAACAAAATGTTCAATGGGTATAAATGTGATAAAGATTGTAAAGGGGATGCGTGCAGCGCGGGGAGGGGAAGACGGTCGGTGCGGGTTACCGGTTGCGCGGGCGAAACTCTGCAAATAATCGAAAAATCGCGCGACCCGCACAGACCGTCTTCACCTCCCCCGGGCTGCACGCATCGCCTTTGCTCATTACTCATTAATCTTTTCTTTCTATACTTCCAAAAACCATTCCTCTCTTCAAATATATGAAGGACCCGAGAAAATATCGTGATATAAAGCTTTGCATAGGACTTCCAGCTCCTTGGAGTTATTCAACAGAACTTTATGTACGAAACTTCCTAAGCGAGGTAATTTATTCAAGTTCTTAGATGCGTTATTGGATAAGGACTTCAACAATTGCAGTTGTTTTTATAAAATTGCAGTGACCGTAAGTTTTAGTTACTGTAAGCTCAAGTGAAAGTACTTACATAATTCCAAATAATTTAAAAGAAACCGGAACAAATGTTTCATTTGTAGAATCTATTTCCCCTTTCATTAATTTATTCGATGGGCAAAACAAAAGTCTTCGTACTCCTTTTGATCATTCAACATTTAAGAGGAATACAAATGATATTTTTATTTCCGAGAAAAATAACAAATTCATATCCCATTGAGTGTGAGTACATTATAAAAAAAAGAATAAGGAGGTTCTGAAAACGCTTCATTGTAACGATAAATTCTTAAAGCCACCCGATCCATTAATATTGACGCAGCATACAGTCCCTTGAAATTTTGTTTAACTTAAGTAATTAGCCGATCAAAGAAAAACTGAGTCTCTGCACACGGTGCAATCTCATAAATAAAATTTTTAAACATTCTTCGTAGTGGTTGTGAGACAGATTTTTTCAATTTACCCTATTAATGCAATGCAACTAACACAGATAAACTGAAACATACGCATTCATATGTCCAATGATAGGCTCAAACCAATAATCGTTTGATTGACTCAGTTAGTATTTTGAAGGAGAAATGTAAAGATCTAGATCTAAGAATTATAAAAGACTCTGCCATGGACGATCAGGTTTCGGTTACTTCAAGTTGTCTTTATATGAAAATACCTGAAAATAGAATCTTTGTGGAGTTTGGAGTTTTTGTAAGTTTAAAGATTTCATAAACTTGAAATAAATAAAAAAATATGTTTTTGCTTAAGGGTAAGATACGTTTGGGGAGTGTTGAAATTGTGGAACGCTATGGGCCAAAGTGTCGCCGTACAAGATGGTTTTTCTACACAGCGGAAGGTAAAAAAATCTACCTACGTATCGGATGCAATGATTTTGGCAAAGATCATTTGAACAATATTCAAATATATGATCTGGAAGAAACACCAAACTTTACGTTTTGTATAATGTGCAAAGATTACAGTTCCATGCCAATTTTGCACCCATTGTGTCCATATGTTATGTTAAATGATCGGAGGGTGCAGAATCCCGATGAACTTATTCGCAATGGATATCGAGTTGGCTTTTTGATTAATGGAAACATGTTTTCATTCCAATTGTTTTGTTGCCAAATGTTTAATTAGTATGAATACCAAATATCAATATTGATATGAAAACATAATCATCTTTTAAAACAACATTTTCTTAAGTGTATGTCATAACAACCCCTTATTATGTGGTATAACAATTTGAAGTTTTTTAAATATATTCAAGCGTATTTCTGTTAAAAAAGACCACTGTACAACAGTTTACTTCTAAAGACATTACATGCAAAATCAAATCTATAGGTTCGTGAAAAAAAAGCTTTGCATTGCAACACAATCATTTCAAATGCATATACATAGGTTATGCGTACGGTGCCGTGACAATTGGCTATGCGTCATACGGAATTATCTTGAAATATATACAACATGACACTTTCAAAATGTGTCATGTGGCCATAATCCAACATATGGCCACCTGTCACTTTGTCAAAGTGTCATATGGCCATTATGGCCATTTCAAATGCATTTCAAATTCACTCGTTCACTAAAATGTACTTGCCAGATGCTAAGAATCTCAGTGCCAGCGTCATCTTTCTTTCCGTGATATTTAATCACGGAATCAAGTGCCTGCTTTTTTATAAGAGGACACACTTTTAGTAACAAAACTTCGAAATCAACTGCGGTCATGCGAGAGAAATTTAAGTATTATTGAGCATCTTATATATTTAGTTCGTTAAATAAATTATAAGAAGGCACCAGATTCCCGTCTTCTTAAAATCCAATCGCGAACCCAAGTGTTCTTTTCTTCTTTTTTAAAATGATGGTTGCAGCCTGCTAAACGTTGTCGTTTTCTCTTCATGATTTAACAATTTTAGGTAAATAATGGCTCTTATGTGTAAATACCTCCACAGTAAATGGCGACAGTAATATGATGCCCGAGCTTCTTACAAGATATTTATTGAAGAAGAAATGTCAAGCATTTACATGATAATCTAAAAGCTACCACAAGAACCTCCTGCAAGACTTTCGCGACTTTACTATTTACTTCAAATGAAATCACCTTGGTAGCGTCGTGTGTTTACCCTGGAAAAGAATGTTAACAATTGATATTTGATAAATCAAAATTAAGTTTTTGTATTGATTCGTTTTAATAAATATATACTCAAACTAGTTTTGCAACATTAGTCTTAGCACTGAAAAAAATGAAAACATTGATTTGACCACTTCTTTGAAATTTAATAAGTTCATTATGTAAAATTTGCCGGCTGTTATGAAAAATGGATAGTTACTTCGGATCATAATAAGTTTTAAGTCCCTTCCTATTTGAGGAGGAAATTCATACCAAGGACAATTGTTATAGATTGCTTCTTGTATCTTATCAGCTTGGATGGACAGCTTTTCTCCCATAAAGCAGAAAATAAAAAGTTGAATGAAAACTAGAAAGAGGCGCCCTGCCATTGCTGATAGAACGGCTGTGTCTCCACTCTCCATTGCAAGAAGAAATAGTGTTCCTGAAATGAAAACAATTGTTGTATGATTAAGTTTAAGAATAAACAACTGTTTTTGATTGGCAGAAAATAACTGATCGGAGAAAAATTTCTTCAGATTCTTACGAAATGTACGAATTTTTTATCATGGTAACCGTTCCGATTGGTCATTCGGACATTCTTCCGAAAAAAATTTAAGTATGCGTTAAAAATGGAAGAACAACACCAACACGTTGCAAATTTATGCGAAGCCTGATGATTAAATGTCAAAATCACAGTGACGCGCACTGAATTCATGCGATAAACTACTGCGAGAGATTTTTGTATAACGAGATTTTCGTACGACATTTTTGAGAACCTATTAAACTGCACAAATCGTAGTATGAAAATCTCGTAATACAAAAAGCTCGCACTAGTTTTCGTCTATTAGAAGAAATAAGCTGAATTTTTTGGAATATTTTTAGCAAATTCTTAAAAATTTACAGTTTTTCGAAGAGCTATATATCAGTAAAGAATAAACATACAACAATTTTCGTACCAACACAACTGTAGGAAATTTAACGTTCTACTATAAAATGGAAATGCTTATGCTATAGAACGTAAGGAAAAAAAGTTACTGAGGAAAACCAGTTGCAAGGTCGAAAATTTTGAAATTTTTTTTTAGTTTCATTAGCTTCCGACCTTTTTTCACCCACTTTTTCCAACCTGTCGACTGTGCATATATGTGCATATCATGAAGAACGTGACTCCTTCAAGTTTTAAAATCACGATATCTCTGAAATGGTTATTCTAACAAAAAAATAATATTAACAACTTCTGTAGATAAATTTATGGTCTACAACTTTGTCTCATGTATTTTTATGATAAAAACTACTGTTTACCAGAAAAATTGTAAAAACCGTTTATTTGACCTTTCGACCTTGAATAACTGCTAACGCACCAGTCTGATCGATGGGCATGTTGCTTTATTTATTTGAAATGGTTTTCCCAACGTCTGTACCAATTTTCAGCTTTATGCGAATTTTTGCAAACCTACACTATTTTTGTGTCTATTTTGACCGGACTATTATTTTAACAATTAAAAAATTCATGTCTTATTCCTATTAATATTCTTATAAGCTCATAAATATTTTTATTTTTAAAGTAGCAATCTTTAGTTAGTTTAACAGCCTTTTAGTCAGCCCTTCCTTTTGTTATTTAGTTTAGGGTATTAGATTTAAATTTTATTCAAAAACTTCTTTCTCATTACTGCTTTTCAGGAGCTACTTTAAGACTACTGTACTTTTTCTCCATTGCTGTTCTAACCATGTTTTACAATCTTTTTGAAAATGAAGTAATTAACAACATTCTTAACTTTATTCCTACCAACGAAAGCAAGTATTCTCCCCGAGAGTCTGATTTTCAATTTTGTCTGTCCATCCGACGTCTTAAATTATTTTTTTTGTTGTTAGTATTTCTAGAAAAAATGGGATAAATCATTATTTCATAATGTTTTCATAACGCACTTATAATAAGTGCAACAGAGGGGCACAATGCAAAATGTGCCATTCTTTCCTGGTGTAAATATTGACATCGCTCGCATACTCGGCGTAGTAGTGGCACATTCGAGTTATGCCATTATTGCTCTAAAATTTTAATACTTTACTTACTTTGATACAAGTTAGAAGTGCCGGTATTGAAATGAGGAGAAAGGACAAAAGCTTCAAAAGTTTAATGGCACTGTCGCCATCTCTCGCTTAATTCCGAGAATTATCAACGTGCCGATATTGCAAAACCGAAGAAAATTTTATTTTTGTCATAACGGCGTCTTCAGTTCAAATTAATTTTTTTTTTAAATGTGTCATTAGTGCAGGCAGCGAGCGATATATTCTGACTCAGAATCAAAAGCCTAGTCGATTTAGCGATGTCTATCCGATATAATCTTTGTTTCAAGAATAAGGCTAAATTCGTGAGCTGGTGAAATCCGCCTGTTTTTTAACATGCAATATTGATATGAATTTGAAAAGCGAACAGCAAAATCGCTGTAAAGCTTAAAAACAAGAGCTGGAGTCAAGATCATTACTTTCGTCCTCAGGATTTGTGTTCGTCGATTGAAACAAAAAAGTAATTAAATAGCTTTGTAAGACGTCTCAAATATTTACTCATGATTTTTTGTGTGTTTATTTTATTTAGTTTTCCTTTGTGTTTAACTGAAGAACCATCACCAGTCACTGACACCTTATCACCCACATTAAAGCGAAAGAACAAAATAGAGATCACAAAAGTGAGAACTTCCAGTCTCCAGTGCGCCCACTGCAATACACAGTTCCCATTGCTTAAGGAGAAGAACGCACATAATTATCAAACAACATGGCTAAAAGTGGTTCAACCGTCGACTTATACGTGACTTACCGACGTCAACTGTAACTACTGCAACACTTAATGCAACGATTCCAAGTGACCAGGACCTTTGCAGTATTATTACAGTGTACGCTATTTGTATAGAACGCGTTTAAAGTGTCTTTCTCTGAAATCGCAAGTGTGAACCCTTAGAAATAATCACCAAAAAGCGAAATTGAAATGTAATATGTAGTTGTTGATGATAACTCTTGTAATTTTAAATATTTGATACTAAGCCTTTATAAATTGGGAACTAATTTTGAATTAGTTATTTTTTTTGTAAGATCTGATTACGTTGAATGGCTTACTTGTAACCAAAGGTTTTCGTTTATATATATGTATTTTATGTATAGAGATTTTATTTTTTGGTTTATATTTACCAGCAATACATCCAACAATCACAATTGCAGACACCTCCGAAAAAATAACTGCCGTTGAAGCGTCCTCAAGCTCGTTAGCCAAATCAAGTATACGGTTATGACGTTTGATGAATTTCTTAACAAATTCACTTTGCTCCTTAAAAGTCTTGTTGACGTCAAGTTCTTCAACGCTCTGATACAAAAGCTCGAACTGGACATAAACATGAAGTCCAAACCCATAGACAATCAAATTACAAGCCACTGTTGCCATGGCCACGCAAAAGACATAAACAGCCAGAGTACTCCAGAAGATATAGTACATTGATGAAGACATTGATTGCAGAACCCAACAATTTGGCGCCAAAATGATATTCCTAACCAACACTGTACTATTATCGAATTCGTTAATAAATTCCTTTTTATTGGGAATTTCTCCCAAAATAAGCGGAAATGCCGTAAACAAGCCAAGAAAACATTGACAGTAGAATATATTCCGTCCGACCCGGGCAAACTTTAACATAATAGTTCGAGATTTCTTGTCATTGATTAGGGCCCAATCCTCAACAGCGGCATCAACAATATTTTTGAACTTATCATGCTGCATGAAGATGAAAATACATTTCAAACCGATTTGTGTCGAGGACATACTAACGGTAAAGGTGTCGACAATTTCTTGCGTAGTTCCACAATTGCCATACACGATTAATCTTTGAATGAAGATTCCAACCGTAACTGTCTATAAAGATGAGACACCATATTAACTGCATTATAAACTTTTTGATATAAGCATACCTGTAGGACGACATAAAATGTTATTTTTAATCCAGAAGCAATCCTATTTGATGTTGGCCAAATGCCCAGATAATGACACATTTGTCTGTAAAGTCCTAGTGCGTATATGGTATCTTTATTCCAATCCATATCACGAATAACATCTTCCATGTTAAAACTTTTATTTGTAAGTGCGAGCAAAAATATAAGGACCTTCCGTTTGCATTGAAAATTTTAGAATGCACCAATAGAGAAATAGTGTCTAAGGAAAAATATTTCTCTTTTAAAGATTAATTTGCGTTCGATGTGCATGTTTAGGTTCACACCTTTTGTAAATATTCATGGAAGAATAGTCCTCCCACTTGGTCCGGTCAATGTAAATTTCGATACATGAACTTTTTGTTAGCGAAGAAATAATTTAAATAATTAAAGGATTAGTTTCGATATAATGGGATGTCTATTCCATAAAGTTGTAAGCTGCAACCGAGCTAATTATAAGCTGCAAAACCTTAAACTTTAAATAGAGAAACAGAAGATTTTCTTGCTTTGCAAACCAAACACTAATAATTTATATGACAGTTTGGCTAGTTCATTCTATAAATTTATTAACTTGACCACTAACTTGACGGCAATACTGAGAAATCAGTGCAATTATTTCGTTTATCACACGGTAATGCCCAGCCCAGTGCAACAACAATTTAAAAGGCGATTGATACCCCCTTCCTTGTCCAATCTCTTACTTCAGTACAAACAAAGTCAGACTAAACTCCAACCAATCGGAGTATATGGTTGGCCGATTGAGCAGGCGCCTCACTAATATTGAACTCCGTAACAAAATAGCCACAATCCGCATTAAGTCCAAATTCAGCAACATCTCGCTGATCTGCGTCCACGCCCCCACGGAGGAAAAACATGACACGACCAAAGAAGAATTCTACGATCTTCTCGAGAAGACGTATGATGAATGCCCGAAGTACGACACTAAGATTATTCTTGGTGACTTTAACGCCAAAATCGGAAAGGAGGGTAACTTTGGTTCGTTAGTTGGAAAGCATATCCTGCACGACAACACTTCCGGTAACGCGGTAACGGACACAAGCTAATCGACTTTGCTGCGGGGCGAAGTGTCATCTTAGCTAGCACATACTTCCCACACCTCAATATACACAAGGGGACCTGTCGGTCTCCTGATCAAAATACCGTCAACCAAATTGATCACATTCCGATTGATAGCAGACATGCCTCCAGTGTCATGGATGTCCGCACTTTCCGAGGGGCCAACATAGACTCGGACCTCTACCTTGTTGTAGCTAAAGAGCGAATGCGGATCTCCACCAGACCGCGGAATCGAGCATACACTGTGAGAAAGTTTGATGTTGCGAAGTTACAATCGCAAGAGACCGCCACAACCTCTGCCAACCACGTCTCCTCTTATCTCCCGACAAGCATGGCGCCTGCGCCAAACCCAGAAGCCCAGTGGCAACATTGCAAAATGACCATCAAAACCGCAGCTACGGATGTTTTGGGTTTCATTCGGCGACCACAACGAAACACCTGGTTTGATGATGAGTGCAGGCTCGCACACTTGGCCAAAGACGAAGCCTATCATGCAGTTCTGAATGCCAGAACCAGAGCTGCCAAGAGCGCTTTCCGTGCGGTATACCAGCAAAAGAGGAAGGAGGAACATCGGCTTTTCAGAAGGAAAAAAAAAGAACTGGAAAAACGAATGGTTGAATCTATTGAGGGGTGCTACGGCAGAAGCAATGTTCGAAAGTTCTACCAAAGGGTAACATATTCGTCCAAGTTTTATAAAGCCCGAGCGGAAGCATGTAGAGACAAGGGTGGGAATGTCGTAGTAGATACACAGTCGGTGCTGAAAATTTGGAAAGAACACTTCTGATCGGGTTGGTCCCCGTGAAATAGCTATAACTCCAGCCTTTGAACTTGGTGGTAGCACACACAAGTTGTTGTTGTTTCATTCTAAATTTTCAATTGTAAATTCGGCAAGCAGCTGCCTTAACTGCGAGTATAAAATTTCATACAAAAAACCTCCTTAAAATTGTAAAAATTAAATCTTGACCAGTGTCAACTCTTTCGCCTCATCTCCCTCCTCATACGAATCCCATAGAAATCGTTGGCTTATGAAAAAGAGAGCAGATAATAGAAAGAACCTGAATAAAACAACAACAATTACTTGTGTGTGCTTAGAAAAATGCTAATCGGTTCAGTATAGTTCGATAGAACGAAAAAACCTGTAATTGGCTTACAACTTTCATGTGGGTGCGGTGGCGTAGTGCGTAGTGCACTAGCTCCTCACACGCTAGGTCGCTTGTTCAAGCCCAGCTCGGGCAAAAGTTCTTCAAAAATTAAATTGAACATAAAAGCGATTAAGCACCACTAAAGGAGTCTGATGATCGGGTTGGTCCCCGTGAAATAGCTATAACTCCAGCCTTTGAACTTGGTGGTAGCACACACAAGTTGTTGTTGTTTCATTCTAAATTTTCACTTCTGCAGACTGTTAAACGGCGAAGACAACCAATTAGTCGCTGTCAGGCAGAATGATCCATTCGATTTTGATGATGATGAAGAAAATCTCCGTCCACCTGACCAAGAAGAAGTTCGGGTAACAATATCTAAACTAAAGTCCAACAAGGCTGCTGGAGCAGATGGCCTTACGGCTGAACTCTTCAAAGCAGCGGGAGATGACTTCAAAAATCTGGTATTTTGCTCGTAGACCTATGTTTTAAATTTGCATACACATGTTTTCCAAGTTGAGTTTGTTGCTGTTTTAGCGACTTTCAGTTTTCCCTCTAAATGTAGATTTATATTGTTCTTTGATTTCAAAATGAAGCCAATGAATTTGTAGTGCTTCACTATTTCTATTTGTTCCTTTGTATTTATTATCTATAGTACTCCCAATAAGAAGAACGTTTGGTACGCCGTCTATGGACTAAGTTCACAAACACTTGATTTGTGAGTTAGGAGTGTTTTTTGTCTTTATTGCCCCAGGAAGCAAAAAAAACAATAGAAGACATTTGCTTTAAAGTAGATAAGACAATTAGCGCCGCCATTCACGAAGTTCAGAACTAAAAAAACATGTTCCATGAAATTACTATAAAAATGTATATACATACAATGCTGGTTCTCCTTCATATCTCCAAATATAGTGCCCATATGTCGCTGTCTCTTCCCTCTACCAAAAATCATTATTTGGGATTTTCTACGGTTTACTATGATATTCCTAATCTACAGTATTCTTCATTCCGATAGCAGCACGATGTCATCTGCGTACATTAAAGCCTTGATTGTGACGTCATTTACTTGAATGCCTCCATTTAAATATGTGGCTATATCGAATATAAATAAAGTGATTAAAAGTGTACTCAACGTGCATCCTTATCGTAGTCCCGTTGCATTATTAAACAGGTCTTACATTGAGTTTTCCTCCCAAAATTTTGCTGCATAATTTTTGTTCATCTTTGTACCCTACTCCATAGAATGGGTATATTCTATATTGTATTTGGTGTGGAGCTTGTAACATAGAGAAATAATACCCTTAGGTATAAAAAAGTATATACAGGGTGATTCACAAGCGTTGTGCCAAAAAGCTAGAGCGTGTAGGTTGAGTTGAGACAAGAAGAAAATCGTATGAGAGTGGGGGTCTATTCCCCCCGTTTAGCCGGAAGGGGCAATTTTCTGAAAAATTTACTTATTTTGTAAAAAAAAAAATATTAAACATCAACGGCTCCGTTTACAACACCGGGTTATACCTTTTTGGAAAGCCAAAAACTTCTTCTTTCATTTCGTTTTTAAATTAAATTGTTTTAACGAATAGTTTAAAAAACATAAATTTTCAAACTCAAAATTTTGAAAAAAAAAAATTGAAAAAATAGTTTTAAAACTATTTTTTTTCAAAATTTTACGTAATTAAGTATAATTTTTGTTCTCAGAATTCAACGTTCCCATTAATCTTTAATAATCCAACACTGAAAACCGTATGGCTCTACGACTTTTTGTTGCCAAGGTATTCAAAAATAACCGAACTGAATCAGAATCAAAAGCCTAGTCGATTTAGCCATGTCCGTCCGTCCGTCCTACTTTCTAGAGGTCGCAATTTTTGAGCTAGAAAGCTGAATTTTTGTATGTATAATCTTTGGTTTAAGAGTAAGACTAAGTTCTTGAACCGGTAAAATCCGCTTACAAACACGCCCACAATCGCCATTTTTGATGAACAACTTCAATTTGGTAAAATTAAATTGTGTTTTTTCCACAGTTACGATAAAAGCATAACGCTAAAATTTTGCACACGTAATCTTTAGGTAAACTTTCTTCCAATAAATTAAAATTATTTTAGTTTGGGTGTGGCTGACGCCCATTTTTCATACAAAACCATCAATATTGTTTTTATAAAATAACAATTGTTATATTAAAGCGAAAAACATTAAATTTTGTGGGTATTACTTGCACATAAACATCTTGTGTATAAAATTAAAAAAATTGATTTTGGGCGTGTTTGACGCCCACTTTTCACTAGAAACTATAAAAAAATTGTTTTTGTAAATAAACGGTATTTATAATGAATCCGCAAGGGTGCCGTCCATAAAAAACGTTCGCACCTAGGGGGGAGGGAGGGGTCATGCTGAGTGTGACAAGATGTGACAAGGGTAGAGGGGGGGTCTGCGTCAACCTGACGGTCGCCAAAGTTAGACTAATAAACCTAAGTTTTTTTTATATTTTAACAAAATTATCCAATAGAGTGCCACTTTATTTTATCTTTTCATAAAAATTTGATAATTTCAAAGAGGTTGAAGAAGATGCTGAAATACCTATTTAAGAAATATCGGATCATTTACAGAATCAATGGACTAACGATAAATAGAAATATTATTTATTTCTCATCAAAGATAATTTATTAATTTATCTACATATTTAAATTGTATTGTAAAAATAAAGTGAATTTTTTTTGTTCTGGGGGGGGGGGGGGGTCTTTGTTTTTCTGACGTAAAATTTTACGGGGGTTACAGCAAGTGTGACAAAGCGTGGGAGGTGTCGATGAACATTGTTTGAAGATCAAAATGGCAAGGAAAAATTGTGCCAGGCAATCCATTCCGCATTCGTGTTGTACGGCTAAAGAAAGAATCTCTATATTTCACTGTACGTCCGAAATTGGGCTCAAGTGTAAACATGATGAGCGTTCCTAGCAAGACGAGTATTACGGGGGAAATGTTTAAGGGGCGGAATGCAGCTGGCCACCTCGAGTGAGCATTTTTTGTAAAAGAACCTGTAAAATAATGAAAGACATGAGATATTTCGGCGATGTTCGAGTGACGGGAATATCTCCATAATATTTAACGGAAATGTCTCCTATCAATTTTAACGCTTTTTTCTGAACTCTGTCGAGCAGGTGGAGAAAAGTTTGAGAAGCACCTGCCCAGAGATGGGAATTATACTCGAGTTTAGGCCGTATAAACGCTTTTTAAATTGTAGCCAGATCAGAAAGGGTGAAAAACTTCTTGCTTCTATTAAGAAAGCCTAAGCATCTTGCAGCATTCTTGGCAATCTCAAGTATATGATCATTCCAACGAAGATTGTCACTAATACACATACCGGATACTGATAGCTTTTCGGCCTACTCGATGCAAGTACCATTCATAGATAATGGCATAGGGGGTATGTTTAGCTTCAATGACAAAAGACAGCATTGAGTTTTCAACGCATTAAACTCCACACGATTTCTTATACCCCAATTCACAATGCTGTTTAAATCGGAGTTTAATGAGCTTATCATACGATTTCGTTGTAATAACACGTCCGAATGCGAAGGCCGTGAATTATCAAACGTATATGAAAAGCTGAAGGTTGAGTCGTCAGCAAAACAATTTAATGGATTAGAAGTCACAGACAAGAGATCATTTATCAAAATGGGAAAGCGAGTCGGAGACAGAACGGAGCCCTGTGGCACACCAGCATTTATTTTGTGGAGATCAGACTTGAAACCGTCTAATACAACTTGTATTGAACGGTCCAGAAGATAGCTTCTTAACCAAAGAATAAGAGTATCATCGATACCAAATGCACGCATTTTCGATCAAAGAGCTTCATGCCAAACTCTTTCAAATGCCTTTGAAATATCAAGCGCAATAATCTTGCTTTCGCCAAGGCAAAGCAAAGATTTGTTCCACTGTTCGGTGAGATATGCCATCAGATTACCAGTGGAACGATTGCTGCGAAAGCCATACTGCTGGTCATTTAAAAGCTCCCGATCTTCGAGATATTTCTTGAGCTGACGATTTGTCAGTGTTTCCTTACCTTGGTAAGAAGGGACGTCGGCAGGAGGAGGGGGAGGAGGAGTCAACTTTTTTAGGGACGGGCTGGACAAATGCTGTTTTCCATCTACTAGGAAAGATTTCTGAACGATAGGAGCGATGGAAAAGCTTACGCAGTGGTTTTGCCAACGATGAAGAACACCTCTTCAGAAGAATAGGGGTATACCATCCGGGCCAGCGGATTTTTGTATATCAAGATCTGGAAGAACTCTTGCTACTGTACGAGTGCAGAAAAATACCTGTCCCATAGAAAAATTAACGTTCTCAAGTACAGGAGGGGCATTGTTGCCTGCAGGCAACGTAGAACTTGCAGCAAAATTAGCTGCTTACAAAGCTGGTTATACTCAGCAAAAATCTCGGTATACCTTCCTTCGAGTATTGTCTGGCCAAAATAGCGGAGCCAACTTCATTTGCGTACATTGAAGTCGCCCGTAATCACGACTTCAGTGTGAGGACAATGGGAAACAATTCGGGAAATTGAATCTGACAAAACATCTAACTCATAACACGTAGACATGCTGTCAAGATTCGGACTCCTGTAAAGAAAACAGTAATGAATGATATGCTTGCGGACAGTGAATTTAAGCCACAGGAAATTAAAGTTCTTATTAGAACCATGCCCACATTGGGGGAAGAAGAATTTTGATTCTGAAACTGAAACATCGGCTGGCTGCGGGAGGCAGACGCATACACATACAAAACTATAGGAAATAGGGTATCCAACAGTTTGTTGCAAACGTACTGTAGCTCTCGCTTATGTTTTTATTTGAAATTTCACAATTTTATTTAATAAAACAACAATCCCAAATCTCTGTTAAATATTTCCCTACGCAGAAAATTTATTTACTAGTCTGTAAACACTAGTTTTTACAAAAGTAATTTGAGAAAAATAATACTTTGAAAACATAAACAATCAATTTTGTTTGCGTAATGAACAATTATTGGAGGAAGCATTTTATTATAATTCTTTTAAATTATCAACGTTGTATCACAAAACATAAGTCATTCGATTAAATGAAAAAGGAGACATCGCGAAGTATGAGTAAGCAAAAGTGAATAAAGAAGGTTCATACTTATCTCCATCTTTCTTACACCTCACCTTCATAAGCAAGAAAGACGTGCAAATTTAATGCACTGGCTAAAAGTTAACCTGCTCTGGCAGCAGGCAATATCCCAATTTTACCTGTTAAAATTTAACCATGGGATCAAATTTAGCCAGCATTTTAACGCAATTGACACACAGCCTTAACTTCAAAATTAGACATCTCTTTGATTTTGACAAACGTCAAAATGTCGTTTTTCGTTCTTCTATCTCATGATACAACTATAGAAGATAGCGCATTCTGAGTTTTCATTTTTCTCTCTTTCTGCGCATCACGTCATCAGAGCCCATTTAGTTTGACGGTATCATGACATCTTAGAAGATTATAAAGATTTATTAATAAACACAAATCGCGTGCGTCCTAAAAAACAATAATATTGGTATATAAATATTATTAAATCATCTTTTAAAAGAAAAATTATGAATTGAAAGGAAACTTGAGCCTAAAAGCTGCTCGTTGTGTAAATGTTCATTGTTCGCGTCTATTTTCCAAGTGTTTTTGTAAAACATGTTGATTGTTTGGTTTAACTTCTTTTAATTATTAATAAATATAAGTGAAATATTAGAGTTCTAAAAGATTGTAGATGTACTTACTTTTCTTAAATTAAATTGCATATGTTCAATTTTAGATTGTAGCTCGACAAACAACTTAGTTACTCCAGATAAGAATAAAAGACTGTTTCTACTTCTAATTTTTATGTTTTTATTTTCAGTGGTTTTAATTTATAATTTTTTTGTATTTTCTTTTTCTTGTGTTTTTAGTTTCTGTGATTTCCCCGTTAAGTTTTCTTATTCGAAAATACATCCGCGATCGGAAAAAAAGTGTTTTAATACTGTCGTCGCAAACAATATTTGCCTTCTCGGATATTAATATCATATGTTTGATATACTTTGTGCAAATGTACAAGCCATCACTTTCTCCATTGACTGCATTGAACACTCTTTCCAAAGATGAGAGCTTGTTCATTACGGATTCTGACGGTTTTGACAGGCCGCCTTCGTCCAAGTGATTAACCCAGGAACTCTCGCTCTTTAAAGGGTCTTCCAAATTTGGAATTTTGTTTTTAAGACGATGACAGATGTAGCCAGCCAAATTCTCTAAGCCATCGTATGCCATTGGCAATTCAGGCTCATGCTGGACTTCTTTTTCGACCTTGATAACTTTGAAAATCTTTCCTAAAATATAAGATGATTGTGAGATCTTGAAATTGATGAAATTACTTAAGCAAACCTGAAAAAGATTCTTCTTCCAATTGAAGGTCTGGGGTATCATCTACCTCGACATTTCCATTTTCGGAAATAGCACCTTCATTGTGCCCCAGAATGTACGAGCGCAATCTATACTTGAACTCTTGTCTATCTGGGTGGTCGTGAAGGCCTCCTTTTGATCGTATAATACCAAAAAAGTTTTCAAGTACATCTTGGTTCAATCGATAAGTCATAATGAACTTCAGATTGAATCTTGCTTTCATGTCTTCTAATAACAACTGCAAGGCAGTATTAGATTGTACTATACCTTAAAATTAAAAAGATAGCATTGTGTTTTATAGTTATTGATTTTTAATAAATTTACCTTTTTGGAATGGAAGCATAGTATTTTTGCCACAGACCCGCATATTCGAAACTAAATCGGTCATGTTGTTTAAAATATTGTTTTGTGTTTCCAAATGCAGACCGTAGGCATGGACTCTCTCTCTGGAGTCACTATAGGGTGACCTAACGTTCATAACGTCGAACCAATCATTTGTCTGAGGAAAAAAAATCAACATTTGTGAATACGATTTGTTTTTTAAACTTACATATTTTATGAGCTTATAACATTCCTCCCAACTGTCATCTTGCAGAAGTCCTAAACTTACAGCTCGAGACAGTGCTCTCGCGACTGTGTGAGAGAACAATTTTGTTGCCAACTTTACTTTTTGCCGCTCAGCCTGAACAACATTTAGGTTCTTCTGTGTAATTTTGTGAGTTACACTTAACTCTCCAGATGTAATCGAAAGTAACTTTTCAATTACATCTTTTTTGACAATTTTGTTGTCGATCACGAACCCATGGTCTATAAAGTGATTCCTTATCAGCTTTATAAGATGCGGCACATCGGCGAAGACAAAGATCTTCTTTTCTTTATATAAAAACCTTCAGAATAAATAAACGATTTAGATTTATTAACAAATTGTTACAAGATAAAAAATTGTACCAGGGTTGAGTCATGTTGACATTTAACTCCTTATAAAGACCTCGGTTAGCACCGCCTAAGTCACTTGTTATTGCAACCAAAGTAAAACCGCTATTTTCTATGCTTTCGAAAATGTCAAATATTATTTTTTTTGACATTTTGCAGTCGAAATCATAGAAAACGGGCTGTTTCCATTTTCCAATTAGACCTGCAGTATAATTAAATACATACAATGTATAAGAATACAGATTTAACTTTTGATTATGCTATAAAGACTTTACCTCTCAGCATTCCTACTTGAACATATGATGCTGGTTTCAGGGTAGTATCCGTAGATCTGTCATAACAATATGCTTCCTTGATCTTCATTTCGTCAAAGCTAAGCACGCATATTTTCTGATTGTCAGTCAAAGCACTTGCCGCTTTCATAATCTTAATAACCGGCTTCATGACCCCTGGTGTTAAATCAATCTTCTGAGCCCATGTCTGAAGCGTTCGAACGGCAGGAAGGGGAAAATTTTTACGTCTCAGAAACTTGTAACCTCGAGAACTTGTTGAATATAAAGTTATTGATTTTGCTATATCTTCTTCCGACCATTTTGATCTTTTCAAAACACCTTGTTTAAGTTTCTTAACTTGTCCAGGTGTGAAAATTTCAAGCAGTTTGTTTTCCAAGTTTTGTCGATGAAATTCAACTTGGTCAACTCTAATTTGAAGGCTATTTATTTTTGTTTCAGCACTCAATAACTTTATTGTCAACTTTTCGTTTTCTTCACGTAAGATTTTTCTACAATTTAATAAAGAAAAACTTAAAAAGTTGAAAAAATGTTTTGTAAGCTAATAGACGAAAAAAGAAAAGTCCATATTCTTCTGACTTACATTTCCTCTATGAAATCCTCATTTCGAGTTTCACTTTCTGGTAAAATTTCCGTCTCAGGAATAGTATCTTCATTATGGGTTTCGTTCCCGATTTCAGTTTGTGGATCGCATTCCTCAAGTGCTGATTCTTCAAGCAATCCGTGAATCAATTCCTTGTTTTTTTTCGTGTCCATGCGCTTTGAACGTGCTGTTGGTTCTATTGCTGTGGCAAACGAAGATGAAGATGCCTTTAAATGGACAGTTGGAGCCGCATCCGGCTTTAGGAGGTGCAAATTCGTAAATCCTGTAAGAAAAGAAATATAGCGCCTGCATCCCAACCTAACAATAAACGTTTTACTTACCCATTTCAAACTTGGTGTTATTTAAAAAATCTTCTTTGGTAAAATGCAAGCTACAAATTCTTGCAGTTTGAATATTTATTTCATCTTTCCGTTTGCAAAAGGAAATCCACTGCTTCAATAAATTATTATTTCCTTTCGGGAATGTATGAAAACTCGTTTTTGGTGTTGACTTTCTTCTTGTGTTGTTATTACACTCAAATACAGAACAAACACCCATTTTTTTTTTCTTAAGATTTTTATTTATTTATTTAAATACAGAACAATTCAACAGAAAAAGATGTATTTCCAGCTATTTCCTGTATAATAGAATGTAAATGGCGCCAAAATATTCTGGTGGTGGGCTCTGATGACGTCACGCCATTTTGACAACCTAGCCCCAAAATGCGCAATGCGTTATCTCTTTTAGTTGTATCATGCTTCTATCTCATATGTAACTAAAACCGAAACTAACTTCGCATTGGTTAGGCTGAAACTACACTGAACGTGATTCGACCACCTTCCCCTAATTATTCGGTCATAAACAGATTCATGTTTAATTATGAACAAACCCAAAATTTACAATACGATTGGAAATACCAAAGCTCACTCCATCTCCTTGAATACTTTGCGTGCTTGTGATATTTCCATATCCGTTTGCACTTCTACCAATTGATTTTCTTTCACTGCAGGTTCCATGTCTGTTAAAAAAATATTTCCATTTGGTTGCACTGCAACGTTTGCCATGTCCCCATGAAAAATACTTTACCGAACTTAAAAAATTGATTCTACTTTGTCTAAATTATGTTTCTATCATTGCTTTTGTGAATTTTAAAACTACGTTTCAACTTACTGAGGTTCTGCAAAATTCTCAGCCAAATACTACATCGCGGAGGGAAAAAGTCTTTTGCTTCCTGTGGTAGGTATTGCTTGTAAAATCACTCTACTGAAAGTGAGATGAATAAATAACTGGCCAAGTTTTAACTTCATCCTATTTTAGCATTTCCATCCACCTCCTCTTTTCTACTCAGCTTTTGGAAATATTGAAAATTTGTGACGTAATTACTTGAGCTCAATTATTTTACTCATTAACTCGACATTTACCGCACGTCTGGATGAAGATGCAATAATGAGAGGAAAGACGACACTTACCTACATGGTTGACAAAATGGCAAACAGCCTTAGGAACATTTTGATAACATAGAGATTGTATTTTGTTTATTTCTTTAAAGCTGTCTTTTGTATAAAAAAACTAATATACTTCATCAAGATACAATGTTTTTGTTATCAAAAAATTTAATTTTCAAGTTGGAAATGCAAAAAGTAGATGGAAAATATACCTTTTAATACAATTGACACAGCAAAAAGCTAAAATGCTGTTTATTTCGAATCAAATATCAAAAACTAATCAGGGGATCAAATTTAACCAGCATCTTAACGCAATATTGTCACACGGCCTAAATCTTGAAACGAAACTTCAAAATGTGAGTGTTAAATTTGTCTGTTAAAAAGAGTCTTTGTGATAATTTTATCGGTCGAAATGTCAAAAACAAGCAACAATAAAATTCAAGCTCTGTGAAGATATTGTGGTCAATAATTTGCTGACGTTAAAAGTTTTTGGTTTCGATGTATGACATGTATGTCATTTTCTTTTGCTAATAGAAAAACAGCAATAAAAATGAAGTCATTTTAGAAGAGCTAGCTGTGGTTTTGATTGTTGCTGAAAAAAATCAATGTTGCGTTTTATTTGTACATAATTCTGTTCCGAAATTTCAACCATGTACCTATTGCCAAATTGAATAAATAAATGTTTTCAAAAAACTCCTTTTGAATTGTTTTTTATATACAATTTGTACTGACACAGCGAAATAAAATAAAAACATAAGCGAGAGCTACAGTACGTTTGCAACGAACTGTTGGATACCCTATTCCCCATATTTTTGTATGTGCATGCGTCTGCCTCCCGCAAACAGCCGATGTTTCAGAAACAAAATTCTTCTTTATCAGACAGAAAAAAATTCAATAACATTAATTTTATGCGGTGTGATGTTCAATTAGTGCTGGCGCAATAAAAAAAGGAGTGCGCCACGCCCAAAGTTAAAACGTTTTATTGCCAAGGCAATTGTTATGAGCTCAGTGACATTCAATTTTATTCTTGAAGATCGATTTGAACAAAACAAGACAAAACTTAAATTTTTAAAAATTATATTTGGAATGGAAATAGCGATTATGGGTGTTTTTAACAATTATTGGACCACACTCTGCTACGTAACCAAAGAATATAAATCCAAGTGTTCATCTTTTTACTTCAAAACTGCGACCGATAGTTAAAAAACGTTAAAAAAATTAATTAATTTTGACGGAAACGCCCCTTAAAAGTGGGCGTGTCTTAAAAATTTTAAGCACTAACTGCACTTTTTTCAGTATTTAGGCATATGTGTAAGACTACAGCTGAATCGAGTAGTTTTTAAACAATCTTACCTGAACAAAGGTATTTTACCAAAATCACGCCTTTAAAAGTGGGCGTATTGAAAAAAATTACAAAAGAAAATGTAGAGATATATTTCTCAAATAACGAACGAAGGGAAAAAGGTTTAAATTAAACATTGGAAATGCCTTAAATTCTTAAGGCTACGTTTTTCGTTCTTTCATGAAAAGTAGGCGTAAGCCATGCCCAAAATTCAAAAATTTCTTTTCATACACAAACCTTTTCGTTTCTATTAAGAGACGCAAAATTTTGGCTTGCGGATTAATTATAAATACCGTTTATTTACAAAAACAATTTTTTATAGTTTCTAATGAAAAGTGGGCGTCAGCCACACCCAAAATCAATTTTTTTGATTTCATACACAAGATGTTTATGTGCCAGTAAGACCCACAAAATTTAATGTTTTTCGCTTTAATATAACAATTGTTATTTTATAAAAACAATATTGATGGTTTTGTATGAAAAATAGGCGTAAGCCACGCCCAAACTGAAATATTTTTATTTGATTGGAAGAAAGTTTACCTAAAGCTTACGTGTGCAAAATTTTAGCGTTATGCTTTTATCATAACTGTACAAAAAAACATAATTTAATTTTATTAAATTGAGGTTGTTCAACAAAAATGGCGATTGTGGGCGTGTTTGTGGGCGGATTTTACCGGTTCAAGAACTTAGCCTTACTCTTGAACCAGAAATTATATATACCAAATTTTAGCTTTCTAGCTCAAAAATTGCGACCTCTAGAGAGTATACATACGGACGGACGGACGGACGGACATGGCTAAATCGACTAGGCTTTTGATTCTGAGTCAGAATATATATACTTTTCTATACCTAACGGTATTATTTCTCTATGTTACAAACTCCACACCAAATACAATATACCCATTCTATGGAATAGGGTATAAAAATGACAATTTGATTTCATATTCAAGATTTGTGTAAATTTACAACCCCTTTTGCGACCAAATCATCGCGGAAAGTTATCAGCCGTGTATACTTATTTTCATACAAATTTTCACATTTGAAATACGAAGTTCTATACGAAGCTTGCGAGGTATATACGACGTTGCATGAATACCTTTAATATTTTACATTAATAATCAACACCATTAAACAATCATTCAAATTATGCAATTTGAGTTTCGTATAAAAATATATTAATTATTAATAATCAACACCATTAAACAATCATTCAAATTATGCAATTTGAGTTTCGTATAAAAATACAACCAAAATGCATGTTTTTTTCAAAAATTATTAACAAATGTCTTTGTTGAATACCTGCGAATTGGAGTTTTTTAATTTTTACTTGCGATTATAGGTACTATAAGGCAAGTTATGCATTCGTAAAAAAAAAAAAATTCTAACAATCAAACATGACCTTACATGACCTTAGAGAAGTCGAAAAAAATGGGTCCGACAATTCTGTCTGTCTGTCTGTCTGTCTGTCTGTCTGTCCGTGTGTCTGTCTGTCTGTATAGTTACCTACAGCTTAAACGGCTGGACCGATTTGCTTCAAACTTGGTACATAATATTATTATGACATCCTACAGAGGGATTTTCGGAATTAGCATTCTAGCTCCAAAACTAACGGTACCTGCCATACGATTTTTTGTGAAAAATAATTTTTTCTCAAAAACGGCTCCTACGATTTTGATAAAACTTTCTGAATTGTGTTTTCTGTGCAAACTTTATGTTTTGGTTGGAATAGATTTTTCAGGAAAAGTCTTATAACGGTACCTCCCATAGGACCGGTTTTTTGAAATCCGATTTTCTCGTAAGACACTTGACGGATTTCGATGAAATTTTTAATGTATAAAAGAAATAATATAATTTCGAAAATTTTTCAAAAAAAGTTTTTTTGAGTTTTTTAAAAAAGCTTCAATTTTTTTTTAATTTTAGTTTTTTCCAAAAACGGTTTAGTCTATATTTTTTTAATTTTATTTTTCTGATAAAAACTACAAAGTGCTAGAAGTTGGCATACCCAAAAAAAATTTGGAATATATTTTCGAAAAGTTTTTCAAAAAAAACTGTTTTTTGGAAAAACTGGTCCAACGATTTAAAAAAAAAATTTTCGTAAAAATTCAAAAACGTAAAAGAAACCTGATGGCTTACTTCATTTTCTCCAAAAAAACGTTTTAACTAATGATTTTTAAGTGATTTATAAAATTTCATATGATTTTTTCAACGCTTTTTTCCCAAAATCTCAAGCACCCAAGACCATTTTAACACATTAGAGCAAGTTCGTACGACCCAGTCGTGCACTTTATTTCAAAAAGTTTTTAAGAAATATTATTTTTTCTGAAAAACCCCTCCACAGATATTTATGAATTTATTCTCATAATTTCAAATGTATCCAAGAATTTAAATGGCGTACTTTTTTTCAGCTCAAATTAGTTTAAGTATTTACTTAAGAATTTCGAAAAATTTATTTTTATCAAAATCTCGAGCCAAGACCGTCACACATTAGAGGAAGTTCGAGCGACCCAGTCATGTATTTTATTTATTTTATTAAAGTAAATTGAAGTATTTAGAACTGAAGGTGGCTACATACTCTGACGATAGAAGTATAGATACATAAATAGTTCATTCAAAGCTGGCATCAATATTATGTATACGTAAATATTTGTTGAAAGTGGTTATAGCATACATACACACATTTCACTAATCAAACAACGTTCGAACGAAAGATATAAATATATAGGCGTTCGGCATATTATGCTCGTGGTCAATGACGAGCGTTGACTTTTCAAATCTTGGTTTCATTAAGTATCGAATTTTGACAATAACATTATACACTATGCACTTTTAAATGGGATTAATAATATATAAACTTAGGCTGCTACCTAAAGAAATGGAAACAAGCTTAAATATGTACCCAACTTAAATATGTACCTACCCAACCACATTGTTAAAAAGTTAATTGGAGGCGTTGCACTTTTTTTAGTTTCGATGAATAAGTAGTTTAGTCGTTAAAATTCTTGAATTATTCAGGATGTGAAAATGAGCGTCAGGTTTGTCTTATAGCTTATGATGGTCAAATGTCAAGTAAAAATATCAAGCGTCAAACAGAATGCATGTTACTGATATCTTTATGGTTCAAGATATCAAGGTTACTCAAATACAAGGCACGTTGTGTGGGATGGAGCAGGTTTGTCGGAATGGGTCGGGACATTTTTAGGGGTATGGCAATGTTTTGTTCTCAGCACTACACTGTTAGCAATTTTTCTTGACAATACAACAGATTAACTCCCGGCAGGGAAAGAAATCGCAGGCAGAGCTATAAGAGTGCTTCTCTTTGCAGATGACATAGTGTTGTTAGCTCAATCTCCCCATAGCTATAAAGTAATGATAAACAACTTAGGTACATTTTGCCAAATGTGTAATCTTACTATTAACTTAGAAAAATCGGAAGTCATGATCATGAGACAGGTGAATTGGAGCATAAATGAGAAATGGTTCCTTGATCAGGATTCATCAGGAGGTCGAAATTGTATTGCAATATAGGTATTTAGGGATTACTTTACAATCAAATATGAAACTTGAGTCCCAAAAAAAACCAGCAGCGGCAAAAGCTTTAATTAATGCTTCTTGGTAAAAGAATATTTATAAGAAAGATGTTCCATTATCTATTAAGTACAGAGTCTATAAGACAGTGATGCGCTCTGTAATATGCTATAGTTACCAAATTATGTCTTTTGATGAAGTCGAGAAACTTCAGCATTTTTTCAAACTTTTTTAATTACCTAACAACACCTCTAACTACAAGCACTTTCCGTTAATTTCACTCGGGGAACTACTCATTCTGAAAACCAATGGATAAAGTGAAATAGCTTCTGTTCAATTTTAGCACAATTTAGTATTCACAGGCATCAGTTTCACAAGTTTTGCCAATGTCAAAGTGGTGTGCGTAGCCCGATTCGCGGTACAAAGAGATTTTTACTGATTCCTTGTTTTAAATACCGCTCACTAAATTTCGATGCTGAAATTTCGACGTCGTCGTCGAATGTGGTTCTTCTTTCCTCTCAATTTTGAACTAGTACAATATAAACATCTTGAACTTTTTCGTTTTATTGTTATTATTATTGTTATGCTCTTTTTAATGGCTTTGGTTTCGTTCCCTTCTGGAATATTTTTTCTCGTTAATATAATAAACTTCTTTTAGTCTATGGCACGAGTACGATAACTTGGCCTCCAAAATTTAATAACGGTTTTATGTAGAGGGGAGTGAGTATTTTTACTATGGGAGGGGGGTCTACCTCACCCCGTTTAGGAGGTAGGGGCGATTTTCGAAAAAATGTCTAGAATGGAAAAATAAATATTAAAAAACAACGGCAATACTAAAAATACATTACTATAACGGCTTTGAAAGCCAGAAGTCTGATCTTTAATCCTACATTAAAATTAAATTATTTGTTTCAATATTTTTCAGAATATTCGCATTCAAACTCGAAATTTTGATAAAAAAAAACGTAAAAAAATATCTTTAAACCAATTTTGTTCAAAATTGTGAAATGGAAAATAAATTTTTTTTCTGTGGTCGATGCTCAAGTAATTTTTTTATCGAACGCAAAAAACCAAATGCTTTTACGTTTTCTAAATTTTGAGAAAATTGAAAATTACTAAAACTACTTTTCTATGAGATTTTTATTTTTGGTATTTACGGTGATCTAACTTTAAGGATTAATCAACAGTACCTGAGTAGCCCGCTTCGCGGAATCTAGGGATCTCAACTCACTTTTCGGACAACACGGGGGCACACCCGCTCACGCAACTTCGTTGCCTGGCAGGCGCCTGTGTCATTTGTATTTTTAATCAACAGTACCTAAGTAGCCCGCTTCGCGGAATCTCGGGATCTTAACTTGCTTTTCGGACAACACGCCTCATATCCGCGGACAAAATATCCGGGTCAAAATATCCGCGATGCTTAATATCCTTAGACAAATATATAGATATATAAATACAGTGCTTGCGCCCAGCACTACGGTGTATAAACAATGACCTGAGTAAGGGGGGATGCTGCCACCCCTGCAACCTCCCTGCTTGGGCACACTATAGGACTTAGGGTAAGTGCGAGGTTGGTTGTATGCGGATATTGTCAGTGTCACCCCTTTTTTCGGGGGCACACCCGCTCACGCAACTTCGTTGCCTGGCAGGCGCCTTTGTCATTTGTATTTTTAATCAACAGTACCTGGGTGGCCCGTTTATTGGGATCTAGGGATCTTAACTCCCTTTTCGGACTACACGTCTTAATATCCGTGCACAAAGTATCCGGGTCAAAACTTCGTTGCTCCGCTAAGGGTATGCCCAGTTGTCAGGCAGACGCCTATGTCAAATAGTTTTTGTTATAAACAGTACCTGGGTGGCCCGCTTCGCTTGGCAATGCAATTCTACCTCCTCACCACGCATTCTGGGTAACGCTAAATGAATTGCTGTACTTTAATAACAAAGATGACATCAATCCTCAAAGCGAGATCACCGTAAATACCAAAAATCAAAAACTTCATAAGAAAGTAGTTTTAGTAATTTTTAATTTTCTCAAAAACTAAAAGATATAAAATTATTTGGTTTTGTGCATTCAATTCAGAATTAATATGATCGTCGAACATGAAAAGCCAATTCAGCATTTAATTTCCCAATTTGGTAAAAATGGTCTAAACTTTTTTTTTTCATTTTTTTTAATCAAAATTTTGAATTTGACGCAGTTTTTTGAAAACTATCTGCATAAATAAAAAAATTTAAATTGAAAATTAAAGAACAGAATTCTGGCTTTCGAACCCGTTATAGTTCTTAGTTTTAGGTGTTGCTGTTGTTTTTTAATATTTTTTTTTTGATTTAGTCATTTTTTTTTCGAAAATTGCCCCTACCATCTAAACGGGGTAAGATAGACCCCCTCTCCCATAGTAAAATATTTGGGTTTGTCCAAAAAAAAAAATACATTGAAAAAAATAATCACCAGTCTACAAAAAATAACAATAAAACAAATTTTTGAACGAAACCGAATACATACATAGATACCTATATAATCGTTTTACTGTTAGTTGTCTTATTATTTTGAAAATATTTGAATCTCATAATTTGTTCAACAGGTTCAAAGTTGAATCCTTAACGAAATAAGGCCCAGCGGGCGTAAAATAAACAAACATTTTGATCTTAAACTTTAAAAATCGATTTCCGAACAATTTGAAAAATGGACATTGAACAAAATAGAACCAGGTGACGATTTGTTAGAACGCATCCATGATCAACTATACTAAAGTTATGGCATTGCGCCACTGATCTCTATAATATACACACTGGATAGCGTGTCAATACAAAAAAGTGTGGCTATTTGAAAAGTTGTTATACTATAAAGCAAATTATTTTCGTTTGTGTACAAAAAATATATTAGTATGACAGTAACAGTGTTTCAAATGTCAAAATGGGTGTTTATTTGCTTTTCGTAAAAAGGGGAAATAATAGTTCGGCTAGTTATTTATTTATAATTTATTAGTATTCAATTTATTAGTTTTATAATCAAAAACACAAAACTCAGTAAAAAAAATTGTTTCTTAAGATCAGTAGTGCGCACGTTTAATCGATTTAATTAATAATTGTCAACAATATTCTACTTTTACTTACTTACTTACTTAAGGTGGCGCAGACAGTCCATTGTGGACCACGGCCTCAACCAACAATCCTCGCCAGCTAGGCCGGTCCCTAGCCAGTGGCCTCCAGTTGCGCACACCAAGTTGTTGGTGTCAGTGTCCACGCTTCTGCCCCATACAGCAGGACTGGGATGATAAGGGTCTTGTATAGTGTCTCCTTGGTCCTTTGAGAGAGGGCTTTACTACTAAGATGCCTTCTTAGCCCGAAGAAACAGCGATTGGCAAGAGTGATTCTTCGACTGATCTCTTCACTGATGTTGTTCTGAGAGGTTATAGTGGAACCCAAATAGACAAAGTCCTTGACAACCTCAAAGTTATATCTGTCCATTGTGACGTTTTGTCCGAGCCTACGGTGATGAACTACTTCACCCGAGGACAGCATATACTTTGTTTTATCTTCATTTACAGCCAGACCCATTCGAGCCGCTTCCACTTCAATACTTGCGAATGCTCCACTGACAGCGCGCTTCGTTCTTCCAATAATGTCAATATCATCAGCATAGCCAAGTAATTGAACGGATCTAAAAAAATCGTACCGCTGGTGTTGACATGCGAGTTGCGTACGATTGCCTCAAGAATGATGTTGAAGAGGTTACATGACAGCGCGTCACCCTGTCTTAAGCCTTTCTCGACATTAAATGAGTCGGTGGTGTTCTTACCAACCTTGACGGAGCAGCGAGAGTTCTCCATAGTCATCCTGCACAATCGAACGAGTTTGGCAGGGATGCCAAGAAGCGACATGGCTCTGTATAGCTCGTTCCTGTTTACGCTGTCATAGGCGACTTTAAAATCGATAAAGAGGTGGTGAGTATCGATCTGGAATTCTTGGGTCTTTTCCAAAATCTGCCGAAGTGTGAAAATTTGGTCGACGGTTGATTTACCGGGTCTGAAACCACACTGATAGGGGCCAATCAGTTCACGTGCGAAAGGGTTCAGACGTTCACACAGAATGGCCGACACGATTTTATAGGCTACATTTATTAGACTTATACCCCTGTAGTTGGCGCAGTTTAGAGTATCTCCTTTCTTGTGGATAGGGCACACAATGCTGAGGTTCCATTCGTCAGGCATATTTTCATCCGACCAGATTGTACAGATGAGTTGGTGTATGCTCCTCACCAAGTCATCTCCCGCTGCTTTGAAGAGTTCAGCCGTAAGGCCATCAGCTCCAGCAGCCTTGTTGGACTTTAGTTTAGATATTGCTATCCGAACTTCTTCTTGGTCGGGAGGACGGAAATTTTGTTCATCATCATCCAAATCGAATGGATCATTCTGCCTGACAGCGATAAGTTGGTTGTCTTCGCCGTTTAACAGTCTGCAGAAGTGTTCTTTCCAAATTCTCAGCACCGACTGTGTATCTACAACGACATTCCCACCCTCGTCTCTACAAGCTTCCGCTCGGGCTTTGTAACCCTTGGACGAATGCTTTACCCTTTGGTAGAACTTTCGAACATTGCTTCTGCCGTAGCACCCCTCAATTGATTCAACCATTCGTTTTTCCAGTTCTCTTTTTTTTCTTCTGAAAAGCCGATGTTCCTCTTTCCTCTTTTGCTGGTACACCGCACGGAAAGCGCTCTTGGCAGCTCTAGTTCTGGCATTCAGAACTGCATGATAGGCTTCGTCTTTGGCCAAGTGTGCGAGCCTGCACTCATCATCAAACCAGGTGTTTCGTTGTGGTCGCCTAATGAAACCCAAAACATCCGTGGCAGCGGTTTTGATGGCCATTTTGCAATGGTGCCACTGGGCCTCTGGGTTTGGCGCAGGCGCCGGGTTTGTCAAGATATAAGAGGAGACATGATTGGCAAAGGTTGTGGCGGTCTCTTGCGATTGTAATTTAGCAACATCAAACTTTCTCACAGTGGATGTTCGGTTCTGCGGTCTGGTGGAGATCCGCATTCGCACTTTAGCTACAACAAGGTAGTGGTCCGAGTCTATGTTGGCCCCTCGGAAAGTGCGGACATCCATGACACTGGACGCATGTCTGCTATCAATCGCAATGTGATCAATTTGGTTGACGGTATTTTGATCAGGAGACCGCCAGGTCCACTTGTGAATATTGAGGTGTGGGAAGTATGTGCTAGCTAAGATGACACTTCGCCCCGCAGCAAAGTCGATTAGCCTGTGTCCATTACCGGAAGTGTTGTCGTGCAGGCTATGCTTTCCGACTGTCGAGCCAAAGTTACCTTTCCGATTTTGGCGTTGAAGTCACCAAGAATAAACTTAGTGTCGTACTTCGGGCATTCATCATACGTCTTCTCGAGAAGATCGTAGAATTCTTCTTTGGTCGTTTCATCTTTTTCCTCCGTGGGGGCGTGGACGCAGATCAGCGAGATGTTGCTGAATTTGGATTTAATGCGGATTGTGACAATGCGTTCGCTTATGCCACGAAACCCCAAGACTTCTAGCCTAAGCCTTCCTCTTATCACAAATCCGCATCCAAATAGCCACTGTTTCCTTGTCCTGTAGCACTTGCCGTAGTAGATGTCACAGTTTTTCATCCTCCTTGTGCCTTCACCATCCCATCGCACTTCTTGGATGGCTGTGATGTCGGCTTTGACACCATCTAGGGCTTCCACTAATTGTTCGGCTGCACGTGGTCTGTTAAGGGTCCGGACATTCCACGTGCAGAACCGAAATTCGTTGTCCTTGTTTCGTTTGCTAGGGTCGTCATCAGTAGGGTCATCCATATCCGAGGCAGTTGGTTGTTTCGGAACAAGAGGTTTTTTACGTGGTAGGGAAGTTACCCCGACGCACAACCCCCAACCTGGGGGACCAGGCCCTATGCTGCTCTCCTTGGACAAAAGGAGCTGGAGAAATCCAGAGTCAGTAACCCACTACGGGGATGTGAGAGCTACCGTTGGTCCTATATGGGCTCATCCGCCACCTTCTCTACTTCACTACCCTGACTAATAGTAGTGAGAGGACCCAAAGACCTGAGCTCCGGATATGTCGAAGTAGCTCAATGGGGTGCCTACCATATTGTCTGTAAGCGTCGCCGTTGGTTCACTTAATTGGAAGCTCATCCGCCGCTCGCTTGCTTTCTGAGGGGTTCGTACAGAATAAACTGCTACCCAACAAGAGAAACAGAGGAGCTTTATGGCAGGGCAATTATAGTGTTGCTATTTTTCTGTGATCAACACTCGCGCTTATAAGTTCGCCATGTCAAGTCCGGGTGGACAAGACCAGTACCCGATGGCTACCACTTGAAGGTAAAATAAGCACAATTGATGCGTATGAGACAGTTGCAACGCTGGGCATCGCCATGTTGATACCAATCAGGGTCTACCCTATTCATACAGCACCCAGCCATCAATATTCTACTTTTGCCGTTCTTAAATTCCAAGATTCCTTGCTGTTATTTGGCTTTTGGCAACACCTGGTGCATATAGGTAATTTGCATCTAAATTATTTTCTCTTAGTACCAGTTGTACAATAGTGGCTCAGCATTGAACTTCTTTTTTAAATTCTTCATCTTCATCACGGTTATATAGTGCTGCTAAGTATATGGCGGTTAAACTTAAATTATGTACACATACACAGGAACCGAGGTAAATCGTTTTTAAATTTTAATCCGAGGATGAACCACGATTGTACAACTGGGACTTACTGTGCTAACCTAATCCATTGTTTATATAAACTAAAGTATTACCAATTGAGGTGCGCCATCTATCGACGGAAAACTAAGCTCTTGATTTTAGAGTTTTTTTTTCTAGATTACCATAGGAAGCAACAATTTGTTTTACGTTCCACCATTTTAATTGTTGTTGTTGCTTCCCATAGTAATCTATACAAAAACTGCTTAATTCAAGAGCTTAGTTTTCCGATAGGTGGCGCACCTCCAGTGATAGTACCTTCGTTTATACAATGCTTAAGCCTCTTTTATTATATTCAATTTTTTTTTATTATTTTTTTTTATTTTCATCCCTTGCAAACAGTGGTTTAAGAAATGGAAGATAAAATAGCAAAGACGAGATTCAAAAAAGAATATTTGAGCTACTTATAACAACCACTGGCAGCATAAGTCTCTGCTGTCGTTTGAGCAAAGTCATGCAAGAGCCCGGTGTCCTATTCCATTGCATATATAAACTATAGTATTGTATTTACATTTTATAGTATTCCCAAGAAGCGGAACGTTTTGTGTGGCATCTATGGACGACGTTCACAAGTTTTGATTTGAGAGTAATTTTAGTGGTTTTTGTCTAAACTCCATGGGAAGCAAGAACAACAATATATGTAAAGTAGATAATACAACTAGCGCCGCCATTGACGACTAAAATAAAATGTTCCATGAAATTACTATAAAAATGTAAATACAATGACTATAGTATACACTATACCATTGACATACTATACATGGACTGCTAGTGAAATGTCATTTTCATACAAATCGCTTGGAAAAATTGACTCCGGTACAAGTGCTTCCACTAACTCAAAAGCGGCAAAAGTTGTAATTATATTTTAAAAAACATGTAGCGACATCTATTGTCACTTGCCGAAAGCATAACAAAATCCTTAGGTGTGTCTATTCATACGTAGCCAATAAGATGAGTAATGTGATTGAAAATTTTTCTTTCACCTTTCAATACAAAATTATATGACTGGACATTCGCGTAGTGCAGGTAGAATGTTGCGTGCGTGGGACTGACTACGCAAAAGTAATAAAAATCTTTATTCCACAATGCTGTAAGTGTCGTACTGTCAAAACTATTAGAAGAATGCTTGCGAATAGACAGTATCGAACAGGGACATCTATTGTCATTCGTATAAAGTGCAAAGAAGAAATTACAAATGTCAAAAGACTTCTGCCAATGTCAATGCCGCACGTGTTTACAGTGCGAAAAATTAATAATTTTATTTTTGTTTAAAATTTCTTTAATTTAAGTCGCATATAATGTCCGACAAGTAAGTTTCCTGCTCTTATTTGTCAAAAAAAACACTACCAACAAATTCTTTACACAGGTATGCAGTTCCAAACAAACTTCCTGGCAAAACAGTCGCCGTTCTTGCCCATCGTAAACGAAGAATTCTCCAAGACAAATCGGTTGTCGAGCAAAAGCGAAAGGAGCGTGTGAAACGCATCGCAAAAGCAAAGGACCACCACAAATTCCGACGTGCAGAATCCTTTGTTATGGGCTTCATCGACGCGGAACGAACATCGAAGCGTATTAGGCAAACTGGCTGAGATATTACATACTTGTGACGCTGTGACGCAGTGCAACTTCAATAAATAGCAATCAAATCAAATATTCCATTCCATTTTGGGCAAGTGAAAATATATGCATTAAAATTTAAAAAGCAATACGAATTCCAAAATGAATTGCGATGACACTGGCGTTCAAAATTGTCCATTAGCCATTGTTGATTGCGATATACGAACATCATCGGGAAAAGGCAATCAGATGAATCGGCTGGTTCTGCCTTTAAAATAGTCGATGCCAGTGGCAGCAGTTGCGAAAGGACGAGAACTAAACCTATATTGGGTATTGCCCATCGACAGGGTAGTGAATCATCGACAAAAACCTGCGAGGCTGATTGTGGAGAAGAGAAGGATACTTTTCCACCTGTGAGCACAAAAGCATCCCAAGCGAACGACCGAGACTTAGTTATTGACACAGAGGAACTGCACAAAGTGGAATGGAGGCATTGATGTAGACAGTAAATTGTTTAAAACCAAAATTTAACATCCAGCAGCTTTTGCTATCCACTACAAAAGAAGAGAAGCAAAGGCAGAATGAAGAGATTGTTATAATGGAAACTTCATCGGTATCATCGGAAACTGGTTCTTGGGAATCGATTTTTCCTGATCACTGAAGCGGATGTCCGCAAGTGCTGCAATGATTTTAACAAAACGAGAGACGAAACTACTGAGCTGGAATCGAAAAGCCATTGAACGTAACTCAGCTACTTACGAAGATTGTAAGCGATCCATGTCCCTCACCGGAGACGAAGGTCTCATGAACATTATCGATAAAATTCCTCTGATCTCAAAAACATCTATTTTATCTGTAGACTCCTCTCTATCTCAGTAGCACTTACTCGAACACTTTACAACTTCAGGTTCAGCTGCCGATAGATTGGAAAATGTCAATAACATTCCTCCCTCTGTGAAGGTGAACAAAAAAATCGAAGGGATGTCCAATTAAGCGAGACTTTCGATAAAAGGAAGAAGAGATCTTTGCATTCGATCGCACAATTTCGCACATTACAAAAATATATGTAATACTTGCTCTAATGCCAGAGGTTGTTCCTAGAGCCTAGATCTTAAGTTAAAATATAGAGCTATACCTACATAATGAGGCCAACTATTTGTTAAAAAAAATGTCAAGACTTTGCCTTTATACATACAACTTTTATTTTCTTAATAAACATGTCTGTATCAAACAAATAATCCATTTTTTGTGTTAAAAAGTTGATAAACTTTGAATTTAGGATAGGCTGGGTTACTTGATTCTGACTCATGTTGTTGTACTTTATGGTGACGACTATTACTTTTCATTGAACTATTATTACTGCTATCTGACTAATCGATTTACTCTCTGCGCTTTGCCCATATCCTGCCACTTCCCCATTTGTAATGGTGTCCGCTGGATGACTCAGGCTGGTGGTTAACAGATTTATCTTGGCAGTTGATTTGGTTAATCTGTTTTTGTTGTAATGCCTGCTGCTAGTCGGTGTAGTTAAGAAGTCTTTGTAGGTGCACTAAAAATACTTTGAAGTACGAATTGGTTTTGCTGAGGAATTCATCGCTAAGGCTTTTTGGTTTTTCAAACCTGGAAGTGCAAACAAATATTTTAGTCTGATTGGGAATAATTGGATTTCTTACTTGGATTACTTGGATTAGCTTCATCGTCATCGGAGTCTTCAAATGCTTTTATGACACCATGCTTCCGCGGTGATGGACCTTCATTATCCTGTTCTTCTTCTTCGCTGCAGCTACTGTCACAATCTTCGTCTTGATTTTCGTCATCTTCTTTATCATCGTTAGTCGGTTGTTCAGTTGTTTCTGTGTGGTGTTCTTTATTTTCTTTCCCCTTGTTTGTGTTTTATCCAAGTTCTTTATTATATGTTGATATTCATCTTATGGCACCTCCAATAATTGGGACAGCTGAGGAAATAAGAGAATATTAACACACGAATTCGTTAACTTAGTTTCACAGAATTCAATTAGATGGTCCATTACCATGGGAGTCGTCAATAATTCTAAGCACCAATCTGACAAACGCAGGTGCTTGAGGTTCGCCTTTTTCATCGTCATATCTTCTCATTGATATAGTCCTGTTTATATATTCCTGACGGTCGAGACACAGTAAAGGACTATTCACATGAGAGCGACCAACGAATGAACGAATGAAGAGATAAATGAGATTTTCCACACTTCCAAGCAATATTTTGCAACAAAAACTATTTCAAAATGATAGAAACTCATTAAATGTAATGTTGAGATGCTAAAATTTTCATTTTGATTGAAGAAAAAAGAAATTTTAATGAAAACAAGTTGTTCGTCGCTAATTTCAATCTGACTGTTACGAATTGTCAAACCCTATTCGCGTTCCACATGCCATCCACATTGCAACGAATAAATTATTCGTGCGCGACTAACCTCAAAATCTCACTGTTCAATTGTGATAAATTGCATGTGAATGAAACGTCAAAATGGACGAATGTTCGTTTATTCGTTGGTCGTTGGTCGCTTTCATGTGAATAGTCCTTAAATGCTTACAAGGCCGCCTGGATTGAACAATCCAGTCGTTCCACCACGTAGGAGACAATGGGGAAGCATGTAGTATTTTTGCTATTGGCACACGTTATCCTCGCAGGGAAGTTTATCTTCTGAAATAAAATAAGTTTATGAAAAAATATTTATTTTAAATAATTAAATAAATCACAAACATTTATAATGAAAATGAATGACCGAAAAACAAAAAGTAAAAATCGCGCCAATTATAAATTACGACGACGACAAGGACAGCAACAAATGAAATGTCAAAATAGTAGTTCTACCTTTTTGCCGTGTTTGAGTTAGTGGAGCTGGCGTATAAGTGGAACCATCGTGAAGTTGGCAACTAGCAGTCCATGTATAATATGTCAATGCACTATACACACTTGAGTTGCGCCATCTATCAACGAAATACTAAGCTCTAGAATACCATGGGAAGCAAGAACAACAATTTAAACCATTTTAATTGTTGTTGTTGCTTCCCATTGTATCCAAGAGCTTAGTTTTTCGTCGATAGATGGCGCACCTCAAGTGGTAGTACTATAGTTTATATATTATACAATGCCTATTCTAGAAACGACACCGGGGAAAACTGCCCATAGAGCGTTCTTACTAGTATCGCTTACCGAATACAAAAACCATTTAATTTGTTCCTTTTAGGAAAAAAAGGGATATTTTTGATTGCATTTAGAGGTAGAAAGCAACAACAATTAACAGAATACAGTTTTGATTTTTCTGTTGAACTGGGTGGTGGCAATATTTGTGAAGGTAGACTAAATAGGGCATTTTCTATTTTTTGTATCTATGTGTATGTTTGTGTCATAGAGAAAATACTATAAGAGGCCAATCTTGTGCCTTCTATTGCTTTTGCCAACAAGATGCTGCTCATAGTAGGTGAGCATGGGGGCGTAAAAATCGCACACATATGTACCTACTGGGTTCGGAATATATGGAACGCCCTTTTTGCGTTTCTTTATTCAATCTTTGTATATAAACACTATAGTAATGGCGTCAATGAGTATAAAATAACGCGATTGTTGAACGTTGGATGTCGCTGTCAATGTGCTGGCAGAGAAAATTGCGAAGAAGAGTAGAATGTTGCAAGAATAATAGAAAATGTCGTTTAGAATGTCATATCATAAGTAATGAAATAAATGTTGAGTGGAGGTGTTTCATGGAAACTGAGTGGAACTGGTTGTATTTTACACCTATACATACAAGGAAAATCGTTTGTATGTAAATGCATAGCCATAGCCAAGTAGAAAAGCAGTATTTTTGTTTAAAATGCTAATAATGTAAAATAATATATTTCAAATAAAAGCTAAATGCCGACGGGGTTTGAAAAATATAAATATGTAGATGCATATTTTTCAATTTAATAAATATGTAGTCATTGTAGTCATTTTTAATAATTAAAAAAAAAATATATATTTGATTTTCGAAATATTTTGATATTATTTATATTTTTGGCAATTTTCAATATTTTTACTTGCGATTATAGGTATTATAAGGCAAGTTATGCATTCGTGGAAAAAAAGTTTTTTTATATCGTAGAGTTTTTTTTAGATATATTGTAGGTAGGTACCTACAGATGGGAAATTTAATTTTTTTGTAAAACAAAAAATAATGGTACCTGCCATATAACCGTTAGGTTTAAATGTCTAAAAAAGATACTTTCCATAGGACCGTTTTTTTACTTTCGACTATCTCAATAACGGCTCAACCGATACTTTTGAAATTTCACACATATAAATGTGTAGATAGCTCAATTTATACTGCATACCGATATTTCTTAAAAATATTTTTATGTATTTTTAAAACATTTTTTAAATTTTTGGAAAAAAGTTAATATTTTGAAAACTGACCATTAATTTTCTTCAAAAATTATATATGAATGTATTTGCTGAATACTTATGGAATATCGTTTTTGAATTTTATATACAAGGATTCAATGGAATATTCCGGATAAACTATTTCCTTGTTTCTTTATTCAATCTGGAATATATGGAACGCATTCCTTTCATTCCAAGTGAAGAGGTGGTTTAAATGGAATATTCTCTAGTTTGACTGATGCAGTTCACTGTCAGCTTTTGTTTATTCTTTTTATTCAAGTTCTGTTTCTTTATTTATTCTATTCTGGATATTCTGGATAGATATTTGATCTTTTCTGTCTTTTCTATTCCTCATCCGGAAAAAATAAAGAAACACACTCACTATGAGCATGTCAAAGTTAATGTCAAAAAAAGTAGCGCACCAAGCAGCATACACGAATACAATGTGTAGCACCCTTGTATATAAAATCTATAGTAATGGAACGTGCAGAATCGACGGTGTCGGCCTCGCACGCTTCCACACAATTTACTCATTTACAGACTTTGTGCGGACTTTAAGAACGACGCGACTCATGTTGCAGAGAATAGGACAAAATGTAAGGAAACACAATAGAGTGCATTGGAATTCTGCATGAGTGGAATTGTCTTTTGCGGGTGGGTTTGTGTGTTAGTAGGATTTTATTGTTTTTTTTTTTTTTTGATGAATTTTGGTGGAAATGTATGGCAGCCATCTTTAATTTGAATTTTTTTGAATTGCTGTGATGGATTTTGTTGGCCTTGAAGAGGAAATGTATGAAAAAGTTCATATTTCATGTGGCAGCCATGGTTGCCAATAAATACATTTTTCTAGCAAAATAATAATGTTTGGTGATTTAGGTAATTTGTGTGGGGCTTGTACTTTAGTGTATAAATGCACTAGAGGATTATAGGTACCTATGCGTCATTTGAGGATTACCTATATAAGGTTAGGTATATTAAAAATCGAGGACGTGTATATGGGTTGAAACAAGAAAAAAAAAATAAAGCACGTGAATTCTAGAAGTGTTAATATATATTATATGCAACCTACTTTATTTGATTGCCGCTTTTCTTAGTTAACAATCGTTTTACATGATGTGCTGTGTTTGAACTTAATAAGTACCTACCTATTCTGAAATACTAAAAACGAGAAATTTCTAAAACTCTTTCTTTTCAAATAATTCTAACCTTCCCTTTCCTAAAGAAAACTAGACTTATGTATGATTTTTACAACGATTGCACAAATGACTATAGGTAAACAAAATTTTTACAAATGCATACGCAAAAAGGTATTTACCCAGGAAATTAAAGTTAAAAAAAAAACATTATAAATTTTGCAGAAACCCGTAGAGGTGGCAATCATATCGCAGTACGTTTGAAATTTTTGCAGCAAGATTTTTCACCGTTCTAACATCCATAGCTGAAATTGTTATTGAGTGATTTTTTTTTATTGGGAAGTGATTGTGTGAGTATATTGTGTTGAAATTGAAATTTGGCAAATTCTTGCTATTAGGCTGGTCATAGATATTTGCACAAAAAAATGCACGACTGGGTTGCACGAACTTGCTCTAATGTCTGAGAATTGTTTATTGGCTGCATAATTTATATTTAAAATTATTTCGCAAATTCTTCTATTTTTCAAATTCAATTAAGAGTTTTCTCAGAAAAATTAAGTAAATTAAATTTCAAAAATTGTTTTTTTGGAAAACTTTTTGAAAACACTTTTCAAAAAAAATTCTAAAACGATAGTCCATAAGTATTCAGCAAATACATTCATATATAATTTTTGAAGAAAATTAATGGTCAGTTTTCAAAATATTAACTTTTTTCCAAAAATTTAAAAAATGTTTTAAAAATACATAAAAATATTTTTAAGAAATATCGGTATGCAGTATAAATTGAGCTATCTACACATTTATATGTGTGAAATTTCAAAAGTATCGGTTGAGCCGTTATTGAGATAGTCGAAAGTAAAAAAACGGTCCTATGGAAAGTATCTTTTTTAGACATTTAAACCTAACGGTTATATGGCAGGTACCATTATTTTTTGTTTTACAAAAAAATTAAATTTCCCATCTGTAGGTACCTACCTACAATATATCTAAAAAAAACTCTACGATATAAAAAAACTTTTTTTCCACGAATGCATAACTTGCCTTATAATACCTATAATCGCAAGTAAAAATATTGAAAATTGCCAAAAATATAAATAATATCAAAATATTTCGAAAATCAAATATATATTTTTTTTTTAATTATTAAAAATGACTACAATGACTACATATTTATTAAATTGAAAAATATGCATCTACATATTTATATTTTTCAAACCCCGTCGGCATTTAGCTTTTATTTGAAATATATTATTTTACATTATTAGCATTTTAAACAAAAATACTGCTTTTCTACTTGGCTATGGCTATGCATTTACATACAAACGATTTTCCTTGTATGTATAGGTGTAAAATACAACCAGTTCCACTCAGTTTCCATGAAACACCTCCACTCAACATTTATTTCATTACTTATGATATGACATTCTAAACGACATTTTCTATTATTCTTGCAACATTCTACTCTTCTTCGCAATTTTCTCTGCCAGCACATTGACAGCGACATCCAACGTTCAACAATCGCGTTATTTTATACTCATTGACGCCATTACTATAGTGTTTATATACAAAGGTTGGAACCAACGTGAAGTTGGCAACTAGCAGTCCATATATAGTATGTCTATGATAAAATTATTAGTGACGTCATAAAATGCCAAGATGGAAATATGTATGTGCCCTCCCGGCACAAAGACGAAATTCGCCTAAGGCGTACAGTTTACTTGATGAAAAAGTACTTTTGTACGCAATGTAAGTTGCATCTCACACTAGATGTCACCACACGCTACTAGATGAATTAAAGTTTGATGTTCTTCGAAGAAGATTTTTTCATGGTCAGTCGTCATCAGTCATTCAAAGAGGCAAACCAATCGTAAGTAATTATTTTATTGTTCTTTCCAATAATCTCATTATAATATTTATATTAAATTATTTTTGTTTATTTCTAGATGATGCTACCAACTAAGGCCCTTAGTATTTTGTGTTATTTGTGATTTGTGTTAAAAGCAAATAGAAAATAAAACAAAACGGCAGCGTTTTATTTATTTTTAAGAACCCCTTTCGTTTTCACTACCTTGAATCGTTTCGTAAACGAAACGTTTAAAGCGAATACTATACGGCTAGTCTTATCAGTGGTTCTAAAACCTCTTCGCCAAAAAGTATCTATTTTCCAACACGTGTGGAACGTTTTATTATCGCTTGCGTTACGTTTTCGACAATTTTCCTTATAAAATTTGACGCTAACTGTACGTTAACGAATCGGGCGGCCGGGAGGGATACGGACATGGACTGCTAGTTGCCAACTTCACGTTGGTTTTACTTTGACACTAGCGCACTTGATCCCCCTTCGGAAAAAGATAGAACTAAAATTTTGACATTTCGTTGGTTGTTGTCCTATTTTTTCGTTGTCATTTTCATTTGGCTTAATTTTTACAGTTAGAAAACATTTAAAATGTTGACATTTCGTTGGTTGTTGTCCTATTTTTTCGTTGTCATTTTCATTTGGCTTAATTTTTACAGTTAGAAAACATTTAAAATTTAGTAAAATAGGTAACTACTATAACGTTTGAAAACCATCAAGGGTTGGATCCTTGATTATATTGACAAGCATGTGTTGGCTTAAACTGAAATGTTCTAATTCCTCAAAAGCGATAAAGTTAAGTGTTATTTCTGTAAAGTGGAGATTGGATGATGGAACAGAGCGATCATCCAGTGAGTGAACATATTAGATGGTCGGCCACCTGTCCACTATATACGGAGGCGAACGACAAAAAAATAATATTCCAATGCATATTGAAGACAGTGATACAAGACTTTTAACCGACAATTTCCCACGATGTTGACCAAAAATCCCCTTTTTACCCACGCGCTGTTGAAAAAAATCCCTCAGTTTTTCCCGCAAGTAAATGTATATAAAAACACAAAAAATAGACTTTATTTTATTAAAACTAAATAAAATAACGAACCAAAAACAAAAAAATATGTTTACAAACATAAAGGTACAAAGTATTTTGGGAAATGAAATTACAAGAAAACCTGTTAATGAACGTTCATTAAAAGCCAGTATTATAGCTCAGAAAAACCAAATCGAAAAATTGGAACAGCATGAAAAATGGAATTTGATTAGCGTTTATAGCCATCAGAAAAAAGATGTCTGACAAATTGTCTCTTTGGCATTTCACGAAACAATCGTTTATCTGCATGTAGCAGTATGTTAATTTTCGGTTTTGAGTAATGGAGCAACAAAATTGCATCAGTGAGAGTGAGCCAGAAAAAGGAATTTGAGTCCATTTATGGCGCAAAGCAATTTACAGAAATGATTGTCACACTGCGTTGGTGGCACCAATTTTCTAATTGAATTGCACACGAAAAAAACGTCTGACAGTATTGTATACCATACACAAATGTTTTTCTGACAGATAATCTTCCAGGGAAACAGAAAAAAACTGGATTACAATCAGCTGGGGCGAAGTATGAAATTCCCTCAGAAAATTAACAGTTAATTTCTTAGCACAAATTATTAGTTCAATTGAAATTTTTATCAGGAAAAATCTTAGTCAATTTCGTTTTAACATAGCTACTTACAAACATTTAAATTTTTCGGTTTGGTTTTATCTGATCGCTATAACTGGCCCCTTAATTGCGTAAAGAATAAATATTAATGATAAGGTAAATGGTAAAGAAACAACACAAATGACACAAAATGATGATTTGACATTTGAAGTTTCTTTTGCATTCAGATTGATCCAGAGAGTCTGGATGAATTCGTTTAAAGTTTTGATTTTGTTTGTGAAAAAAAATTTATTAAATAGTCTGTAGAATCAAAATATCCCTTTTTTTGTTCTAGAAGGTAAGAAAACGCTCTTTTGCCCTTTTAGCTATTTCTGAGACTTGAAATACCCATGAAACGGGTAATTACCCACGATCTGGCATCACTGATTGAAGAACTTGACCGTGTCCTGCAAGTTATGGTGTCTGCGGCAGCCATGATGTAATTGAAGTTCGCCCCACAGCATACCTTGAAAGTTTAACGTAAAATAAATTATAGTTAGTAAGAGATACATACTGGTTCAATTATTACTTGCACGAAACGTCAGACCCCTTCCGCGAGACTAATGTCAGAAAACACATTCCCACGTTAAGCACTATCAGCAACATGAAAGCATAATAACAAACCAGCCGATATTTGTGAACGCCTTAGCGAATGGGACAGATTGTCACTGGAGATGTGTTACATTCATTTCTAGGAGATCAAATGCGAGAGAGAGTTCACTACATGCCGGGATCACTCATATAACCTGAGTCAGAACCCACATGTCATTCTGTGAAGAGTACAGCCCAAAAGGAGCACAGATAATGGGCTGCAAATCGTCGCTCCGTAAGGAAGTAGTGCAGAGTGTTTAACGGCTAAAGACCTGCCTTAGGGGCCAGTTATAGGGATACAGAAAACCAAAAAGAAAAAAATTTCGAATATAAAATTTGGTATAATATAATCAGATTTAAAACACAAATGCTACACTGATCGATTGCAACCAACTCAGAGAATCTATTTTGCAAATAAAAACTTGAATTGAACTTGTACTTTTTGTTAAAAATGTACATTTGTACATTTTCTGTTATACGTATAAAAGAAAAATAAAAATTACATTTTTAACAAAAAGTATTTGTTCAATTAAAATTATTATAAACAAAAAACATTATCTGCATTGATTGCCATCAACTAGTGTAGCATTTGTCTTAAAAATTGAATCAGAACATACAAAATATTCCTTCGAATGGAAAATTTGGTATAATATAATCAGATTTAAAACACAAATGCTACACTGATCGATGGCAACCAACTCAGAGAATCTATTTTGCAAATAAAAACTTGAATTGAACTTGTACTTTTTGTTAAAAATGTACATTTGTACATTTTTCTGTTATACGTATAAAAGAAAAATAAAAATTACATTTTTAACAAAAAGTATTTGTTCAATTAAAATTATTATAAACAAAAAACATTATCTGCATTGATTGCCATCAACTAGTGTAGCATTTAAAAATTGAATCAGAACATACAAAATATTCCTTAGGGGCCAGTTATAGCGATACGGAAAACCAAACCGAAAAAATTTTCAAATCAAAAATTTGGTATAATATAAACAGATTTAAAACATAAATGATACGCTGATCGATGGCAACTAACTCAGAGAATTTAATATGCAAATAAAAATTTGAATTGAACTTGTACTTTTTGTTAAAAATGTATTTTTTCATTTTTCTGTTATACGTATAAAAAAAAATAGAAAATTACAAAAAAAAAAAAAAAAAAAAAAGTATTTGTCCAATTCAAATTATTATGAACAAAAAACATTCTCTGCATTGATTGCCATCGATCAGTGTAGCAGTTGTCCTAAAAATCGAATCAGAACATACAAAATTTTCCATTTGAAAATTCGTCGGTTTGGTTTTTCGTATCGCTATAACTGGCTAACAATCATGGCGCAGACGATGAAGATGAACATGTTCGTCTTCACTATAATTTTCAAGCTGCATCCATAATTTTCCTATAATCCGCATCCATGATGACGTCTGCATTTTGGCCTTCTCTCTATCACACAAATATAATTTATATCATAGACATAATATTGGTTCCAACATAACTCACAGCGCCACTCAATTACAGCGGGGAATATACTTGAACATAATGAGAAATATAAATTTAAATATAAATCAAATAAAATGAATAAACTGATTTTTGCCATAGACAATAGACATACTATACAGTACCTAGTGATTGACATTTTTGCATTGAAAATGACATCGGCATCATGAAAAATATGATGGATATTAGTATTCCTATTCGCCTCTGTAATTGAGTGGCGCGATACGAAGGTATCGATTTTGAGCAGCATTTGTATGGAAACTAAATTCGACTAGCAGTCCATATATAATATGTCTATGATTTATATATTTTGCATCTTCTTTTTTTGCAGATAATGGCTTGCAGCTTCATGTAAAGCCACCTTAAATCTTATATTGTTCTTGAACCCGTCTATTGGACTTCATTCTTATAGGGTTTTCACACTTACACTCATACTCACATACTTGCGATTGCAAGTAGGTTTCGAGGATTTTTGTCAAAAATTACTAGTTTATGAAAGAGAAAAATGTATGGGAAACCTTGTTGTTTTGGTGTAGGTGTTGGGGTTTTAGACAAAACCGAGTTTTTGATCCAGTGTGAAAAGCCTATTATGTTCCAATAAACATATCACTCTACTTGTATTAACCTTATTATGGTACACCACGCGTCCTTTTACTTTCTCTACTTATAAATAGTAATATTGCTTGGGAGTTTTTAGTAATGTCCAGTTTTGCCGTGTAACAAAAATGTGTAGTACTAAAATGTATTTCATTTTGTCTTCCCTTGAATACTTGTCACTCTTTAAAATCGTATAATGTACAGCTCTCGTTTTATTATTATTTTCAATGTTGACAATATTCTCAGTATGTTCTTTTCTCAATTCTTCACCTACAATCTGAACTGAGTTAATTCCTTGTTTTGCCATCCACGGCCTCCAATAAATGCCATTTTTGAAATCGAATACTGCAGAGCTCACGTTTCACTATTATTTGCAATGATGACAATTCTAGGCATGTTCTCTACTCTCTACTCCCTTCCATCTCTTCCATCATCTCTTTTAAGCCAAAATGAGTTAAGACCTTGTTTTGCCGTCCGCGGCTAACAAGTAAGCAGTCTACGAATACGTCATTGTCAATCACTTTGTGAGAAAACAAGTTCCTTCAAAATAGGCTCCAAATGTTTAAAGAAACCATACAATTTATAAATACAAATGATCAGAAAAAACATTTTAATTACGAAAATTGTGAAAATTCAATATACATAATACCTATTTTTTTGCCCGATTATCCAATGTTCCCTCAAAGTGTTAACCCAGAAATTAGAAAGAGATAGGTTCGTGAACTGCCCTGTTGATGTTGAAACGAAAATGTTCTAAAAATTATCCCTCCCTCTTCTGATATTCTATGTTTGGAGTGAACAAAATTAAAACAAAACGTCTAACGTCATTAAGTTAACAACCTACAATTTATAAAGGAGTGTTGTTGCACTTCGTTCTAAGATCTTAATAGGTGCAAAATTTCTATTAATTTTAAAACTAATATTTCTTTCATCTCAAAACAAACAGTGCCGAAATGAATATAAATAATGTTAGTGATACACCAGTTCCTGACCCAGGCTCTGGAGAAACTGTAAGTAACTAACTAGTTATGTTCCCTCTATAACCATACTTTTGATAAACATTAATTAGTTCATATTAATTTAATAACCTATCATGTCCCCTTTCATTCAATTATTCCTTCTTTTTACGTTTCACCCCGCTTGCATGCAACATATATCTATGACATAATTCTTCATTTACTATACCTAAAAAATACTTTTTTTTTCATTGAAAAAATTTCGCTATCATTGCCACCAGCTGTGTTTATTTAAATGGAAGTGAGCAAAAGCTTGCACAGGGTCAGTGATCATTGAAGCAAATTAAAAAAAAGGAGGCTTTACTCCTAAAATTTTCCAATAAACAAAATTGTGGCGTGTGAGAAAAAAATGTAGCTGTTATTGCTTGAACCACGTGATTTGTTATGAAGAACAGTTATGTACTAATAAAGGTTTATTCGTGAAGGGGCGAAGGGTTATGGTATGGTTGTGCCAGACTGAACTGCAACAAACACTAAATACCGGTACTTTTATAATGCGCACTTGAATTCCAGTTAGACTGCAGTGCGCAGCAATAAAATTTAGGTGGCCGTACATTTAATAGAAATTTAAAAAGATATTTTCGATTCTAAATAAATTCATTTACTAGTACAAAATATTTTTTTTTTCATTGAAAAAATTTCGCTATCATTGCCACCAGCTGTGTTAATTTAAATGGTAGTGAGCAAAAGCTTGCACAAGGTCAGTGATCATCGAAGAAAATTAAATAAAAGGAGGCTTTACTCCTAAAATTTTCCAATAAACGAAATTGTGGCGTGTGAGAAAAAAATGTAGCTGTTACTGCTTGAACCACGTGAGTGATTTGTTATGAAGAACAGTTATGTACTAATAAAGGTTTATTCGCGAAGGGGTGAAGGGTTATGGTATGGTTGTGCCAGACTGAACTGCAACAAACACTAAACACCGGTACTTTTATAATGCGCACTCGAATTATTCCAGTTAGACTGCAGTGCGCGGCAATAAAGTTTAGGTGGCCGTAAATTTAATAGGAATTTAACAAGATATTTTCGATTCTAAATAAATTCATTTACCATACGTAAACATTTTTTTTTGTATTGAAAAAATTTCACTATCATTGCCACCAGCTGTGTTTATTGAAACGGTAGTGAGCAAAAGCTTGTACAGGGTCAGTGATCATCGAAGCAAATTAAAAAAAAAAAAAAGGAGGCTTTACTCCTAAACTTTTCCAATAAACAAAATTGTGGCGTGTGAGAAAAAAATGTAGCTGTTATTGCTTGAACCACGTGAGTGATTTGTTATGAAGAACAGTTTTGTACTAATAAAGGTTTATTCGAGAAGGGGTGAAGGGTTATGGTATGGTTGTGCCAGACTGAACACCGGTACTTACTTTTATAATGCGCACTTGAATTCCAGTTAGACTGCAGTGCGCAGCAATCAAATTTAGGTGGCCGTAAATTTAATAGGAATTTAAAAAGATTTTCGATTCTAAATAAATATAATGTGCTTCGGAAGAATGCAATGAAATAATGTTTTATAAGAATCTGGAATTGCTATACAGAACTCTCCGATTCCGGATACCAAACGAAAAAGCAAACATACATTCTTGGGCGTCGTTTTATTTGTTATAATCTTAAAATAATTCCACCATATGAAGGGGATTTAAACATTTTATTTATGTAACTTAAAATATGAGAGGTGTTTATTGATATAAATTTATTTGTGTTTTATTAAAAGAATAATTTCAATTTTCACAAAGTAGTAAAAATTCATTAAAATCACTTATCCAAAACAAATGACATTTCACGATTTAGACTTTTAAGCTTGGTAAAGTGAATCCAACTTCAAGTCCGGAATCAGTTTTCTCTTTTTTTCAGAAAAAGAAATACGATGTTACTCTCACAGAAGTTCGTTCGACTTGAGGTTTAAACGGCGCAATGCCAAATTGATTCATTTATTTTTTAAAACTAAGTACTTTTATCGGAATTTCCTAAAATTCTATACTTTAACAACAAATTGCTTAGGAAACGAGCCCAGCGGCTATTTCTTCAAGAAACTGTGGAATCTGGAGAAGTGGTTGTTCCTCAGAACTGTCATTACGGTTCTCTGCACATATTCCTTTGTATAAAATGTAGCTGTTTGTTGCAGCCATATCAATAAAGTGGTAAAAGAGTTGTTATGATATTTCTGCTTTTATCTCGGTTATGATACCAACCATTAGGCCAATTCTATCCATATGAACGTCATACTCCCGGATAATTTGGGGGCATAAATATTCATGAATATTTTCTTTTTTCTGTCATATCAACCAGCTTTAGCAGTATTTTGATCACGACTGACTCTTTGAATGTCTTCAATGCTTACATATATGTCGATGCCAGACTTAAACACTTATTGTCTTTCCTAAGAACCGTAGTGAGATCCGATTTATCACCTGAAGCCATAGTCAAGTTAGCAAGGAAAGTAGAGGATAGGTATTCCATAAAGTTACTTTATGGAATATCCTCTACTTTCCTTGCTAACTTGACTGTCCGTAGGCAACTTGCATGCATGTAAACAAAATTTTATTATTTTTCCAAAAACAAAAAAAGAATTACGAAATCACCTCTCACTGTTCGTAAGCTGAAGATTCGTCGGGCCCATAAATAAACTAAGAAAGGAAGCGATGCGTAAAAGTTACCGAAGTAAATTATATGGTTAGCAAACTCGGGAATTGTTTCTGATAACCGAACAACAACATTGGACTCAACTCCTAGACCTGGCATACCAGGTAAGATGATATTATCACCTGCACCATTGTATACCTCAAAACGATATGCAAATTCGTTCGAATTGCAAAGAACAAACAATTTGACGACCCACTTGGTGCTACACATTTGTTCGTCAACACAGAGTCTAGCTGCTTCTGGGATTGAATTGAACCGCTTGTTTAGTTTGTTAACAAGAGCAGCAGAGAACCAGGTGCACCTGGTCAAAGCCAGGTTCGCTTTTTTTTCTTATTTGGGATTCATCTTGAAAACATAAGAATCTCTTGATTGCGGCAAATCATTTTACCAGCATGCGCTTTTGAATCGAAGGAAAAACATTTTTTCCCCAGTAGCTCTCCATATTGAGATAACGGTATATCGATATGTTCATCATTATATCAATATTATTTCTTATTTCTGCGGGCGAAGTTTTGAAGCCGGGTTCATGTTTTCCGTCAATGCAATGATCAATTATTTCGTTCGTAAAAAACCAGTTGAATAATTCCATTGGCGTTTTGGAGTTTCTAACACTCAATGGCAGTGATGCATCACCACGAAATGCTTTTTCGGATCCTTAGTTATCGTACTAAGCCTACCAGTGAATCCTCCAAAAGAAGGCTGAATTAGTTGCCCCTTAGCCTCATTTAACGGTAATTGTGATCTCGGCCTTTTCAATGATTTAACGCCAGACTTTGAAATAGCAGATAGAGTACGCGGCTCCAGTTTTTCAGAATCCACAGTAAAAGTTGAAGAAGCTACTGGATTTTTCCATTTCGCTTAGATTTAGACGCATAGCTTTCAAAAAAGCGTCTGTTGTTTCAGCTTCGTTCATCTGCAGAATGAACTCTTCTATCGCCTGTGCTTCATTATCTGATATGTCACAAAAATTATCTGGCTTGATGTTATCAAAAACAAAGTCAGGTATTAATATTCCTTTGAGTGCGAGTCCATTAGGTATATTGGAAAACTGACATTTTCACTTTTTCACAAAATGTTTACTACTATTAACGACATTAATTGACGATTTAACAATCGATAATGCCATTTGGTCTTCTGCTAGTTTTATCAAGCTTTAAGGCACATGCACAGAAACTTTCAATGCTAAATTACTCTTTTGCTAATTATTGGTTGATATCAGTTTCTGTTTGGCAACAAACAAAATTGGTTTCATTAACTGGACTCGTTGAATGCACTGGACTGTTGGCGTTTATAGCATTGGTCGATTCAACACTTAAAGATCTTGGTTGGATGACATCTTTTGTTGCGAATAAGTCCACATGCCCTTCTCCGATGAGAAAAGTTCTTGTTTTTAAATTAGCTTATGTCGAAATTTCTCAGATGTGGATAAGTTTTAATAAGTTCTATCCAATGGATCTTTTGTAAAAGTAAGTTTAAATTTGATGTTGTTCTAACACCTTCTTCAAATTCATCAATTGAATGAAGATCCCGATGGCAAAAAAATAAATAAGAGTGCATTATTTTGCTTCGGCATGTAATGAATTTGGACTGGTTCGTTGACCAGGAGTCGAGAATAAATTGTGAAGGTTGAAACAATGTCAGACATTTCCTGCGTCCAGTTAACAAACTTTTTGAACTTTGTATTATGCAATGATTATGATGCTAATCATTGGAAAATTTCTTTATATTGTTTGATGTATATGTATACACCACAATGTTTGGTGCACGATTTTCTGCGACTTGTTGATTATTTTTAAGAATGTAGGCCTTATTATATGCCAATGATAGCATCTTATGTAATTCATTGGTTTAACCACTTTGCCATAGTCTTTCAAGAATTTTCTAAAGTATCCAGTTATACCTAGAAATGTCCGAATTTGCTTAATGGTTTTTGGGTAGAGTATAGTTTTGAATTATAGCAATTTTTGGGTTTGGTTTGATTCCGTTAGTGGTCACAATATGTCCCAAAAACTTGGTTTCTTTCTTAAAAAAATTCACTTGTATAATAGCTAAAATTTTAAATTAATTATCAATTAATTATTATTGGATATTTATAACAATGTAATTAGTTACAAAAATAATATAGATAGGCATTAGATACTAGAACTATCAGCTTACGAGTAAATTAAAATATACAGGGTGCAGCGAAACAGACAGTGCAGCTTTGAAAGGCTATTAAGAAAAAACTACAACTTACAGAAATTAGATTTAATTAATTTTCTTCAGTACATTATGTCGTTTTATGTATCAAGTTTTGGCAATGACATCAGAAAGATGATGACCGCCAGCAGCCAATATTATTGGTTTGGTCATCCGAGGCATTTTTTGCGGTTTTCATCACAATATCTTTTCCCTTTCATGACCGGCTTATGAGGCCTCTGCATGACGTTTAGATCGCGTTGGTGGTTGGATCTTCAGAGCTTATCTTTGCTCCTGCTCCTAGTTCCTGAGAAAAGAACTCTGGTATCTACTCAGGATGCAATGTAAGTCGTTAGTTCATCTTTCGGCTACCCAGAGGCACCGCGTGGCAGTGGATAATCTTCAATGCATTTGATCTTGTTCGGATTGGGTTTCGTGCCTTCCGCTGTAAGGATGCGTCCTGCAAATTCTGTTTTCTTCTTCATAAAAGAACATTTATCGAACTGTATCTTTAAATTGTATTCGGTTAACTTCTTTTTAAATCAATGGCAGAATGTATATGCTCTCTTATCACAACTATTGGTGAAGCACATCTACTGTTGGATTTTCTAATAATGCCTTCCGACTCCATCTCTTGGATTTGATGCTTGACTTCTTATTCTTCCTTCGAATGCAATCTATATAGTTTGGCGTGAATCGGATGATCTTATTTTTATCTCATGCATAATTGAATTTGCATTTGTTAATTGGATATATTAAATGTCTAAATCTATCTTAAAGGATTTTCGTACCTTGCCTTTCTTCTTCAGTTAAATGACTCAATTCTAATTCTATACCTTCATCTTTAGACTAAAGCGGAATCCTTGAGTTGTAAGGTTAAAATTTTACTATCAAATTCCAATGTTTTGATAATCTTATTTTATGAATCCATACCTATCAGCATGTCATATGGTTTTTGTCTAAATCTCCACGACTTTCGAGTCGTAATTAAATTCTGTTGGTGTATTTGTTATAATACCCTCTACTGCTTTTATCGACATGTTGCTTACGGTTTGAAGCCTCATTTTTTTATCGTATATTTTGAATTGGTAGTACCCCGTGGCGTAGTGGTTAGTGTGTCGGACTGCCACGCAAAACGTTCTGGTTTCGATCCCTGACTCCGCATACGTTTTTTTCCCGGGGTACTGCCTCTAACGAGGAAGTGACAAATCTCCCAAGAGTAATTAATGTCATGGAAAGTGCTTCTCTGTTAGCCGTTTGGATTCGGCGTTAAATTGTAGGTCCCTTCCATTCCTGCAGAATATCAACGCACACACGCTGTTGTGCCACACATTTTTTTTTTATATTTTGAAATGACTACTATGGAACTAGAATTTGTGATGATGGTCATCATTGACTCCGTGCCAATTCTACTTTCCAATTATTAATTAAAAATCTACTTCCCGATTTAAAAAAAAGTTTATTTTTCAATTTTACGTACGATTCCCTCTCATATGGATTCTCAAGGTATTTTAAGAATTCTGCCGACTACGCCACTTAGATTTGTTACTCAGCGATATGACTTTAAAAAAAAAAGGTTTTAAATGAACACCAACATATAGTTTTTATGACTGCTTTGTTTCACGTATATTTCTTAACTAACTATTGGATACAATATCTGTTCATTATTTTTATTTAAATTACTGTCTCTCTCTACTGCATCTGTATTTTTGTTATTGTTGGTGCTTCCACTTTGAAAAAGTGTTGACTTACCGGCACACAAAAATGCGTTTAATTTAAACTGCTTCCCGTGGGAATAGCAAAGTAATGTGATTGATTATACTTTTGTAACTAAAAATATAGATTCAAGTGCCAAATTTGCTAACGTGCTTGAAATAATTTGAGTTTACGAAGAATACTTCGATACTTATTATTATAAGAAAAAACCGACGGTCCCAAGGCATCATTTACTGAAACCTTTGAAAAAAACAGTTTCATTTGGATTTTTTAATAGCAAACTTGCTTACTTACTTTACTTATGTTGGCGCCACTGGAGCGTGGTACTCCAAGGACTTGCTGAGAATGCACCTCCAGCCGGCTCGATCTCTAGCTTGCTGTCTCCAATTTCGTACTCCAAGTTGACGGATGTCTCCCTCTACCTGGTCGCTCCATCGAAGATGAGGTCTACCTTGGCTTCTGACTGCCTCGGGTTTGGCGTTGAAGACTTTACGCTCTACATGGCCCAGCCATCTTAGTCCTTGGATTCGAATTTTTCTGGCTAGGCTTATGTCGCTGTACAGCTCGTACAGTTCGTTGTTATATCTTCTTCTCCAAACGTTGTTTTCGCGATTTACGCAGACAGGACCATAGATCGTACGCAGAACTTTTCTCTCGAAGACTCCAAGTGAATTTTCATCCGATTGGGAGAGGGTCCATGCTTCCGCACCATATAGCAGGACCGGGATGATGAGTGTTTTATACAGTGTCACCTTGGTTCTTCTCGATAGGGCTTTACTCCTCAATTGCTTACTCAGCCCAAAGAAACAGCGATTAGCAAGAGCTAGTCTGCGTTTGATTTCAGCGCTGATGTTGTTGCCTGTGCTTACAGCAGTGCCCACGTAGACAAATTCACTGACTACCTCGAAGTTATACCTATCAATGATTACGTTGTGACCAAGTCGGTGGTGGGATTGGACTTTTGTTGATGAAAGCATATACTTCGTCTTGTCCTCGTTTATTTTCAGCCCCATTCTGCTTGCTGCTGACTCCATAGTAGTGAAAGCACAACTTGCACTTGATATAATATTATCAACATGCTACCCAGATATCATAGCCCTTCAAGAAACACACATCATATCTTCAAAGACAAAATTATTCAGTATTAAAAATGTAATCACTACATCACAACCTAAACTATCAATATGCCAAATCAGGCGCAGGTTTAATAGTGAAAAATCCTACCGATATTATCTCACTTCAAATCATCTGCAAAACTCCTACTTCGAATTTTAGGAACAATTCCTATGGATATAACTAACATTTACAGCGAAGAGGAAGTAAAAATTAACTCGATATTGGTCAACAGCATCTCTAACCACTCTAACTCCCATTATATTATTCTAGGTGTGTAAGTTAAGATTGCTGCATTCTAATAAACCTCATGAGATGTTTCCTTTTATGATGCTATAATAATAATCTACACAGCAATCCTGTATTGGTCGCCAATATATTTATAGTTGAGGCCATAAAGCTATGACCAAAACCATTCAAGAAAAAACTCAATTTTTAAATAGACGATCTGCAAAACTTACAATACTACTCAGAATATTTGACAGCAGATTTTTTGTTTGCTTAAACTTACAACTACACTCGAAATAACTAAGGAAACTTCACCAAAAGAATACAAAATAACGTACAAAATAGTAAAATTCTGCTCTCTTTATTCAAATAATGACCTCAACCGGTATTTTCCTGCATGACTGGAAATGAGCGCTAGAAACTGGAAAGCTAACTCCATTAATATTTCTGATACTTGTATAAAATGAATTCAGTATGAACAATGGTGACGTGAATTGGCGATTTGACGACACTAGCCTTTTTCTTGCGGATTTCTTGAAGGTGCAGGTGTAGGCAAATAAACAATATATTAGTTTATTAACAATTTCATGTTCTAATTTATGGTTTTATAAATTGATTATACACACTTTGAAGGAATGTTTTGTATTCACAACAGCGGATACAATTAATTTTGCTAATCTGACGGGTTGAGCGTGAGGGAAGGGAGTGGGAGGGTCACAAACTTGCAAAAAAATCGTAACCTTGCGCGGTCGATTTTTTTTTATACCCTATTCCATAGAATGGGTATATTGTATTTGGTGTGGAGTTTGTAACATAGAGAAATAATACCGTTAGGTATAGAAAAGTATATATATTCTGACTCAGAATCAAAAGCCTAGTCGATTTAGCCATGTCCGTCCGTCCGTCCGTCCGTCCGTCCGTCCGTCCGTCCGTCCGTCCGTCCGTCCGTCCGTCCGTATGTATACTCTCTAGAGGTCGCAATTTTTGAGCTAGAAAGCTGAAATTTGGTATATATAATCTTTGGTTCAAGAGTAAGGCTAAGTTCTTGAACCGGTAAAATCCGCCCACAATCGCCATTTTTGTTGAACAACCTCAATTTAATAAAATTAAATTATGTTTTTTTGTACAGTTACGACAAAAACATAACGCTAAAATTTTGCACACGTAAGCTTTAGGTAAACTTTCTTCCAATCAAATAAAAATATTTCAGTTTGGGCGTGGCTTACGCCTATTTTTCATACAAAACCATCAATATTGTTTTTATAAAATAACAATTGTTATAGTAAAGAGAAAAACATTAAATTTTGTGGGTCTTACTGGCACATAAACATCTTGTGTATGAAATCAAAAAAATTGATTTTGGGCGTGGCTGACGCCCACTTTTCATTAGAAACTATAAAAAATTGTTTTTGTAAATAAACGGTATTTATAATTAATCCGCAAGCCAAAATTTTGCGTCTCTTAATAGAAACGAAAAAGTTTGTGTATGAAAAGAAATTTTTGAATTTTGGGCGTGGCTTACGCCTACTTTTCATAAAAGAACGAAAACGTAGCCTTAAGAATTTAAGGCATTTCCAATGTTTAATTTAAACCTTTTTCCTTCCGTTCGTTATTTGAGAAATATATCTCTACATTTTCTTTTGTAAATTTTTTCAATACGCCCACTTTTAAAGGCGTGATTTTGGTAAAATACCTTTGTTCAGGTAAGATTGTTTAAAAACTACTCGATTCAGCTGTAGTCTTACACATATGCCTAAATACTGAAAAAAGTGCAGTTAGTGCTTCAAATTTTTAAAACACGCCCACTTTTAAGGGGCGTTTCCGTCAAAAGTCGTATAATGCATTAATTTTTTTAATGTTTTTTAACTATCGGTCGCAGTTTTGAAGTAAACAGATGAACACTTTGATTTATATTCCTTGGTTACGTAGCAGAGTGTGGTCCAATAATTGTTAAAAACACCCATGATCGCTATTTCCATTCCAAATCTAATTTTTAAAAATTTAAGTTTTGTCTTGTTTTGTTCAAATCGATCTGCAAGAATAAAATTGAATGTCACTGAGCTCATAACAATTGCCTTGACAATAAAACGTTTTAACTTTGGGCGTGGCGCACTCCTTTTTTTAGTGCGCCAGCACTAATTGAACATCACACCGCATAAAATTAATGTTATTGAATTTTTTTCTGTCTGCTAAAGAAGAATTTTGTTTCTGAAACATCGGCTGTTTGCGGGAGGCAGACGCATGCACATACAAAAATATGGGGAATAGGGTATCCAACAGTTCGTTGCAAACGTACTGTAGCTCTCGCTTATGTTTTGTATTTCAAAGAAAATACACTTAACAGCAAACAAACTGGGCCGCCCGCTGTTTAGCAACTCTGCATTGCATTGATTTTCTCAAAAAATATACAACTTACAACAATCAAAGTTATACTTGCAGAAAGTAGTTTTTCACGTTGATTAAAAGTACAACTTTGATTGTTGTAAGTTGTATACTTTTTGAGAAAATCAATGCAATGCAGAGTTGCTAAACAGCGGGCGGCCCAGTTTATTTGCTGTTAAGTGTAGTTCAAGAATAACGGTTCGCCCAAGTGTGGAAAATGTCTTTTAGGACGGGGATTGGAGTGTAATTAAGTGAGATGCAGAGTTTATGCAGTAAATCACGCAAATCCTCATTGCTTGTTTTGCGAACACCATTAAGCACAACATCAGTAGACAGAACAATTTATTGAGATGCAGAGTTTATGCAGTAAATCACGCAAATCCTCATTGCTTGTTTTGCGAACACCATTAAGCACAACATCAGTAGACACATTTTCCATATTTCACGTTCCAGAAAATCAATTTTATCCATCAATCATCATCCATCAAAACAGGTACATTAGGACCTTCTTGTTTCACCTTCAAAGGAATATTAGAGTGTTGTTTTTCTAGGCTATTAATTCTTTAGGTGATTGAGGTTATTACATTGTCGATTTGGGAGAAATTGCTCAGATTAGCAAGTGCTCCATCGATTTCTACTGTTCTCAATTAAAGTTTTAATTTGTTTGGATTGTTTATTTAAGTGAACCTCCAAATTCTTCCAAAGTTTTTTATCACTTGTTTCTACGCTGTCAGATGGGCTATTGGTTGACGTTTGCATCGTGGTTGGTGACATACCGTGAACCCGGGTGACTTTGGCCTGGTTGGGTGACTTTGGCTTTTGAATGGATACATTTTTAAAAAATTGTTAAAATATGAAGGAGTTGTTTAATTTTTTCCAAGCTTCTTTGTAAATTTGTTTAATTGAATGAATTAAAAAATGACCATACTAACGTTATTTAACTAAATTTAGATAATAATATATAATAAAATTTATTTTTCTTGAAAATGTAAATAAAAAAATCCTCCGAAAATGTTGGATGGTTTCAACATGTTCCAGAAATATGATTGCAAAATGACATTAACTCCGATATATGTATTATTTTCCAAATTGAATTCTCTTAATTCAACCCTTGTAAGTATTTTATAAACAATACATTTTATTTTGTTTATAATTTACGCTAAATGGTAGGGTGACTTTGGCATGCATTTCGGGTGACTTTGGCTGGGTTCAAAGTACCTCTTACGAAGAAGTGCTGGGTGTAGCTTGGTAAACCCAGAGAAAAAAGACGTTGCACAAGTAAACAAAAGTGATCTGGAGCAAAGACTTCCTGTTCCAACAGTCGATCGCCGAGAGAGACTTTTTTGTCAATATCCTTTCAAGGAAATTAACATTAACGTACTTGAAATTTAGAAAAAAAATATTAAAAACCAAAAATTCAGAGTTAACTCATAAAAAAATACCTACATATAAAAAAATATCTGGTCTTTCATTTGGGTTGGGTGAGACTGACTTGCTTCTTGTAATTCGCAGAAAAATGACGAAAACGTACTTCCGGCCAAAGTCACCCGAAATGGGAGGGTGACTTTGGCCACCCATATTTTAGCTTCTATATATAGAAATGATCGATATATTTTTTCAAGACTTATCATACCTATAGAGTTAGCGAAGTAAGTAAAAAGGTTCAAATGTACATTAAAAAAAAAATTTTTTTTGCAAAACTTATTCACATTTTAAAATGAAAAAGCGCCAAAGTCACCCGGGTTCACGGTAGTTGGTGGTATAGACTTTAAATGGGAAGAATGAGTTGCGAGTAAATTTGTATGGTAGCTTAGTATTTATTAATTAAATTGATGAAATATTTTAATACTTTCACTATTTAAGTATAAATTAAAAGCTAGTAGAACAAAATCGGAAAAGCATTTAAGAAAATAATTGAAAACAAATTGCACGATCGAGTAGTGTGTTACTATAGCTTTATCGCGATCAGGCGAATTTAAGATCAATGGTGTTGATGTTAACGTCTTTATCCTGAGCAACTCTTAACAGAGAGAGAGGCTTGTTTCTATGTTCCTGTTTTGACCAGTACATTAATCTGAGTATGCAATTACATGAGAATGGGTAGCAGCGTTTCGCTTTAAATGTTTGGCTAAACAAGTTGCAATGTCTTGCGATCCCCGTCCTCTGTAGTTTTATCCTATACGTACAACATACATACATATATCCTGTTATTATTCACGTTATTTATACCTAGATTATATAAATATAAGCTTTTAGCCACAGATACTGTAAGCTAAGGAAAAGGAAGAGCCTACTGTAGATTAAAAGTGATTATATAAGCTGGCTCTACTTTTTTTATTCATTTTTGAGGGTATCCCTAGCCATATTTGCCAAACGCTGATGCCGATCTTTTTGCAGATATAAACATTCTCATCGTTCGCGGCTTTCATTTTCAGATCAAGTTCGTCGCAAGTTTTACAAGTATTTTAATGTGGAGGCTTGGAGGGTAAATTAAACTTTGTGTTAAACAATTTGGTAATAGTATTCAAGTTTCTTGGGTTCAGTTGTTTGCTTTATACAATTCTCTTTATTTAATTGTAAATTTTTTCACAGTCAGTTCGCTATGTAGGTACTTTCTGTTAGGGTTCTTTTCCCTAAAATAATGGCTCTAATATGCCGGAAAGCTCTGTATATGAGCTATAACATCAGCGCCGTCTAATTTTCTAGAGGACGTTCTACCACGTCTTTCTTGACTACACTCCGATGCATTTTTTTGGTCTATCACCAGACGTATTGGAATTTGAATTATAGCCAGACATGTAAATAAAACATTTTAATAAAGGAATGTTCACATATTTTTATCAATAGACTTTTACTAGTAAATTTGATAACCCAGTTTCAATGCCTAGCGGTTCGAAGTCAATAAACAATAATAGAACCTTCTACAAACTACATAGTTAAAATCTTTATTTTTTTCATAAAAAAAGATAACAGGGTATCATTATCAAACTTTAACCAAGGTTACATTTTGTTAGGGCTATGTTGCGCTCAATAGATTTTGTTTACTTCCTTGAAGAATCATCGTTTTCTTCTTAACAGCTTGGAAGGTTCTCAAAATCCAAACCAGACAAACAAAAATCACTCATACTTTATTGGCAATTCACTTGCAGTTGATTAAAGATGTCCACTTTTGATGGAATTGGAAGCAAGTGCTGTTTTTCCAGGGTTGTTTGTGTTGATGTCTGATTTGTTATTAGACAACATAAGTTATTGGGCTAATCCGCTTTTCCTGTTGATTTTATAAATAATATCAGTCAGATTTGGAACATAAACGACGCTGTTGAAGAATACATATTTGTTTATTACATTTTGTATCTATGCTTTAAAATCAAACATTTTAATTCAAATAGTTTAAAACAAGTTCCACTTGCAAAGAACAATTTCACTTGTTCCATTTTTTGATAATGTTCGACACAAAAGGAGGTATACGAATCTCACCATCTCTTCTGTTCAGATGCCTATCAAATATCTCACTTTATCCCAAAAAAATATCTACATGGTTTTAAAATGTTGACATGAGAGAAGAATACAACAGATTTTTTTATAAGCAAATATTCAAAAAACTTGTTTTCTTGTAACCAAGCCTTGTTCCAAAATTGAAGCTTATTCCAACACACATTAAGTGTCGCATCAACCTATGTTCTTATACATACATGTATTATGCTCATATTAGAATCAGTGTTAATAACTTCTTTATAATTACAATTTCAAATATTATTTTGTTTTTAAATATAAACACGAAAACTGAATAAAAATTATTCTAGGAGACGGATGCTTCTAGTTCTTTTATGGGACAACGAATGAAAATGGTAAGCATTTGTTAATGATTAAAATTAAATTAAATACAAATGTAAGAAAACAGAGTCATTTAATTGAAACATGTTTTAAGGTTTGCTAATAATAAAATGTATCAATCATGGTACAGTTGATACATACACAGCGCCATCTTTGTATTTTGTGACGTCACAAATATCTTGTTATTATGAATGGAATATAAAAATACACTTTCAAATATAGAATTTAAACTAATTTTTTGTAGACTAAAAACGATAACTTTATAAATTTTATTAATACAAAGAAAACATTAGTTAAATGATTTATTTCTCCATATCAAGGGCAATGCTAACATACCTTCCCTTTCTGTGTATCATAATTTGATGGGCATATGTGGCCCATGTTGGTTGTTAAGAGAGTGCAGAGGCGATTCCCTGCTGAGAAATCTCTTGGTGAACTGTACCAATGAAATATAGACGACATTCCCAAGGAGCACTTCAATAATGAAGTCAAAATTGTCGCAATCAGATAAGACACTGCTTCAAGTGCCAAAGCATAGAGTATACATTCAGAAATTGTCAGGCGAAGGAGGTTATTGGTAGGCACTGGTAGTCAGTCAGGTCGTTCTTCGTATCGCTGTGACAATGCCATTCACTGCAGAGACTGCAGCGATTTCAGAGTTGTGCGGCTGGGTATTAGGCATTGAGATTATCCGTTCGGCTCGTTAGGTGCAATAAGGTTTTTTGGTCCAAGAACCATATGTACATCGCAAGGATCTATGAAGTTTTTTTCTGACAGTGGTGATAACTCTGTTGTCTTAGTGGATGACTGCAAGGCGGAATGCATGCTAGTCGAAGCGTGTGAATTTGGTGTGTGTTTGTAATTTAGGCCTAGTAGAGAAATTGAGCCATTCCTCCATTACTTGGACAGGTTTTTTTGGGATTAGTTGGCGGCGTTGCCACTGTTTTTGGTATCAAACGCAATTTCACCTTTATGGCTTAGTAAGATGCGAGGAGTCTTCTCTAAACACCGCAAATGCCTAAAGGTTGATTTGTTAAGCGAATGGATTACCACAAATATCGTCAATGTTCTCAATGAACCTAGGATTGGATTGTGAGGAATTATATTGGATCGAGTGATAACACTTGCATATCAATTGAGCTTGATCTTTTCAATTAAGACCAAGTCAACACTTGTGGTGTAGAATTGAAGCGCTGGCGCATAGTAAATGATTTTTTTGAACTATTCCGAGTAAAAATAAATGAGAGTTTGGCTTTGTTTCCACTAAATGTGTTTGAGCGACTAAGCGTTGAGTTGATGAAAACGGATGCAAACTAATTGAGTGTTTGTGAGATGTCAACAATGAGCTCTTTGAGATATACAATTTCAATTCAATTTCCACACTCCTTGTCTGAATACACATCCAGTTCTGAAAAGTATTGTGGAATTTCCTCTGGCGGCACAAAGGCGAGTTTTTTAAGCATTCTGACACTAATATTAAAATGTTCAGAATTCCTATATCGCTAACACAAGCGCTCTTTCGGAACTCTCCGCCAAATAATTTGGCGAAGATGAAAGAGGCACCCTTTGTCATCAGCGCAAGGGAAACATTTTTTGACAGATTAATGTATTGCTGGCTCAAAATCGGAAATAATTCTTTTAATATTTTTCTTGGAGCAGAGCTCAAGCAATATTTTTTGCTCATCAAGCAAAAAACAAGAGGCAAAGCTTGTCCTCCTTGTCAAGTTGTCACATGGTAGTTGGGACGATGTAAAATATCCCATCCATTAGCCAGCATCTAGCATCAGAAGGGTTTCCAAATTGAACTTGGCAATTAAAACGATGTTCACTCAACACGAATATGTAGTTCTCATTAAATTCTCTTTCTTCATCACGAGTACGTAAATATATTGGTTTTCTGACCCTTTTGCAAGAAGACGAACACGACAGCTTACGTTCAGTATTTCCTTGGCATGGACACGTGTACCTTCAATATATAAGATCCCCTTTGTTGGTGTACTGTATCCCACCTTCAAACACTTTTCGTGTCAACCAACCCCACACATTTTCAATTATGTCCAAATCTGGGGAGTAGGGTGGCCAGAAACCACATTTTAATTAGTCCAGTTGTGTGAATCGGCGCATTGTCCTGCTGGAAAATAATCGGCACTGGTCCAAAAATATCCTGGAACTGAGGCAGAGCAGTTTCCAGTACAGTTTTGTAATACGGTGCTGTCATTCTGCAGTTCACAAAAACCAAATCGGTAGTTCCATAATATGATATGGCGCCCCATACCATAACGCCTTCCTAGCGGCTGTGGTGACCATCCAAAAATAATTTTTCTTTTTTTAAATCATGAAAGTGATAGTTATACTCGCTGGGCCCATCGAGGTTTAAGTTCTTTTAATCAGAAACTATCACTTTCCCAATCGTTTGAGTGACTGCTTCCGTCTGTGTTTTAAGACATGTGCGATATTGCAAAACTGAGCCGCTGTTGTTTTCGTGTTGTTTAAGTGGTGGTTTTATTTTAAGTTCAAGGCGCTTCAGGTGTCCGGCACTCGAATTAACTCTACTTATGGTCATACGGCTCACTTTTAGCCCAGCTCCGTGTCTAACGGCTTTAATGAATCTGGTTAGTTCATCTTGTATATAGTTAAGTTACTATGCTTAAATCCATGTTCTGATTTTTCTAAGGGTCCTACTAGATCTAAAAATAGTTTATCAAAACCCGATGCGGCTGTTGATGTGATAGTCATTGGTTGCTTTTTTGGCTGAATATATTTATTTCGTTATCAAATTGGGAAATGCCTTACGTATGTCGTACCATCGTTTTGCATACATGTCGAAAAGTACTTTCTCTTTATATTTTGTAACATGCGGTTCATTCCTGCATGTCCGCTGGTTGGAAGAATGTGGTAGTCATTAAGTATTGATTTCTTTTTACAAGGAGCAGTTATTTCAATATTTTTCTCTATAACGTGCACTTTAATATTACTTTCTTTAAATATTTCTCCTAATTTATTTTTCAATTCGTTGATATTGATTGCTGTCTTTGCGGCAGCATTCCAGATTCTTTATTTAATTTTTAGTAATATATGTATATCTTTTTAATACGATTCAATCCGCAGAGTTTGTGCACATCCCTCGACAATATTTTGCCAAATACTGTCGATTGAGTTGTAGTGCTGTAGTTGGACCTCTTCTCTTTTGGGATATACGCTAAAACTTTATTTGGACCAATACTAATCTTCCTCAAAGTTATCAACAGCTTCAGCTCTATGACTTAAAGTCCATTTTCTGGTAATATCAACAGTTCGGCTATTTTCATTGGTTTTTGTGTTTTCTTTATTATTTATTGCTTTTTGTTCATGAATTTAATTTTTGACTGAACTCTCGTTACAACGCAGATACATAATTGCTTTAAATACTCGGAGTCTATTTTTATGCGACTCAGTGCGTTGCGTAGGCCGTACAATTATCTGGAGAATAGTCTTTTTAGAAGTTGTATTTTTCTAGTAGTAGTCTACATTTTGTTAGTCTGCTACTAGGTTCTTTAAGTGAGAACAAGTACACTAAAGGTCTATGGTATGGTAAAATTTTAAATTTTCTTCCGAATAGGTAAGGGCGAGTGTGTAACTGCCCATACAATAGCAAGTAATTCTTTCACAATTGCACTAAAGTTTTTCTCTGCTTTATTAAGAGTTTTGATTGCATAGGTAATCGGTCTATCGTCAAAACAGCTCCTAGAGCGAATCCTGAGGCATCCCATCGCAAGATGAACTTTTCGTCAAAATTGGGGAATTGTATGATTTAAGGACTTGTAAGGATTTCTTTGAGCAACCCAAAAGATTTTTCACAATCGTTATTAAAATAAAATAAAATTTGACATCTTTTTTCAGTAATCGGTTTAATGGTAGCGAAATTTGGGACACATTTACGATAGTAATTGGCGAATGCAACGTATCTTCTTACTTCATCGGCGTTGGTAGGTATCGGATAATTTTCCATTGCCGAAAATTTAGTGAGATCGGGTAGGATGCCATTATCGGAAATACCGTGTCCTAGGTTTAACACTTCCTTTCGCAAGAAAGAGCATTTCCAGGGTGTATTTCAGGTTTACTTCTCTTAGACGTTCAAACACTTGTATCGATTTTTTTTTTGTGGTCTAACTTCTACCAATAATCGTGAATATGTTGTCATTCTGAAAAAGTAACTGGGTGATATCTTAAAACCCAATGGTAGTCGTTTTATCTGGTAGTGACCATATTCTGTTGAGAACGCTGTGATTGACCTGCTGTTGACATCCAAAAGTATATTTAGTAGTATCCCTATTTTAAATCTATACATGAGAAGTAAGTTGCTCCTCCTACCATATCATAGATGTCTGTTATATTGGGTAGTGGAAAATTATCATTTTCAATTCGCTCGCCCACGTGACGATAGTCGATCATGATACGGAATCTCTGTAGACTGGTCGCAGGGCCTTTCTTTTTTAGGTACTATTATTATTGGAGAGTTCCAAGGGGAGATAGAAGGTTCTGTAATGTCATTTTTTAACATTTGGGGAGACGATACGGCTTTGAATATTTTGGTGACGCCTCTTTTTTAAGCGAGATATCTGCTTTGCAAATATGTGTATACGTGAGTTTGTCACCGTCAACGTGAAAGATGTCTTGGTATTTGGTATATATTGCTTCAACTTTCGCTTTTTCTTTACTATTAAATGTGCCAAAATTTATTCCGTTTATTATTCTATTATTTCGAACGTTTATTGCTTTATCCGTCTGGTTGTAACACAAAATGTAGTGTTCCGAAGCTTGTGATGACAGTGGTTCGGCCCATTTCAGAGTTACTGCTGCATCCCGTGCATTTAAAATTCTTATTGTTGGGGTTGAAATACTAGAGCTTCGGTGTATTCAGAAAATAACTGGCTTCGCATCTTGGCGCTATTGTGATGGTATTTATATTTCCTTGCAAGCATATGGGTAGATGAATAATTGAATAACGTAACTTTCCTCTTTAATTTTTTACAGAAATTTATCTACGTCAAGTATGGAGTTAAACACTAACAGAAAGTTTGCTCAAATAATAACTTCAATTGGAATTGGGAAATTATCGGGTACCACGTGAAATTCGTATGGAATTATAAAGTTTTTTAAATGGACTTGAATATAACATGTTCCTACAGTGCATTTGGCATTGGCGGAGTAGTTAATTCCTCTCCGATGAGTCGGCTTCCCCCGGTGGGTTGCTCGTTTCTCAATGCTAAAACTCTGTGACCAAGACCATTAATGCTAGGTATTGGGGTTGCTATTCTGGTATGTATCATTATTCCGGGAACAATTAGTCCTCATACTAAAATTAATCCTGTTATTATTGGAACGAAGTTCCTTATCGCGCGTTGTGAAAGGGGGCTAGACGGAAAAAATTCTCACGAAAAGTTGTAACGACACTTTTTGCTATAGTAAGCTATTGTAAGCTGTGCGGCGTGCGCATGTTTCTCTGTCTGTCTCTCTTATAGAAAGCAAGCCAATATTATTATAACTTAAAAAAAAAATAAAATTTTATTACAATTCCTTCACTAATTAATCGAAAGGAACTTCGTTCCATCCGGGTGTCCCTTGACACCTCTCAACTTTTTTTTTGTATACATACATACTTCTATTCTTATAAGGAGGGTTTCTTTATCTGTTCAAAACGATGGTTAATAGTTTGTAGTGACGGATTTCTATGATGTGATTGAGAAAATGTTTGATTATAATTATTGTTACTGAAATTTGTGTATGCCCTGTGGTATTGGGAGAGTAGTTTTTATTACCAAATAATTTTGTCTCGCAAAATTTTTGTTGGGGTGGTTAGTATTATTATATCCAGATCGATAGGAATTATAAAAATATCCTCGACTTCGGTTTCGATTTGGGGTTGGGAATAATTTGAATAGGTGGAATACCTGACAGTTTCCGTTATTCGTGCAGTATTTTTAGCTAGCTCTAACAAATGGTTAATAGCATATTGCATTTTTTTATGTCGTGCATAGTGCACGATTTTGTTCCTATCGTAATTCCGAAACAAATTCTTTCATTGGTCGATTTCTTTGACCTGATCTATCTAATTTGTAATGAGAATTACCTATGAGTCCGAAAAAAACATTCATTATTTGTTTTACTCACAACATTCTTAACATTATATATTTATAAATACAAAATAAAATAAAATAAATAAAATAAAGTTATTGTTTAGTGATGTTTTTGCTCTATTTCAGTAATTTTTGTATAATCTTAAACTTTACTGTATTGTGCATGTGCATACGACTGCTAACTTCTTTTCCGGTCGCTACTAATTATTAACTTATTTTTCTTTAGAAAAACAACTAAGGTAGGTAGGTACATATATTTGTTTTCTTTGGAAAATGAGATGATTCGAGCTTCGATCGCTATTATTCTCTTTATTTTTTCTTTAGAAAAAAAACTTCTTAGTTTCGATCGCTGATAATTAATTTATTTTTTTCTTTGAAAAAAAAAAACTTCCGACTGCGCCAGTTAGTACATTACATTACATCGACGAAGTAGACACACTTACAAGCACTGGCAACTGAGGCCATCGGCTCAAGACAACACAAGACAGTAACACGACAGAGAGAGACAGACAGAACAGAAGATAGAAGAACAAACAAACATATGCCAACAGCACGCAGTTATTAGTTTTGACGGTCCACCATCTAACTACTATCGACGCGCAACGATGTTTGATTTCGCTGATCTATTGGGAAGCGATGATTTTATCAGAGCCAAGGCCGTTGACGCGCCAGTAAGTATCATCTTTATCTTTGAATAAAACACAATTGTTCCATTTCGTGGGTAGTTCGAAGCTCAAACTGTCCTTCTTTGTTCTTTATTATGTATAAAAACATAAGAGAAGATCTAACTCTTTTCTTATCTTCAGCAGAATATATTTTGTGTGAGAGCAAATTCCATACAAATGATATTCTGATGAATTGCAAAATTTGTGTGGTTTTGTATATAAAATCTTATCTCCTTATTTATCATTGCACTGATATAGTTTTGGATTGGGGTTATGAAACCGGATGGTACTCGTAGCATAACTCTAGCGATCGGTGGCGTGGCGGGCGGGGAGCGTGGGTTTGCTCGCGGCCAGGGACCGCGTGGGTGGCATGTCCCCTAACTTTGTTTAGTACAGTGATAAAGAAAAATCCTTGCAAAATATTTTTACTTTTTGGGCGTAAATTTCAAAGCCGTTTAGGAAATTAAGCCAGAAAAATAGGATTTTTAGTCTTTTTTCAAAGTCAAGTTTGGAAATTAAGCCAAAAATTTTATATTTGCTTGGCGTGATTTCCATTTTAATTTTTTGGCCGTTTTTCCAAAACTGCGGGATAATTTCCACGCATTTTGGCGAAATTTTCGAAAATATTACGGGAGCTTTTTCCAAATTATTTACGCCCAAATTCCTTGGTCTTTTTTTTACTTGCGATTATAGGTACTATAAGGCAAGTTATGCATTCGTAAAAAAAAAAAAAATTCTAACAATCAAACATGACATAACGATGATAGAGAAGTCGAAAAAAGTGGGTCCGACAATTCTGTCTGTCTGTCTGTCTGTCTGTCTGTCTGTCCGTGTGTCTGTCTGTATAGTTACCTACAGCCTAAACGGCTGAACCGATTTGCTTCAAACTTGGTACATAGTATTATTATGACGTCCTACAGAGGGGTTTTTGGAATTAGCATTCTAGCTCTAAAACTAACGGTACCTGCCATACGATTTTTTGTTTTTCGCAAAAACGGCTCCTACGATTTTGATAAAACTTTCTGAAATGTGTTTTCTGTGCAAACTTTATATTTTGGTTGGAATAGATTTTTCGGGAAAAGTCTTATAACGGTACCTCCCATAGGACCGGTTTTTTTGAAATCCGATTTTCTCGTAAGCAACTTGACGGATTTCGATGAAACTTTTAATGTAGAAGCCCTTTTATAAAAGAAATAATATAATTTCGAAAATTTTTCAAAAAAAAGTTTTTTTGAGTTTTTTTAAAAAAGTTTCAAAATTTTTTTTAAATTTTAGTTTTTTCCAAAAACGGTTTAATTTATAATTTTTTAATTTTATTTTTCTGATAAAAACTACAAAGTGCTAGAAGTTGGCATACTCAAAAAAAATTTGGAATATATTTTCGAAAAGTTTTTCAAAAAAAACTGTTTTTTGAAAAAATTGGTCCAACGATTTTGAAAATTTTTTTCGTAAAAATTCAAAAACGTAAAAGAAACCTGATGGCTTACTTCATTTTCTCCAAAAAACGGTTTAGGTATGGATTTTTAAGTGATTTATAAAATTTCATATGATTTTTTCAACGCTTTTTCCCCAAAATCTCAAGCACCCAAGACCATTTTAACACATTAGAGCAAGTTCGTACGACCCAGTCGTGCACTTTATTTTTACTTGCAATTATAGGTATAGTACCAAGGCAAGTTATGCATTCGTAAAAATTTTTTTTGGACAATCCAACAACATTACGATGTTGGAGAAGCCTAAAAAGTGGGTCCGACAATTCTGTTTGTCTGTCTGTCTGTCCGTCTGTCTGTATCGGTACCGACAGCCTAAACGGCTTTATTTTTTGGTTGGATTTCGATGAAAACAAAATAAACAAAATACAATTAGTTCTTTGATTTTTTTAAGTCTTTTACTTGGTTTAAAAAAAAAATTCAAAATTTTAAATATGTTTGTTTTCTGATAAAAAATTTAAACTGCTAGATGTTGGCACTCTCAAAAAAAAATTGAAATAAGTTTTCGAAAAGTTTAAAAAAAAAAATGGTTTTTTGAAAAAAAAAATCCGGTATACATACGAGTAGGCTCATCGGCAAGCTGAGTAAGATGGTTATACTCAACAAAGACCTCGGTATACCTTCCTTCCAGTGTTGTCTGGCCAGAATAACGGAGCCAACTAGAATTGTGTACATTGAAGTCGCCCGTAATCACGACTTGTGTGAGGACAATTGGAAACAATTCGGGAAATTGAATCCGACAAAACATCTAACTCATTACAAGTAGACATGCTGTCAAGATTCGGACTCCTGTAAAGAAAACAGTAAAGAGTGATAAGCTTGCGGACATTGAATTTGAGCCACAGGAAATTAAAGTTCGTATTAGAACAATGCCCATATTGGGGAAAGATCTGGCAAGCAATATCATTCCTAACATAAACAACAAGACCATGGTGGGAAAAAAGTAATGGCACTAAGTTATATCCAACCAAACAAAATTCTGATAAATCAGTATTCTGTCCAACCTGGTTTTCACTTAATGCCAAAACAGCTGGCCTGTATTGCGCAGTATGGACGTACACAGAAAAGAAATTCTTTCTTAGCCCACGAACATTTGAATAGACGACACAAATATCACTTACCATTTAAAAAAAAACTAAACACAAAATTCAACTTTGACGTAACTTAATTAAACCGTGCAGTGTAGGCCCATATTAATTCCAATGATAAACAAACTGTCCTAGGTGTTATGCACATAAAACAATTTAAAAACGGGAAATAATATAAACATAACACAGGATAAAATTCTCCGCCAAATGCTTCTTATCTATCCAGCGCAAACCTCTTGCGATAAGCCTCACAAGAGGCTTGCATTGCATAGAGTTATGGGTGGGCGCGGGTGGAAAGGATGGGTGATGTCGGATGCTGTGCTGCGACTGCGAGCGAGGTTTGGTGTTTTTTTTTCTTTTTATTTGACACTGGTTTATTTTATTTTTTTCGTAATTTTGGATATTCTTATGGGCTGAATTTAATTTTGCACTATATATATAATATGCGAATTTAGTTTTTAGAATTTTCTCCAAAACAACGTTTTACGTTTTGATTTTTTCAATGCCTTTTTCTGAAAATCTCAAGCCCCAGGACCATTTTAACACATTAGATTAAAGTTCGTACGACCCAGTCGTGCACTTTATTTCATAACTCTTTTGGGCGAAATTTCCTGTGACTTAATTTCAAGACCCGCAGTTCTTCTGTGTGTTTCCTTTTTGTTTGCTTTTTCAAAAAGCTTGTGTTAGATTTAGTTTTTGTTTTTTATACTCATAAAATACGCTTTCCATTAGTTGAGTCAATTTTTCATGTTTATTTTAATTTATTTAGTTTCTGTGTTTGTATGTTTTAATGAATGGTATTTCAAAATGTTAATAAATTCCTTTCTTAAAATAATATATTTTAGTTTTTGTATATATTTGACTAAAAATTATATCAAAAAATACCTTTTATTTCCACAAAATTACTTATGTTCTACGTACATGAATTTAGAAATTTTTAATGTTTCAAGACGACAAAAATGTCTTGTATCGTAGTATCTAATGATCGATTCTAACTGAACAAGCGATTTGAAAAAAAGTAAGTGTTATCTTCTTCGAATAATATGCATTATAGTTGCAGTATATAGAGTTTGTGTTAAACAATTTAAAACTAATAGTTTTTTTTTTGTAAACCGAATTCGGAAGTTGAATACACGTCCTTACTTGTACAGTGAGAATATCTCTCACAAATTAGAAACAAGTCATCCATTTCAATAAAAGTAGATCTTCTGCGTATCTGCTCGGAATTCCTTTTTTTTGGTTCTTCGAAAAGCTTTTGTTAGATTTAGTGTTTGTTTTTTAAACTTATCAAATGACGCTTTGCATTGGTTGAGGCAATTTGTTAAATCTTTTTTAATTTGATACTTAGTTTATCTGCTGATATATGTTACGGAATTTAATCGCGAGAGGTTGAAAAGATTACTTTCCAGGAACCGCCACTGCTTAAACACCACTTCTATTTACAATGGTTCTTTACTAAACAAGTGCAACTGCACAGAAGTAAGAAAAGTTAAAGAGTGTCATCATTCATATAATTCTAAAGCTTCTCAAGCTAGCACAATATGCTTAGTATCAAATTATAATCCTAAAGATACATAGCTAACTGTACTTTGCTACCCATGCAGACCCACTCAAAATCCACTGAATACGTATGTGCATCGTCTGCACTTTTGGTTGGTTGGGTAACTGCACTTTAAATATCTGTCCCGTAGATCTCTTATTGGACTTTTGAAACAATCTAAGCTTCTGATGATGTCACTGACACTTGGGGTAGGTTTTGGTACAGGAATCGGTTTCCGACGAAGAAATTCTTCCAGAATTTGTTCGTGTCTGTGAATACATGTACACCTCTGTCTGTGCATTTTGTGATGGCAACCATCTCTGCGTATGCCATTTATTTTTTTGGTGTGCTTAGTGCTCCCTTTTAAAAAGCAAGGGAGAGTGTCACACTCTCAAAATAAGGCGTATCAGCCGATTTTCAGCTTGTAGGCATAAAGAGAGACCACAATACAGTGAGTTGGCGGTCTGTATCTTATTGGTCCGTGGTTACAACTATTACAATTATAAGAATAGTTAAGATTAATTTGTGTGTAATATATAAATTATTTTAATATTTTTTGCACTAAGGTTCTGCACGCATTCCAGGTTCGGGATCATCTTTTTGCCACTAAAATGTATAGAACAGGGGAACTGAAGTGGTCTTTGTAAATATTTTGAATCATGTCCATTATGCGTTAGTTTGTTTTTTTTTCCATTGGTAAGAGATGGCTTAAGACATTCGTTTAAGATTTGAATTAAGTTTGACTCAGTTTAAAGATATTCAACGGTAGTATGGCTGTGATAAGTCGGAAATATGATTTTAAATGTTGTACTAGGTGATGTAACTTCTTGAAGATAAATTTGATTTTTGAAACACTTGATTGGTGATTCTGCAGTATAAATTAAGCCATGGGATGGTGATTCGTCACTATGAATTATTGTGTGACCAGAGGTGGTCTAGATAGTGCGTCTGCTACCACATTTCTCTTGCCTGGTTTGTATTTAATTTCATAGTTATACTCTTCCAGTGCTGCTTTCCAGCGTTTTAATTAATTGTTTTTATACTTGGCACTAAGTGCATACGTTAAAGGTTGGTGATCACTGATCAGTACAAATGAATACTTTTGGGGTACCGTAAAGGTAATTTCTAAGAGAATTTAGAGGATGATTGCTTTTGAAAGCTTCATGAGCGTCATCGTTAAGATATATTACTGTTTTGCTAGATAACCCGTCCTTCCCTCTTAGAAGAGACGTCAGGAATTTTGCAAATTCTGCATTGTCTTGAATCAACCGTCGATAATAACCTGACATATTAAGGAAGGATCTCAAATCTCTTAAAGTTTGAGGCGGTAGAAAGTCTTTTATTGGTTTTGATGCCTTAAAAAGAAACTATGAAGCCAAGAAATTCTCTTTCTTGCTTGAAGAACTAATGTTGCTAATATTTTCGAGATGTGAAGTTTCGTTTTTACTATAGATGATTATATCGTCCATATACACATAGCATATCTTGCCAATGTGACCGCGAAGGATATCATCTAATGCTCGCTGGAAGATGGAAGTAGCGTTTTTTAGACCGAAAGGAAGCCTGGTAAATTCGTATTTGCCATAATTTACCGAAAAAGCTGTTTTTTTAAATATCTTCTTCCTCTAAAGAAATCTGATGAAAACCGCTTAATGAGGCCAAGGACAGTAAACCAACTGTTTTTTCCCAAGTTAGCTAAAACTTCATCTACCTGGAGAATTGGGTATCGGTCTGAAATTGTTTAAGCATTAAGCTTGCGATAGTCTATGAATAATCTTAATTTTTTATTCCCGGATGCATCTGCCTTTTTCGGTACAATCCGCACTGGTCAATTGTAGGGTGATCTTGAACGTCGTATAATGCCATAATTTAAGAGATTCTGCACCTGCCCCTTGACTTCATCTTTGAGTGCCATTGGATATGGATATATGTAATTTGGAACATTCAGGCTTTCAAATAGGCTTTCAAGGTTTCAATGATCTTCCGAGAGAAATCAAGAATACTAACAACATGTTAGCATGTTCAATCTACTATATACTAAAACAAATAATATTATTTTAGGTTATGAAATTTCAAGCTAAATAATTGAAAATATAAAAACTGTAACCATTGTATATGAAATCTATAGTAATATGGATAGCAGGATCGACTGTGGCGACACCGTGAGTCTCTAAACCTTTTTTTAAATTTCTCGTTTTGGAGAGAAAATGTAGGCGGAAAGGTTTAAATATGTGATAATTATTAGCGACATCTATGTGTCTCCAAACTCTTACTCATTCCCCAGACTACTATAGATTTCATATACAATGCTGTAACTATAAATTATTATTACTAAATGGCTTTTTAAATCTTAATAAAGTACATTCATTCATTCATTCAAGACAGTTTATTATTTGGATCATTGAATAGTTTTGAAAAATTGCTAACTATGTTTTGAATACCTGATTTTTGATTATCTGTCAAATGATTTGTTCGGGTATTAATAGTATTAACTGATTGTGCCAATAGTGGTTTGACTTTAACAGAATTGTTAATAATCATGTAGTTGTCTTTTATATGGATGACAATTGAAAGATCCTTAAGGCTATCGTTACCGAGGATAGCATGAAAAAAATTTCAGTTCTGGCATTAGAAAAAATTTAATTTTAATATTTAGGCCAAAAAGATTGACAAAGGTATGTTGTGAAACTTTGAAATTTCCTCCTAAGAAGTTTGCATAGAATGGTTTTTCGTTTGTACAGAGATTAGAAATAAGACAGGGTTGTGTGTAATTCTTATTCAATTCGGTGTCGATAAGTATTTTTAGGATCGTTTTCTTTGTTTTACATTCCAAATATGTAAGAGAGGATTAAATTAAATTATCCGACGCCACTTTCTTCCCAGATACCGCTCGCGCTGGGGTCTATTTACACCGAGCATTACAGCTTATAGGGTTGCAAAGTTGTAGGTCATATCGGCACTTAATTAAAAAGAAAGAACGTAAGCTCTGCTTAATGCAAGAAGTAAAAATGTAAGATAAATACAAAAGCTGTAAAATGTTATAAAGTCGAAAATAAAAACACTCGTGCAAATAGGAGATGTCAAAATTAAAAATATAAGAGACAAATAAAATAAAATTAAAATTAATTTAAAAAATAAATAATTAAACATAAGCATTAAGCATGCTACGGCACCTGTTAATATAATAATAATAAATATAAGAAGTTGCAGTTTCTCTCTTGTTGGTTTAGTAGGGAACTATAGATACATGAGCTTCCTTTGAGTAATCTTGCAATGGTGAAAATCAAAAATATTATAATGAGAATTTACCTCCCGCAACATTCTTGTCACAGGTTCATTTCAGCCATAATCAGTTCTGTGTGATTCTAGATAGAATTGGGGTACTGATCGTAGAGAACGGGAGTTGATGTTAATATTCATTAACTCAAGGAGGACAGAAGAATCAGTTTCGCCTGAACATGATGCCCGAAAAAAACTTCAGCTGCTTCACAACGTTTTTCAAGCGATTTTAAATTAATCAGCTGCAACCGATCATGATATATGGCAAGGTACTATTGTAGGTGTCAACCCAGGGAAGTCCCCTCAGATCATAACGGAGGAATCTGCGTTGTACTCTTTCGATTCTTTTAATATGGGTCATATGATATGGGGACCATACTTGGCTAGCGTATTCGAGCAAAGGGATCTAAAATTGAGTTAACTATTACAAATAACACCTAAATCTCGAATGGTCGTTACTCTGGAAACAAGAGCGTCGTTGATAAAGCAGTCTCGTGCTGGTAAATAAGTTACGGAAATAAGTGATCGATTGACATTTGCCCACATTAAGTTCTAAATTGTTTTTTTTTTTTGACACCAGTTACCAAAGTTGTTCAGATCCTTCTGCAGAAGTAAAGCGTCGTGGGGCGTGGAAATCGTTCTGAAAAATTTCATGTCATCCGCGTACGAAGAAAGCTCGGAGTGTGAAATTGTGCCAGTCTGTGATAAATAAATCAAAAATAAAAATATATTAAGTTCTCCGTTCATTATTTAATAATAACACCTATTTCCTTTACAGTTTTGAATTTTGAGGGCATTTTTTTCAAAATCGTCGGAAAAGTTTCTTTTTCAAAAAACCGTTTTTCATGAAAACCTTTTCGAAAACATAATCTAAATTTTTGAATTTTTTAGTGTGCAAACATCTAACAGTTTGTGTCTTATCAGAAAATTATTTTTTTTTTATATTTAGAACAAACCATTTTTGAAAAACCAAAAATTAAAAAAAAATTTGCGTTTTTTTTTTCAAAAATAAAAAAAAATTAATTATTTCGTCTATTAGAAGGCTTTTAAAAATTTCATCGAAATCTGTCAAGTGACTTACGAGAAAATTGATTTAAAAAACCGTTACTATGGGAGGTACCGGTATAAGACAGCGTTCACACAAAAAACTCTGTTCAGAAAGTTATATCCAAATCGTAGGAGCCGTTTTCGAGATACAAAATTTGTTTGAGTGCTAACTCCTAAAATCCCTCTGTAGGAAATTATAATCATACTATGTATGAAGTTTGAAGCGAATCGGTTCGGCCGTTTAGCCTGTAGGTGCCAATACAGACAGGTGCTCCTGTCACTCTTGCGTCTCCTGGATAGGATCCAAAGAAGGGCCTTAAAACTGATAGGAGAAAGAACCATAACCGAAACATTTGTTTCACTTGAACACTGCCGTAATGTTTCTTGTCTAACCTTGTTTTATCGCTACTTCCACAAACAGTGCTTCAGCGAAATAGCCAGATGCATTACTCCCCTTAAACAATTTCCCCGTAACATTCGCATCGCTAGGAATGCCCATCAATGCCTCGAGCATAACTTCGGACGTACTGTTAAGTATAGACTCTTTATTTAGCCGCACAACAAGAATGTGGAATGCTTTACCCGGCTCAATTTTTCCCTCCCATTGTAATATACAGACATTCAAAACCAATGTGCCGTGCATCGGTAACTCCTTTTATCTCCTATCCTACTTTCCTAAGCGCTCGCACTGTGTTAATTCATGTTAACGGTATTAATAACCCCTTGAGTGTGCGTAAATTATACAAAAAAATAAAGGCAGAATTGTCGTATCCACTTTTTTCAGCTCGGTATGTGTATCAGCGACAACCTTCGTTGGAATGACCACATACCTGAGATTGCCAAGAATGCTGCGTGATGCTTAGGCTTCCTTAATAGATGCAAGATGTTTTATCTTCTGATCTGGCTACAATTTACAAATAAATCTTCCGCACTCCTTACTCAATCACAATACGATGCAACTGAATATAAAATGTGCGCGCGCATCCCCATACACATCACACCGATCGAGACACCAACACCAAAAATCAAAAAGTTTTGATTTTTACTCGCGCCGAAAATCGGTGTGCGCACCAGCCCACAGACAGCACACATTTCCTCGCACCGACACATGAGCGCGCACAAGTGTGGTGTCTGTGGGCCGCTTTAATCTTTGCTTTAAAGATATTTGTATTGCTTCCCAATCTTCAATATCATCGATGTGTTGTGTAGAACAGTTTCTTTAGCTTTCCCGTTAATTTGTGTAACACAGTTTCTCCAACCATGAGTTGTCAAATCACCATCTAATACAGTCCACCGCGGACATGAACAAAACCTCTTTCTTGCTTAGTTAGCAGTTATTGCGGTTCACATGAATATGAAGGCGCACTGGCATGAAATCTATATTATTATAAATGCATTTCCGATCCTCTTTTGCAACACTATAACGGGTCTGCCTATTACATCATTATTGCTCGTCAATGGTGTGGAGTTTTTAACCGTTAGGTATAGAAAAGTTTATACATATATTCTGACTCAAAAACAAAAAACTAGTCGATTTAGACATGTTCGTCCGTATGTATACTCGCTAGAGGTCGCTAGAAGGCTGAAATTTGGTATATATAATCTTTGGTTCAAAAGTAAGGCTAAGTTCTTGAACCGGTGAAATCCGCTCACAATCACGCTTACAATCGCCATTTTTGTTTAACAACCTCAATTTGCAAAATTAAATTATGTTTTTTGTACAGTTGCAATAAAAGCACAACGCTTAAATTTCGCACACAAGCTTTAGGTGACTTTTCTTAAAATTAAATACAAATATTTCAGTTACAACAACGCTTAAATTTCGCACACTCAAGCTTTAGGTGACTTTTCTTCCAATTAAATAAAAATATTTCAGTTTAGGCGTGGCTGACGCCCACTTTTCATACAAAACCATCAATATTGTTTTTTTAAATTACAATGTTTATACATTAGAGCGAAAAACATTCAATTTTGTGGGTATTATTTGTACATAAACATCTTGTGTATGAGATCAAACAAATTGATTTTGGGCGTGGCCGAAGTCCACTTTTCATTAGAACCTATTTATAATGGTGGATTCATTCAAGCCCAAATTTGTGCGTCTCTTAATCGAAACTAAGGAGCTTGTGTATAAAAAGAAATGTTTGAATTTTTGAAAAACGTAAAACGTAGTTTAAAAAATGTTAGATACCAATATTTAATTTTAAACTTTTTTCCGTTCGTTACTTTTTAGGTCGCGATTTTTATAAAATACCTTTATTCTGGTAAGATCATCAAAAAACTTCTCGATTCAGCTGTAGTTTTCGACATGTGCCTAAAAATTGACTAACGATCAAAGCTCAGTTAGTACTTTACATTTTTGTTCACAAATTTGTAGGACACGCTCACTTTTAAAAGGCTTTTCCGTCAAGAGTCGTAATATGCATTAATTTTTTAAAGTTTCTTTACAGTTTTGAAGTAAGAAGATGAACATTTCCCCGTATGTATTCCAGAGTGTGGTTCAAAAATTGTTATAATATACACCCATAATCGCTATTTCCATTCAAAATCTAATTTTAAAAAATTTAATTTTGGTCTTGTTCAAATCGATCTGCAAGCTTAAAATTGAATGTCACTGAGCTCTTAGTGATTTTCCCTGGCAATTAAACGTCTCAAATTTGGGGCTTTTTTTATTGCGCCAGCAGTTATTGAACATCGGCCACACAAAATTAATGTTATTGAATTTTTTCCTGTCTGCTTAAAAAGAATTTTGTTTCTGAAACTGGAACAGCGGCTAGCTGTGGGAGGCGAACTCATACACATACAAAAATATAGGGAATAGGGTATATGTTAGATTAAATAATATGAAAAGACCACCGACTTCTTAAAAGTAAACGAGAAGATTTCACTCTTTATTAAAATGTCAAGTATGAAGAAGTTTCAAATATAGAGTAGGTTTAGAAAAGTGTTATACTTGCTATACAAAAAACTTGGTGGGAGAACAAAACATAGTTGCCAAGTTATGTATACAAATCTAAATGAATCTAAATCCAATTTCACTTAACAGTATCCAAGAGTTCGTTGCAAAGGTATTGTAGCTCTCTCTCTTATGTTTATTTGATGGGAATCAATGCATGGACTATTTTTATTGAACCCTTCGGTTTACAAATAAAGCAATAGTGTTTTCATTTAGCGCAATATACATATAATTTGTGCTTGTGCTTTAGTCTTCATAGTTTTATTTGGATATGTCGCATATTTTTATTATCTTAATCAGATCTGTATTTTATATAACTAAAATTAGTATTTTGTTCCTACTTTAGCAAGAGACAAAACAATCTGGGGCTCTGAAGAAAACAAGCCGGTATCGTAGTCGGTCTTTGTCGGCTTCTTCAACAGAATCGTATAGTTCTGGTAGGTGAATCATATGCATTTCTTAATAACATGTATACATAAAATCACGGCAAATAATTACAGCATCATATACTGGAAGTAGTTCAGATGATGATGACATTCCACCACGCGAGAAGGTCCAAAAAAACAGCAAAGGAAGCATAGACTTTTGTGTTCGCAATATTCAGGGACAACATGCCTTCGGAAGGCGTGAGATTGAAATTGCAGAACAAGAAATGCCTGGAATTATGGCTCTTCGGAAGCGTGCAAGTGAAGACAAACCACTGAAGAATGCAAAGATTGTAGGTTGCACTCATATCAACGCACAGACAGCAGTACTTATTGAAACTCTTGTAGAATTGGGAGCATCGGTTCGTTGGGCTGCTTGTAATATATACTCTACACAGGTAATTTACTTACATATACATCAATTTTTCCACAAAAGTGATTCTTTCATTACAAGAACGAGGTAGCAGCTGCGCTTGCTGAAGCTGGGTATCCAATATTTGCTTGGCGTGGTGAAACCGAGGAAGACTTCTGGTGGTGCATTGATAAATGCGTTAACACGGAAACATGGCAACCAAATATGATTCTCGATGATGGTGGCGATGCAACACATCTAATGCTTAAGAAATATCCCGCTATGTTTAAGATGGTCAAAGGCATAGTAGAAGAAAGTGTTACTGGCGTTCACCGTTTATACCAACTGTCGAAATCTAGTAAATTAACTGTGCCAGCAATGAATGTTAATGATTCCGTGACTAAAACTAAGTTTGACAATCTTTACAGCTGCAAGGAATCAATTTTGGATAGGTTTGTTATAAACATTTTATATTTATATATATATATATATATATATATATATATATATATATATATATATATATATATATATATATAGCATTCGCACATTTAATTAACACAATAGCAAATAAGTTTAACCCAAAAGCAAATTAGTTTAACCAAAACGCAAATATATTTAACTCTTTAACAAATTAATTTAACGGAAAAACAAATAAGTTTAACCCAAACGCAAATATATTTAACCCTTTAGCAAATTACTTTAACCCAAAAGCAAATATATTTACCCTGAACGCATTTAACCTTTTAACAAATATATTTAAACTAATAACAAAAGCTTTGAAATCATAGGATATTTTTTTCTGAATATAGCTTGTAATGCGCTTAGCTATAAGTAACTTTAAGAAACTTTGATATTTTGTTTCTTAGCAAACTTTGTTTTTCATTGGGCAAACTGAAAAAATTAACAAATATATTTAAACCAATAGAAGATGGCTTTGAAAAGAAAATTTATTTCATTTAACATAATTATTGTACATCAAAACTTGTAATTTTAATTTTGAAAAATAATTAAACACATATTTTTAGAAAATGACTTCTTCATTCGCTGCCTTTGGAATGAGGAGAACCATATCCATTACATAGTTTGCGCAATCCACCTGTGTAATTTGCTGCAAGCTTTGTTCAATAACAGCAACCAAGTTTTGGTCTCTGCTAAGCTCACTTAAAAGTTGTCGTGCATGTCCTTTCATTTTCGAAAAAGATTTTTCTATAGGGTTAAGCCACAGACCATATACAGACCGCCAACTCGTACTCCTCTTGCCTGAAACACCCTCGAATTATTTTTTCCAGTCTGTGAATACGTGTACATCTCTCTCTGTGCATTTTGTAATGGCAACTATACCTGCGTATGCCATTTATTTTTTAGGTGTGTTTGCTAAATGGGTTTTAAAGCAAGGGAGAGCGTCACACTCTCAAAATAAATGGCATATCAGCTGATTTTTAGCTTGGTGGCAAAAAGAGAGACCATATGGTGAGTTGGCGGTCTGTATCTTCTTGGTCCGTGGGTTAAGCATTGGGGAGTAAGGTGGCAAAAATTTGAGTATGCAATTCGTAGCAGATATAACATCTCGAACTTCTTGTGTTTTATGAATTCAAGCATTATCCATTATTAAGAAACAATCATTTTGATGTCTTTCGTTAACTTTTACCATTAGTTCTTGGAGAAAAGAACAAAACTTGTTAGAGTTACAAGTGGAGTTTGTGAGAATGCACTATTCATTAATTTTGGTGCTAGAAGCAGCTTCAGAAATAGTCATTCCTTCTTCATAACAAGCAACCAAAAGCTGTTTTTTTTTTTTCAAAACTGGGACGTGAGTTTGAGTTGTTTTCCCTCGGGGCTCGAATATGTCTTTCTGGGGTTACGAAATCATTCCTATGTTTTGTCTTCAATTTATAATTTTCGTTTTACTCACCTTCAGCTTCATCGCCACTTTCAACAGCTTAGAATTTTGAGACTACAGTTTAATAGTTTAGTATTGATAATTTTTTAAACCTGGTTTTTCGAACTCACCAACAGAAAAAAAGTAGAACGCCAAATGAATATAAACTATAATGAGAGAATGTCAAATAGCAAAACAACGGGTTTTTTAATTTTTTCAGTTTTGACTTAAGCTAAGTGCATTACAAGCTATATTCAGAAAAAAATATCCTATGATTTCAAAGCTTTTGTTATTAGTTTAAATATATTTTTTAAAAGGTTAAATGCATTTGCGTTTAGGGTAAATATATTTGCTTTTGGGTTTAAGTAATTTGCTAAAGGGTTAAATATATTTGCGTTTGGGTTAAACTTATTTGTTTTTCGGTTAAATTAATTTGTTGAAGAGTTAAATATATTTGCGTTTTGGTTAAACTAATTTGCTTTTGGGTTAAACTTATTTGCTATTGTGTTAATTAAATGTGCGAATGCTATATACATATATGTATATATATATATATATATATTAATAGACCTAAATGAATTTTTCTTTTTGTATTTAGTTTGAAACGCTCAACTGATGTCATGTTCGGTGGGAAGCAAGTTGTGATTTGTGGATATGGGGAAGTAGGAAAGGGGTGTGCACAAGCTTTGAAAGGACATGGTTGCATTGTGTATATCACTGAAATTGACCCAATATGTGCTCTCCAGGCTAGGTAAGTAAATAACTATTTGAAAATTATTTTTTTTAAGTCGATTTGATTTTCCAATTATTGAAAAGCGAATTGAAATAGTTTTTTTTCTATCCCTCTCTAGGGTGGCAAATAGATTCTTCCATTTTCGCTGTTAAATGCTTGATACCTCAGCTGTGCCCCCGACTCCCAATTTTGGGACTCAGCTTCCTTCAAAATAGTTAATTTCCAAGTTTTCTTTGGGCTTCCGAAGTGCCTTCCACCTTAAAGATTCCAAAGAAGAGACCGCTTTGCTATTGTGTCATTTGTCTTCCTCAGTTTATGGCCAATCCAGCTCCACTTCCCATGCGTGATATGTATCTACATACACTTTTTGTTCGGTCGTAAGCCACAGTTGGTTGTGGCAACTGGATCTCTAAGATGCAATGCAGACAAGGGTTCACAAAACCCTGCAGTTTTCTCGACATGTTGGCAGAGCATTTTTCTAGGTGGGATCTAGGTATTTCAACTCCCTTTTCGGGGGCACACCCGCTCACGTAACTTCGTTGTTCCGTTTAGGTCCAGCTGTCTGGCAGGCGCCTGTGTCGATAGTATTTTTAATCAACAGTACCTGGCTACCTGGTTATTAAATCTTGGCGCCTCAGTTATCGTACTCTCCCCGTTTTGATTATACCCAAAATGGCTTTTTTAACATGTATTTAAATTCCATTATCAACTTAAATACATGTTAAAAAAGACCGAATCCATTTAAACTTTGCTTGGCATAATTCTTCATAGTCTTTAATAACTGGCAGTGAAATTTGTACAGTAGCAACTTTTGAAGCGGAAGCTCCTCCCATTCAACAAGCTGTTCAGTTTTAGCCAACATTTTTAGTTTTGTACTTGCGGTTATAGGTAGTATAAAAAGCAAGCTATGCGTTCATTGAAAACGAACGTGAGATTACAATAATAGGGAAGTCGAAAAAAGTAAGTCCAATAATTCTATCTGACTGTAATAGCACCTACGGCCTCAACAGCTGGACCGATTTGCTTTAAACGGTATACAATGTTTTTGGGACGTCTTGCAGACGAGTTTTTCAAATTGGCAATTAAGCTCTTAAAAAACGGGACCTGTCATACGATTTTTGATGAAAAGCTCATTTTTTCCGAAAAATCCTTTCTACGATTTCGATAAAACTCTCTGAAATGTGGTTTTCGGCACAATATATCTTTTCATTTGCATTTTGTTACTTGAATAGTTTTATGACGGTACCTCCTATAAACCGGTTTTTCTTTTAAATCAGTTTTTTTCGTTATTTACAGATTTCGATTTATCTTTTAATGTGGAATTTTATTTATAATGTTAGCAATATTGTTTAGATAAATATTGTGGTAGTCTCCGGTTGTGTTGAGAATTGAAAGAAAAACGTGAACAAATGTTGTATTGAAATTTCACAACTTTGTTTTTGTTTATTAAATGAATCGCTATGCGTTATGGGAATTCTCCCATTATCGAGTGTCTTCCACTCGAGGGTACAATTTCGTTCTGTTCCAGACTCAGAAGTAAAAAGTTTATTTTATTTCACATTTATTTATATTAATTACAAATATTGCTTCGTTAGCAAAAATATGCTTAACTTAGTTTGAAATGCTTATGGAATTGCTTCAGTTTACAAAAAATTAGTATTTCTATTCATAATTGATTATGTTTACAAAAAAATACAGAATGCTTAATTGACATCAATTGAGTTGGATTTGGAATTGGATCGGGAATTGGGAAGGAAGTGAGGTGTCGTGTTAACTTGTATGGCTGACTGCTTCGTATTCCGCTTGCTTCTATGGTGTTGTTTAAAGTTTGATGTTGCGTTGCGGTTTTTTGGTTTTTCATTCAGGTATGTCGCTCTTTTGTGTGTTGTTGTTGTTATGATGGTTTATTTGTTTGAAATTTTGTACCTATTGCTGTTGTTGCTGTTATTGTTGTTGTAAAACTTTCTTTACTAGAAATAAAAATTCGTCCCACTTGTCTTAGGGTTTTTAATGTATTGTTCTTAAGATAACAAAAAGACTATATTTAAGGACAAAATAAAATAGATAAATTATGAAATAATTGTCGTGGAATATAGTATGTCGTGGTGCACATAGTCGCATATCAGCGTCGTGTCGCATCGGGTGACGAGCAATTCTCGTTATCCGATACGAACGCCGTTGTGGCATAAATGTGCCATCGTAAGCCTACTACACCTCCTTTTTTCTTTTTACAAAAAACGATGTTATATCAATTTTACAAAAAATGATGTTATATTAATTTTACAAAGAATGATTTTATATTAATTATATACCTGCTAAATGGATCCTTCTAACGAGCTATAATGTTGTAATCTATCCTTGTGCACAGTTTGTATTTTTTTACTATCTTCTTGACATTGTTGTTTTTTTTAAAAATTCTATTACGGTGAAAGGTCCTAAATATCTATTTTCTTATTTGTGTCCTGCTTCATTTTTTATAAGTACTAGGTCACGTAATTGTGATTGTATCTCTCTACTTTCTTTCGTAGATTTCTTTTTGTCTTAATTTTGCTCGCTCGAGCATTAATCTAGCTCTTTTATATGCTATTTCTTATCTATACCTTACCTTAGAATAATCGTCTACATTATAAAAAAGTGGTATTTCGTCTAGATTTCGTGGAAGATTTCTTCACTAGGTACCAATTGGAGTTGATTGCCTTGGAGTACACCGGCCTCTTTGAAAAAATTGATTTAGGTCGAATTCCTATTAATGCATGGGTCATCAACATTTATTCGAGTTAAAACTTTTTTCCCTGCTTCGAGAAGCATTTATTGTAAGAAAATTTTAATTTCACGAATTTATAACGTTATTATTCATAAACGTTGGGCTTATATTTTATTTGATTTAAATACATCATTCCCTGCACAAGTCTGCCTATTTTGTTGAGTGACTGATCGTGTTGTCACCTTATAAATGTTAGTTATTTTTGTATTTTGCTCTTTAAGTTCATTGATAGTTATACGAGAGAGAGAGCATCGCGTCGGCTACTTGATTTTGTTTCCCCTTGAGATATTCGACCGTAAAGCCATATTCCTCCAAGTCTAACCATGTTCTGGTTAGTGTTGAGCTAGGATTATTCATTGAAAATAAATATGACAATGGCCTATGGTCTGTTTTGATAAGAAAAAGGTTTTCCATAGATATATTGTATGTATTGCTGTTAGCTCTTGTTCAGTTGTTTATCTATTACTTTTTCCGTTAGTAAAAGTTTTCGAGGCGAATGCAACTGGAAGCTGTACACCATTATACTCTTGACTGAGTACTGCACCACAAGCATGTTCACTAGCATCAGTGGTAATGCAAAACTCTTTTTCAAAATAGGGATATTGTAATAATGGTTAGCTCATTAGTTTCTTTTTCAGGTAGCTGAATGCTCCATTGCATTCATTTGTCCATTGAAACGGGAAATTCTTTTTGCAAAGTTGCGTTAAATGCCGCGACTAGGTCGACAATTTATTGATAAATCGTCAGTAATAGTTGCAAAACGCAACGAATCTCCTTGCGCTATATGGATCTGTGGGTACATAATAATTTTGTATGGCTTCGTATTTTTTATCATCTAATAATAAACCTTTATCCGTGCATTTATGCCCAAGTTAAGTGACTTCAATGTGCATGAAGAATGCACACTTTTCAGGATGTAGTTTAATATTAAATTTTCGACATGGTTCAAAAACATTTGTTAAATTTTGTAGCATGTGTCTTTCAGAACATCCTATACAAATGAAGTCGTCCATATATAAAAATGATTGTGTTGGCTCAAGGCCAGAAAATGCAAGACTCATCATACATCGAAAACAATATGGAGCTATTTTGAGTCCATAAAACGATATGAACCATTATCTGGTGGAATCCAGACATTAGATCAAGACATGAGAAGTATTTTGCTCGACCTAATTGATCAAGTATATCTTCTAGCCTTAGCAGTGGGAATTTATCTAACTTTTTCATTTATTTGGCGGTAGTCAACTACTAATGGCCATTTTTTTTTCTTTGGAATTAGGTAGGCTTTTCTTAGGTACTAAAAGTAGTGGTTGTGGTGATGGGAAAATGGTCACTTCCGTGTAGGTGATCTGAAACGGACCATGTGGAGTTTGGGGTAAGAGATGGTGTAACGAGGGTAAGATCAATATGTGTGAACGTTTTGTGTGTGGAAAAATGTGTTGGGCGACCATCATTTAAGATCGCAAGACCAGAGTTGGTGATGAAGTGTTCAACTATTTTTCCACGACTATTACATGTGTTCGAACCCCAGGAGGGGCTCCATGAGTTAAGATCCCCGGTAAGAATGATTGGGGTGTTAATGCCAGTTAAGATACAATCGAGGTCGTTGCGAGAGAAGCGTTGATCTGGTGGAATATAAATGCAGATTACTGTGAGTTCTATTTTTAGTTCTATTTGGACTGCTACTGCTGCTATGTTTGAGTTGATTTGCATAAAATTGTGTGGAATGGATTTGTGGACAAGGAGAGCTATTCCCTGCTTGGAGGAAGTATTTGAGGCTAAGTTATAGAAGCAGGATGAGTATTGTTTTGGAAAGAAAGGTTGATTGTTGTGTTTGATATGGGTTTCTTGTAACGAAATGATACATGGCTTCAAATCTTTTATAAGGAGTTGTATTATTATTATTATTATTATTACAACAACTCCGTCGATGAATCGAACGGAGTAGACACACTTACAAGCACTGGCAACTTAGGCCTTCGGCTCAAGACAACACACAGTAATACGACAGAGAGAGACAGACAGAACAGAAGATAGAAGAACACACAAACGAATGCCAACAGCTCGCAGTTATTAGTTTGACGGTCCCCCATCTTACTACTAACCACGCGCAATGATGCTTGATTTCGCTGATCTATTGGGAAGCGATGCTTTATCAGAGCCAAGGCCGTTGACATAAGGAGTTGTAATTCATGGTAATTATTATAAAACCCTTTAAGATTCCATTGGAGGATCTTAAGTGAAGGTTTAACATTTAAAGTTGGTTTGTTATAGTAATTTCTGTGGCCTAGAGTTGGAAAGCGCTTCTGCACGGTATGTAGATGAACATACTGTGGGAAGTTAGTTTGGTGAGGATTTTCGTGGTGAACGGTTTGACTCCGACGTTCGAGCCCTGGGTCAAGCGAGTTCGATGACGAGCTCTACAACTAACGGGATCAAAGAAAAAAAAAAAAAAAGGAAAGAGAAAGTTGCTAACGAAAAATAGCGGGATAAGTACCAACGAAAACAAGCTTTAGGCGCACTAAGAAACGAATCGATGCGATCGGCTTGGAGGATAGTCGGTGACTGAAGATTGTTATTAAAGAGTTGTTTACATAGATTGTTTACGGTGAGACATTCGGATGTAAGGTGTTTTATGGATAAACTTCCCTGGATTGACAGAGATGGCAGATGGGAGGGCTCTCCTTTTTGAATAGGAAGCTATGTGTTAATTAAGTGTTGCCCAAGCGTAGACGGAGAAAACATTTGTTTATTTGGTAGATGTATCGGTTGGGTAGGTGGCTTTTTCTGCTTTAGGGTTGATTGAAGAGGTGTATTTGAATTCCATTCGTTAATTCTTAAACTTTCCCAAAACGAGCTGATAAGTTTCAAGAAATCTTTTTTTGTTGTGGGGTATGAAAGTGTGTTCGACTGGTCAAGGGCTCTTCTAGCTGCCGAGTCTATGAACACATTACCTGCTATGCCTGAGTGACTGGAACCCATAGTAGTAGGGGCCGTTTTGTTAGTGAAAAGGTGTTTGTGGGTTATGTTGGTATGTCCCATCCGCATTCTAATACATATTTTGATCTTTTTATGTGATATGTTTTTTGGGTATATGACTTTTTCGGTATTAGGGTTAAATTTGGTGTAGATGTGGTCGTAGTTTAACCAGTTCGTTTTTATTTTGTATTTCCATGTCTTGAGAAGGTATTTTTGTATGTCCTTTTTTGTTATACTCGTGGAATGTGGTTAAATGTTCTTTTAAAGCTGATTTAGCTGCATCTGCAGATTCATTACCAGTAACCCCACTGTGCCCTGGGATCCAAACGATTTTCAGCTTACCGTCCCTTAAAACGAGTTTTTGCCGGATAGATTCGATTATGTCACGGCTATTGTTGGTGTTTTTGATAGCTTTAACGGAAGAAAGACTATCTTTGAATATGATAGTCTCTATGTTTTTAGATAAAATCATGGCAGTAAGGATGGCAAAAGCTTCTGCAGTAAATATCGAGGTGAAAGTTGGGAGAAGACCTTCAGAAATAATTGTAAGGTCTTCTGCAACCACTGCAAATGATGCTTCTTTTTGTTTTTTTGAAGCATCAGTAAATATTAAACTCCATCCTTGCTCTCTGCGGTTATCTGCTATCTCAAAAAACATGGATCTAAAAACATCGTTACTGGTTGATTTGATGAAATGTTTGCTAATGTCGGTGTGTATTGTTACGACTCCGCCATGCTTTCTTTACTCAAGAGAAGAGCGTAGAAGGAAAGTTAGTAAAAATGGTAAAAGAACGTTGTATAAGTTTCTTAAAGTATTTTTATTTATTGTAATTTTATCTTGAGGTCCGCCGTCCTTAGCGTCGCTGCAAACTCCGAGGGCAGTGCATTTATGCTAGTGCCATCGTATTTCAGTTGTTGAATATTATGAAAGTGGACTCGATAAGTAATGAATAAAGTGTGCCTGGACAGAGAGTGGACAAATGGTTGGAATCCAATATCAAATGGCATGATTTGTGTGTTTTTAGAATATTGTGAGAATTATGGTGTCGTTGATCTTGGTATTTCGCTTGAAGTGACGTGCGGTAGGTGTGTGGATAAACAAGCAGCGCAGGGCATGGGTAGGTGGAACGTTGTGATCACAACATCCCACTCCCCTTAGAAAAAGAAAATTCTGGCCTTGAAGAGGTAAGGAATTTTCGCTAGGGCAACATCGATGAGCAAAGAATAATTTACATAAAAGAGGAATAGTGTTTCCTTCTTAAGTGTTTGCAAGTTTTGAAATTAAATTTTACAGTTTTGATAATTTCTAGTTATGTTTTTATTATTGTCCTTCTTATTATTTATGAGTACAGATTTTTTTTTTTTCTTTTTGAAACTAAAAAAATGCAATTTATATGACTTTATATTTGGTTATACATTCTCTGGACACATTTTATTCTCTTGAAATGAATTTTGTTTTATTGTTTTTTACTGGCTATTTATAATAGCTTATGCAATTTATAACAAGTTGTGCCTTAAAATAGGAAATTACTTACATATACATCTATAATCCAGTATGTATTTACAAAATATTTCATTGGTTTTATTTATTTATACACATATTCCCTTAATACACATATTTTTGTTTTTTGTATATACCAGTTGTTAAGACTAATCTAGTTTCTGGGATTGGAAATAGTTCATTTTTAGTTTTTTTTTTTGAGATGGAGATGGGGAATCTTCTAAAGGTTTGGGAAGTTCGACAGTTTTGGCTATATCATTTTTTTCTTTTAAGGCGTTTGACTAGGCGACGTAGGCAGAATGCAAGGAGTAACATAAGTATAGCATAAGTCACTGTATAGTGACGAACGTCATGGGAGCTTATAGGTAAAAGTGAAATGTTTTCTTCGGATTTTAGTTTATTTCTGAAAGTGAAACGTTATTTAAGTAAGATGATATATTTATGGGTGGTATATGAATTGTGTGAGATTGTGTCTATCTCGTTATATCAGTGAATTATCAAGTCCTTGGATTTGATGTAGCAGTTGCCTAATATTTCGATCGTAGCTGTGTCATGAAGGGTGTATGTCGTCAACTCATCTTTGCAAATCTCATCTATTTCATAATTCTTTGTTGCAGAGAATAACCACTTGCTGTGCGTAGATAATTGCACCCAAATGGTCAAAAGATTTGCTTCATTTATTTCGCATGACGGTGGTAGAGATTTTGCTCTACGTAGTAATTCTATTTCGCAAGTAGCAAGTTCTAAATTCGAATTAAAGAAAGGGTTTGACATTGGACATACAAATGTTATTCCTTGATGTTTACAGCTTGCCAAGTCGTTAGAGTTTAGGCTGCTATAGTACTCTTTGTTGAAACCTTTTATCAAGTAATCAGTAGTAGGTTGTGTATAAATACAAAATGGTTATTGAAGCTAGTAGGTAGAGGGATAATTTTGTAGACGTGAAAGTTTTCGAGATATGGGAGTGGTATTTTAAGTTTGTATTTAATTTTTTGTTGATCTTTCAAAAGGCCGCGAACTAGAGTTGTTATTTTCATAGGTATTGGAGGATTCTTTTTACTTTTGTTTAATTGACAAGATGCACACTTTTATGTGTTCAGTAATGTATTTCTTCATATTGTACCAGTAGTACTTCTGCCTTATTCGTTTAAGGGTTCGTGACATGCCTTGATGGCCGCCAAAGGGTGAGTCATGATAATCAAAAATGGCTTTATTTATAAGTTCGGGATCGTTTAGAATGATCTTTTCGTTAGTATATAGATAAATTTGCAGATCTTCTTTTTCAAATACTCTTTCTAGTAAAATTTTGAATGTGTTCTTGGTGGTGTCACCCAAGCTTGGAAATGAAAAACCAATTGCATTTAAATTTGAATTTTTGTATCTCCTTCCTATAATTGTTAAGAAATTTTCTGTGAATGGTTCGTCTTTAGTACCTCTGATTGGTATAGGTAGTGTGACAACAACACCAAAGTTGGTTTTGAAACTTTTACCTACATATATATCTAGTTTCTTAAAATTTGGTATTAATTCTGGGAGCATTTTTTCGTCTGTACTATGAAATATTTTTTAAAATCAGGGTAAATAACGGGAGGTTCTATAAGTTTACTTTTTAGTGTTTGGAATGCTTCATAACAGAATGCATCCCATTTAAAAACTACGTTCTTTTTTAACATTTTCATCAATGGCTTTGCTATGGTTGAAGAATTATCTAAAAACCTTCGGTAATAGCCTGTAAATCCTAAGAATGATTTTATTCCCTTTGCGTTTTTGGGCGTGGGTTATGTTTTTGCTGCTTTTATTTTTTCAGGGTCTGGTTTTAGGCCACTTTCAGAGATAATATGTCCAAGGTACATTAATTCTTTTTTTTTTTTTTTTAGAAAATTACATTTGAAAGGTTTAGTTTAGTTTATTCATCAAACGGAGAATACATTTACATATATTTCCTTAGGATTACTAGATACAATATAAACTTAATGTTAAGTACCCAGCAGGCTACATAAAATAAATGGAAGTTGATTTTTAAAAACATCTCTACTATTACTATTAAAAAAATCAATATAATCACAAACAGCATTAGCTTCTCTTAAGCATCTTGTTAGAGGTTCATTAAGCCCATAATTCATTCTATGAAAAGGTTCATGAAATAAACTTCTTGCTCTTAAGTTTCTCGATGGAGCATAAATATTAATTAAAGACAATAAATAAGGACAGTTAACATGGTTATTTAAAACATCTCTTACAAGTAATACAGACAAATATTTACGGCGTACCGAGAGTTTATGTAAGCCAATAAGTTGGCATCGTGAATCATACGAGGGCATTCGAATGTTCCAGTTAAGACGATAAACCACAAGTCTTGTCTGGTTGAAGCTTAAAGTTGTGTTGCCGTAAGCGTTCGAATGCTCTAATGAGTTAGGAGTTATGATAAGTATGAAAATAGACTTTACGTGGACACCTGACAATTAAGTCTTAAATTCCACGACGAGCCTACTCGCATGACAGAGTCAAATTAAGTGTTGACCACCACCCTGAAGTAAACCCCAGTAGCAAATTTGTGAACATGTTGAGGCATGTCCACACCCCTTGCTGAGGGTCGAGGCTAGGGTTCCCAACTTTACTCGAAATGAAAGGAGGACGCAATTTCTCCAAATAAAACAAAAATAAATGATTATGTTTTTTGGTTTTATTAAAAAAATTCAAAAAGCTTAGTATTAAAAATAAATTAAATCTTTTACATTAACAATTGAAACAAAATTAATTCAATATTAAACGAAAAAAGGAACAATTAATATAAAAAAAATAATATAAGGCATTTGTTGTAATAAAAAAATAAATAAATGTAATAGAAATAAAATGCACGACTGGGTAGCACGAACTTGCTCTTATGATAAGCAATTGCTTAGTGGCTGCATATATGGATATTAAAAAAAAATAAATAATTTTGAAAATTCTTTTATATTTTAAATTATTTTAAGAGTTTTCTCGGAAAAACAAAGTATGCAATAAAATTTCGAAGCTCTACGTAAATCTAGGAAAAAAAAATATTGAAAATCGTTCGACCAGTTTTTTTTTAAAAAGGTTATTTTTGAAAAACTTTTCCAAAAAATATTTTGAAATTTATTTGGGTATGCAAATATATGGCAATCTGTAGTTTACATTTGAAAAAATAATTTAAAAAAAAATCAATATACCCGTTTCCAACATATTTCGAAAAACAAAAATTTTTTTTGAAAAAATTATAAAAAATCAAAAAAAAAAGTTTTTGAAAAATTTGAAATGCCATATTAATAAAATTATAAATGACTTCCTGTGGCCAAAATTTTATTGAAATCGAATGTATAGTTTACGAGAAAATTTGATTTGAAAATACTGGTTCTATGAGAGGTACCGTTATAAGACAAATTTTGAAAAATATTTTCCAACCAAAAGATAGATTGTCTTACAAAAATAGCATCCTGAAAGTTTTATCAAAATCGTTAGAGCCATTTTTGAGAAAATCAATTTTTTTCTTCACGATTGTATGGCAGGTGCCGTTATTTTTGGGCCTAGAGCAAAAATAAATAAAATGCACGACTTGGTCGCACGAACTTGCTCTAATGTGTGACAGTGGTCTAAGGGTTTGAGATTTTGATAAAAATAAATTTTTCAAAATTCTTAAATAAATACTTAAACTAATTTGAGCTGAAAAAGAAGTACGCCATTTTATTTCTTGGGTAAATTTGAATTTATGAGAATAAATTTATAAAAATCTGTGGAGCGGTTTTTGAGAAAAAAAGTTTTTTTTGAAAAACTTTTTGAAAAAAATTTAAAAACGCCAATTTATAGGTATTCAGCAAATACGTTTATATAAAATTTTTAGAAAAAAATTTAATAAGCAGTTTTCAAAATATTAATTTTTTAAATTTTTTTTTAAAAAATGCTTTTAAAAATACAAAAAAATATTTTTCAAAAATATTGGTATGCAATACAAATTGAGCTACCTACAGCTATATGTGTGTGAAATTTCGAAAGAATCGGTTGAGTCGTTTTCGAGTTAGTCGAAAGCAAAAAAAACGGTCCTATGGAAAGTACCGTTCTTAGACATTTTTAAAATTTGTTTTTCAGCCGTATGATTGGTCGTACCTAAAAACCAACACTGATTTTTTTAAATCGAAATCGTTGGAGCCGTTTTTGAGAAAAATAAGCTTTAACGTAACGGTTGTATGGCAGGTACCGTTATTTTTTGAGCTAAAAAAAAAATTTCAATTTCCCCTCTGTACAATACCCAAAAAAGTCTATATACCAAGTTTGAAGCAATTCGGCCCACCCGTTTGGGCTGTAGGTCTCTATACATACAGACAGACAGACAGACAGACAGACAGACAGACAGACAGACAGACAGACATACAGACGGACAGAATTTTTAGACCATCTTTTTTCGTCTTCGCTATCATCGTAATGTCATGTTTGATTGTTATCTCAAAACTTTTTTTTTCGACGAATGCATAACTTGCCTTATAGTACCTATAATCGCAAGTAAAAATATGTTCCGAGGGACGGCCAAATAAATCCTAGATACCAAATTTGAAGCAAATCGGCCCATCCGTTCAGGCTCTAGAAGCGCGAACAGACAGACAGACAGACAGACAGACAGACAGACAGACAGACAGACAGACAGACGGACGGAATTCCCAGACCCACTTTTTTCGACTTCTCCATCATCGTAATGTCATGTGTGATTGTTATCTCGAAATTTTTTTTCTGCACGAATCCATAACTTGCCTTATAGTACCTATAATCGCAAGTAAAAACAAAAAAATAAAAGCTTTTCATATAGCTAAGTAAAGTAACAGATATTTAGATAAACGTAACTATCTTAGAGTAAGATATCACACTTTAGATAACATTTAAAAAAAATATTTTTGGAAAACATAACTAAGTACATCTATCCACTACTTAATAAATTTGTATGTTTGTTTGTTTTAAACATTGGAAAGTAATTTCTTGTCATTTTTAATTGAATCAAAGTACTCAATACAGGGTTTTGTATTATTTATGGTAATTAAAAGCTCTGCTCTTATAAGTTCAATCTCTGCTCTATTTCTTTCGTCCCGCCATTTTATATTCATTACCGAAAAAACTCGCAAAATGCCGAAGAAGTAGGAATGCTTAAAATAAAACTCATGATTTTAAAAATATTTCTCTTTTCTTCAATTTTAGAAAGTAAAAACACCCATTTATATACACTTTTTGTCAAAACTTTCCATGAATCTTGTTTGAAAATGTGTTTAAAATTGTTTCTTAATGGAATTATTTCTTCATACAATAAGTCAACATGAACTTTAATATTCAAAGTTTCGCATATATCAAAAAATACAGACAAATTAGGAAACATTTTTAGTGTGAGTGAAAGCCGTGATATTAGAAAAAGCCAGTTATCCTTTTCTGTATCAAATCTAAATTTGCTTTCAATATATTTTAAAGATTTTCTACAAAAGTTCATAAATTCATGTTCAATTGTAAGTTTTTCGGTCTGAGAAATCTTAACAAAATACTGGTGAAAGTCGTTCCCAAGAAACCTGTCATTCAGTCTTGTTTCGAGCCTTTGTTTACTTTTGCATCACTTCAAATAAATTGAATGATGTCGTACTATTAGACTCAAGAAGTAATGTTGCTCCTTGGAAAAAAGGATCATATGATCTAAAAAATACAAGTACTTTTCAACTAGATCTGGTTGGACTGTTTTTAAACAAAATTTGCTTAACCGATTCAAGACAATCGTCAATATTGGAAAAGTAGGACGTTATTGCTTTCCAACTATAGTTAGCAAATGCTGAACAGCAGGAAGTAAGGATAACCAACGGGTAGTAATGTGTCTTACCAGGTCCGAAAATTCATAATCAACTAAATTATAAATATTCATTAATTTAGTCCTTCTTTTTGCTGATATTGAAAAATGAGAAAAAACCTTTAAATTATATTTTCAACATCTGTTGACAACTGGTCAAGTGAATGTCTAAGGCAGTTATGAATTATATGGGCGTCACAGTTGGCTTTAAAAATTTTGTTATTTTCGTTTTGAAGCCCAGTGAATAAAGAGTTGTTCCTGCCAAAGTTTGAATTAGTGATCTGCACTCAAAGAAGTAAACTGTTCAAATAAAAGTAATGCATGCAGCCAAAAAGGTTGTGTTCTAGGTGCATGCCATTGAGAAGACTTACCTTGACGCCACACATGCCAGCTACGGGCTACGGCAAGGAAGTTACTACATGTATTAATAATTGAGAGATACCTATATGTGTTCCAGTTGGCTGGAAGTTTGTCTGTGTGTGTAGAAAATGTGAGTGTATTGCAACTGTCTTGCCAGTAGCTGGCATGAGTGGCATACAAAATCAACTTTAGATTTTTGGATTGGAGGACATTTTTGAGAAAGGGAGGACAGGAGGACAAAAAGTTGAAAAGGAGGGGTGTCCTCCCAAATGGAGGACGGTTGGGAACCCTAGTCGAGGCATATGCCAAGTACATACTTGCAAGTGGATCCCTCAACAGACTCTCGAACGCGTCGCCATGCATCTTCAACACTGCAACCTGGTTTGAAACCAAACTGCAATGGACAATGCTCAGGGATGCTCTCCATCAGTTTGTCAGCCAAGACCCTTTCCAGCACTTTTCCAAGTACAGGAAGGAGACTGATTCCGCGATAGGATCTAGGACTAGTCCTTACCCTATCATTATACTTCAGAAGAACTATCACCTTTGCACATTTACATTCCAGTCGGAAATAATAATAATAATAATAATAATAAACGCGCGAGTTATGGGTTCAACCTTCCGTTTACAGAAAAAAAACAAATCTTCTAACTGACAGAGCTTCGCTCTATTGAATTTTATTGAACAAAATGACTTTTCTTTAATCTTTTACATTTCATTTTATACATTCTTCTCTTACTTAGAATAACAAAAAGATACAATGCTCTATTATATAAATGTGCTTACTTGCAGAAACGACTGTGTGACCAAAATGTGAACAAAAATGCTAAATGTACAAAAATAATTTATAGTGTAGGTTTTCTTCATGGGATTTAAAAATGCAATATAATAATGAAAAGTAATGTAATCTGATAATCTATAATCATATTTTATTTGTTACGTTGTGGTTGTGGAGACATCGTAACTTCTCCCCCCCTGGACTGAGGCATGGATGCTGAAGTTAAAGCTGGGGTCAATGTGACTTGCTTCTTGTCGTCTGAGAATGAGTGGTGTTTCCAATAGATGATTGCAATTATGATGATAAGCGATAATATTGTTGCTGTTGATCCCAGAAAGGTATTTTGATGTAGGTTACTTTGGGTTTTCAGGATTTCAATGTTCTTCCAGTTTTTAAAATGGTACGTTTCCAGCTTCCGAAGGTTGATTTCTTCAATTGTTTTTGACGCATTTATTGTAATAAAAGAGGAGGGTATGATGTGGATGCTGTCCCATTGTATATGTGCTTTGCTCTTGTAATCGACATTGTTGATTGTGACTTGGCATTGTTCATAATGTATAAGTACTGTGCCAACTATGGATTTGTGTTCTAGTCCGCAGGTTGATTTTATCTCGGTTAGTGGAATATCAATCAGAATAATGTAGTGGTCTTCTGGTTGGAGTATTTGATATTGGTTTTGGTATTGGGATCTTTCTATAAGTTCACATGTTGTTGGCCTGTTTTTAATTAGGCTGGGGATGCAGTTGTTGGTTGCTATAGGATCTAGTCTTTCTTTCTTGCAGTAGAATTGTTTTTCGACCAATAGGCATGGTTTGTCGATAAATTGCATATTTAGATCACTTAATAGGATATAGGGTTTGGGTAAATAGATGTTGTGGGTCTGGTTTACGGGTATAGTTATAAGGTGATAAAGTGAAAAATTTTCTTTAGATGGTATTGGTAGTTTAACATTAAATAAAATATTTGAGTTATTATAGTAAGCTTGTAACTCTAAAAAGCTATATATTTCCTCGTTAGAGGCTGTTTTAATGTTGTGTTTTTCAAAATGAGTATGTATGTAGTCAAGTTCAAGAGGACTTAAAATTTGTTTAGAAATAACATTAAGCTTAGCCATAGTTATTGATTCTGCTATGTCTTGAAGTTTGTTTGGTGAATGTACTGGATGTATTGGAAGGTTTCTTGCTCTGTGCGAATTTTGTTTTGTATAGTTGAATGGTATCTGTTGAGAAAATTCTCTAACATACCCTGTTGTTCGTTTATATGCTTTGTAATGTTGTCAAATCTTTGTGCCATTTCTTGGTTAATTGCTGTTTGTAGACTTAAATGTTTGTCTAGAGTGTTTTGGTTATTTCTAAGGATTTCAATATCTTTGTTAATAGCAATTGCATCGCTTTCGTCCATGTTCCCAGTTATGCTTTTTATTACTGTGCCTAGGCCATTTATTAATCCCCTCTTATTTCTTGTTTTTGGTGTGATTATGTCTAATTGTCTATTGAGTTCTTTAAATTTGAAATTTGTTATTTCGATCATGAGGCTAAAATTTTTATTTCTATTGATTATTTCAACTGACGTTTGTATCTTTTTGATGCTTTTTTCATATTGATCTAAGTCGACTATGTGGAGAAGGTTTGTATAAGATTCGACTATTCTTGCTGGTCCGAGACCAAGTGGTAGAATTCCTTTACTATTCGTTAGGTCCTGGATTTCTATTTTCTGGGCTGACGTTAGTAGGAATCTGAAATTTACGTTTTCGTTTTATTTTTGATTTGTGCAATTTTTTATTTTTTGAAGTAATTAATGTTACCCTATTATTTTTTGTAACAGCTTGTTTACTAAACCTAGGGGTTAGTTTATTTCTCCTACATTCTCTGCGAAATATAATTGAACCTTCTTTAATGCTTTGTGGACTTATTCTGTTTCTATTGAGTTTCTCTATATTTTTTGAAACTTGTTTATCTATCTGTTCTTTGACTGAAGAATATAGCTTGGTTTGGAATTCATTCAATTTTTCTAAATAATCGTGTACATTGTCTGAACCTATGTGTTTAAATTTGTATGTCCGGCCATAAAATAACTCGAAGGGGGTTAATTTAGTGGCTGAATGAATAGCATTGTTATATGTTATAAGTGTTTCGTGTAGAATATCTTGGTGGGATCTGGTTTTATTTTTACTGAAGATAATTCTATATATTTCTGTTAACGTAGAATGCATTCTTTCTACGGGTGAGTTACTGCTGCTTTGTTGATATGAAGTGATATGATGTTGAACATTGAATTGTGTACAAAAGTCTTTAAATATAATGGAGGTGAATTCTGCTCCTTGGTCTGTAATAAGTTTAAGTGGTATGCCGTGAAGGCTCATAAAATGTTTTAAGGATGTTATGATTGTTAAGCTATTTCGATCAGGTATGGTAAAAGCGGATCCGAATTTCGAAAATTTATCTATTATTGTAAGAATTTGTTTATTATTGATAGTGTAAATATCGGCATGAACAATATCTAGGGGTTTTGTTGGGTTCTCTGGAATTTGGTATTCGATTTCCTGTGGTTTTCTGTCATACTTAGAAATTTGGCATATATTGCAATTATTAATGATTTTGGTGATTTTGTGTTTTAAATGTGGGAAAAAGTAATCTCGTTTCAAATGCTGTATTGTTTCATTTATGCCTCTATGGTTGGAGTTTAAATGATAATCATTAATTAATTTATCCTGGTCGTCATCGTTGGAAATGTCTTCTAGTATTTCTGTGCATCTTATTAATTTAAAGACCCTAGACTGTGAAAACAATTTTGAAAATGTGGATTGAATGAGACGAAAGACATCGTCGTCCTTTGTGAAAATTGCTGTTAATTTATTGGGTGGAAGATATTGTTTAAAAATGTTTACTATACTGTTTTCTGTAAATTCTGGTGATCTAATGGTACGTCTTTGTTTATTGCGAAATGGGACAGAAAGGGAGATCAGAGGGGTTTGGCATGATTTCTCAAGAATTAATTGAAAATTGAATATGTTTAGTGGTTGTTCCGAGATTGGTATTCCGTCATCTAGATTTTCTTGGCCAGAATGGACCGTTGAGCCTCCGGTAGCTTGTGCAGAGGAAGATTCGTTGATATTGATCTCAATATTTGTTTTGTCTTCTAATTTCACTCTGCTTAGAGCATCTGCATTTGTGTTTTCTCTACCTTTTTTGTAGAAGACTTCGTATTCGAATTCCTCAAGCTTAAGTCGCCATCTGATGAGTTTTGTATTTGTATCTTTTAACGAAAAAAGCCACGTTAGAGGTTTGTGGTCTGTGACAATCTTGAACTTCCTTCCAAAGAGGTATGGGCGAAAGTATTTCGTAGCCCAATAGATAGCTAACAACTCCTTCTCTGTTGTGCTGTAATGGATTTCTGTGTCTGATAATGTTCTAGATGCATAGCATATGGGTTTATCGGATCCTATGGATCCTTGGCTTAGGACGGCTCCTATAGCGAAATCGCTTGCATCTGTTGTGAGTACAAAAGGTTTCTCAAAATCTGGGTATTGAAGTAAAGGATCATTCATAAGAATGTCCTTACAATGTTTGAAGCAATTAACGTATCTTTCGTTAAGAACTATGCGTTTGTCTTTTTTTAGGCATTCGGTAAGAGGTTTGGTTATTTTAGCAAAATCCTTAACGAATTTCCTATAATAACCGAATAACCCTAAGAAAGATTTAATTTGTGTGGTTGTTTTGGGAAAAGGGTAATTTTGTATAGCCTTGATTTTATCAGGGTTTGGTCTGACACCATTTGGTGTAACCACATGTCCAAGGAAACTTACCTCTTTTTTTAGAAATTCGGACTTGTCGAGCTGTATTTTTAGGTTTGAATTGCGAAGTCTTGCAAAAATGTTTTGCAAATTTTCAATATGCTCCTGAAGGGAAGTTGAATAGATAATGATATCATCCATATAGACTAAACAGGTTTTCCCTTGTAAGTCTCTTAAAACGTTGTCCATCACTCTTTGGAAGGTGGATGGCGCGTTTTTAAGGCCAAATGGCATCCTTATGAATTCATAATGCCCATGGTCAACTGTAAAGGCTGTTTTGCTTATGTCTCTTGGATCGATTTCGATTTGGTGAAAACCAGATGCAAGATCCAAGGTTGTTGAAGGTTGTAAAGTAATTAGATCGACCTAATTTGTCAAGGATGTCCGTGATATTTGGGAGTGGGTAGCGATCACCAATGGTTTTATCGTTTAGTTTTCGATAGTCGACCACTAATCGCCATTTTTGTTTGCCTGAGGCGTCTTTCTTTTTTGGCACGATCCAAATTGGGCTACTCCAAGGGGAGTAACTTGGACGTATTATGCCTTGTTTTAAGAGGTCATGGATCTGCGATTGAATTTCGGTTTTGTGTATTTCCGGATATCGGTAAGACCTTGTGTATACAGGTATATCGTCTGTAGTTCGTATGCGGTGTTTGACTTCATTTGAAAACGTTAAGTTTTCTCCTGGTTTAAAGAAGATGTCATCAAATTTTCGACAGAGTTTTATCAGGGCTTTTTCTTCTTCGAAATTAAGGTGGTTAGTTCTTATGAGATTTTTTATATCATAAGTCTCTAGGAGCTCTGTGTCATTTGTGGGATATTGAATGTTAATGTTGTGAACTTCTTGAAAATTATATTGTTGAACTTTGAGTGGTTGTTCTAAAAAGAATTTCTGGTTCCCGTTCGATAAGTTAATAACTTCTATGTGACAGTACCAATTTGATGCCTTAGCGACTCCTTCTGGAATTTTTAAGGTGTCACCTATTTTGGTTGTTGGAACATAGATGTCACCATTTTCAATGTCTACAGGAATTTTAGCAACTATTTTTGAGTTAGGTGGGATGTCCTGAACTTGAGACACAAAGTTAGGTTTAAAGATAAGTGGTATTTTTGCATGCTTTGTTTCTAAAATTTTGTCTTTGAGGTTAACTTTAGCTTCAAGCATTTTAAGTATTTCTAGTCCTATAAGGCCATCAAAATAATTATGGAACTTAAAGACTAGGAAATCGAATAAAGCCTTTGTGTTGAATTCTGAAAATGCGGTTAGTTTTACCTTAGTTTGGAGTTGGTGTTTACCAAGAATTGTCGAGATTGTAACTGGTGGTATTTTCTGGTGAAACTGGGGGTTTGTATATTCTGGATTTATGAAACTAGTGGAGGCACCAGTATCAATGAGAAATTTAAGAGTTTTTCCATATGGAAATTGTATGTTTATATATGGTAAGCTACTTGAGCCATGTTTATTTATCTCTAAATATCCTATTTGTTTACCGAGGCTTGTTATGGAAAATTTCCGTCATTGATTTCATTAATGTTATTAGGACTATTATTTATGACGGGGGTGTAATGATCTAATTGTAGATAATTATTTTCATTTAATTCTGGTACATCTTCTATTGTATGTTCTTGGAATGGTATATATTGTTCTGTGTTATATATTTCTTCATCTGTCGGTTCTACATTATAGGCTTCCCTCGTTATTGGTTTATAGTTATTTCTATTAAAGGTGTTTTGCCCGTGGGATAATTGGGTGTTTCTAGTGTTTCCGCTAGCACTGGATATGGACATCGGTGTGGGATTGGGTTGGGGTTTATTAAAGGTTTTAGGAGTAAAATTATTCGTATTTGGTGTTGGATAATAATAATTGTGTGGGTTACTGAAATTCTGATTCCTTGGGTTAAATGAATTATGCAAATTATTCAGATTTTGGTTAAAATTTTGATTTCTTGGTGGAAAAGGTTTATATGTGGTATTAAAATAGTTGTTAGGATTTTGATTTGGGGTAGGTTGGTTTTGGAATGGCCTTGATAACGTGTTATTCGCGAAAAAGTTATTGGTGGATGGGTTAGTATAGCCCGTAAAAGGTTGAATAGGTGTGATTGGATATTGTTTTCGATAAGAATTATTTATTCTTGATATGAACTGCGTTGTGTTAGATATTCTTGTATTCATAGCACTATACTTCATATAGAATGTGTTTTGTTCCTTGATACAGAAACTAAATGCTTCAGGAAGACTACTGGGCTTCATTGCTCTAATAGTTGATCCTGTTGGTTCTTTTATTGAGGTCAAGAATGCATTTAGACACATATCTGAGTACAACTGAATTTTTGCTTGTATAACGTTAACATCCTTTTCGTGGATGTGTATATGGTTATTTAATGTAGAAAGTATTTCAACAATCTTCGAATAAAATTGTTCAATTGTTTCGTTTCCTTGTTTCAAAGAATGCAAATCTCTGATCAGGGATGTTTCATTTCTCTTATCAGAGTAATGTAAGATAAGGTTATTTTTTATTTCGCTCCAATCTAATGGTGTCCCAAACATGTTGAGCACCTCGTTTGCTTCATCTATTATCTTATTTCTAATTGCTCTAAGTATTACATTTGCGTATGGGGTATTGCTAACGTGTTTCATTACGTGAAGTATTTCTTCAATGTTTTTTATAAATTCATGTAGAAGTCGAGGATTTCCATCGAATTTAGGAAGATCCTTGATGGCATCCGGAATTTTAAGTGAATTAAGAATATTATTAATATTAAGTAAATTTATTTCCTGACTTTGTACAGATTGTTTCTCAGACTCTTGTTCAAGATTATTGCCATTGGTTCCGTTTGCTGCGGCGCTACCATTGGCGTTGTTTAATGTTTCATTTGACTTCATTGTGTCATATGAATTAGGTATTCCAAAAAGGTTTATTGTACTATTTTCTATACTCATATTTAAGTCCTCTTCACTACTACTTTCTTCTTTTATATAATTTACTATACGGAGCTACGAGTTTACTTTTATTTTTCTTTCTTAATATACAAAATGTATTCATTAAATGAAAGGTAAATTTGATTCGCACAAAAAAAAAAATATTTTTCACTTTAGGGTTTGGGATGGGGTATGTGATCAAAGATACAATTTAAGGGACTTACATGCAAGTGGTCAAAATTGTTATCATTTTCCTGTGTTTTTTTTTTGTATTGGATGTTTTTTTTGTTGTTCGTTTCCAAGGTAAAGGATTCAAATCCACCACCTATGTGTTCCTTGGTCCTTTGTTGAGTTAGTTTGCTCCGATATTCCTTCGGTGGTCACGATGCTTTTTGATTCTAATGATGCTGCTCCAACACTCACACTTTTAACCAATGTTTTTTTTTTTTTTTTTTTTTTTTTTTTTTTTTTTTTTTTTTTTTTTTTTTTTTTTTTTTTTTGATTGGGTCTGTATTAGTTAATAATCAATATACACTTGATATACAGATTTAAAATACAAGTTAACGAATTATTATGATTTTTACTAAGCTTTTTTAATAAACCGCACCAAAAATTTCTCAAAACGATCGCGAACTCAACTTTCGACTGCGCCAGTTATGGGTTCAACCTTCCGTTTACAGAAAAAAAAACAAATCTTCTAACTGACAGAGCTTCGCTCTATTGAATTTTATTGAACAAAATGACACCTCTTTAATCTTTTACATTTCATTTTATACATTCTTCTCTTACTTAGAATAATAAAAAGATACAATGCTCTATTATATAAATGTGCTTACTTGCAGAAACGACTGTGTGACCAAAATGTGAACAAAAATGCTAAATGTACAAAAATAATTTATAGTGTAGGTTTTCTTCATGGGATTTAAAAATGCAAAAATGTGAACAAAAATGCTAAATGTACAAAAATGATTTATAGTGTAGGTTTTCTTCATGGGATTTAAAAATGCAATATAATAATGAAAAGTAATGTAATCTGATAATCTATAATCATATTTTATTTGTTACGTTGTGGTTGTGGAGACATCGTAACTCGCGCACTCCACACGAAGGACCAACCTTTTCAACAAACTCTTTCTTTAGCTCCTTGGAAGCCACTCCTGCCTTCTTGCTGTTAACAACAACAGACCAAGTTTCAGCTGCTTTCTGATGTACCACTTCTTTGAAAAGAGCTGGAGGCCCATCCACCGGGAATAAAATTGGTCTTGCAACTTGTGCAAAAGAAGGACGACTAACGGACGGACATGTGGCCTCAGAGTTATTTACTTCCACAATTTGGCCTGAGGAAGAAGCCAGAACACCAAGGACCGACTGAGTTGCATTGAGAAGGGTTCTTGGCTTAGGTACAGGGGTACACAGTGAGTCCTTCCTATCAGACCCCTGAAATATGTCAAGACGCCCTTTCAAGCGTTCATTCTCCCCCAAAAGCCTCACAATTAATTCCTCATAATTACTAGAAATTTCAAAAATTTCCCCAGAAATACCCGCATCAATATTCCCACCCTTTATCAAATTACATATTTTAATTTTGATCCGACCGATCTGCTGCAAAAAATTTTCATTATTCTTATAAATGCTTACCGTGCGTGGTGCTTGCACACCAGCACCATGGTTGGATGTTTTCCCGCTGGTCTTTTTTCCTCCTTTATTCTCCTTAACAACATCCTGTTCAGGTACTTCTACCTCGGCAGCCGGAGGGACAACTTTATTATTCAACTTAAAGGCAGAGACATCCTGTTGCAACTCTACATCATTGGTGGCCTTTTCTTTTTTGTCCTTCTTATTTAATTCTTCTTCGCATTCTTCTGCTTTTCTTTTTAAGGAGGCCTCCTCATACTCCATTTCACCGTTTTTGTTAGGAACTACTGCAGATGTTCCCGCAGAACTATCACCATTAACAGCAGCAACTTCGGCTTGTTCGCACTTATTATTTCCAATCTTCCTTTTTTCCTTCAGCGCGTCTACTTGAGCTGCAAATTCTGCAGCAGCAGCAGCTACAGCTTGTTTCTTTTTCTTCTTCTCCATTCTCAACCGAGTTTTTTCCTCTTTCTTCCTTTGCTCCATATATCCAGATTCCGAGCCAGTTGTTTTCAAAAATTCACTGACTCTTGATCTACTCTTTTGGGCTACTTCCTTGAAGTCAGAATCCGAATCAAAATTCGTCGTCGGCCCGCAATCTTTATCTTCCTCAAACATTTTCACTTATTTAAAAACAACAATAAAAACAATACCACCGCCGATGGTATTTACCAGCGAGGGTATTAATTTAAAATTACACTTCCGTCCTTTTTGACCCTAATAAAATAGGGACACACAAAAAGGCACACGAAAAATCTTCACTCACTTAGTGTTTCTGGGAAACTACCCTCGCACTCAATATCACAAAATGTTTACAGTGTTTCTGGAAATTAATCCTCGCACTAATGACCTTTTTCAACCTTTTTAAGAAAAGGGACACCAGGTGTTCAATGCAGGTATATAAAATATACCTGCCACACAAAATACCCGAACCGAAAAAATTGACCTTTTTCAACAACACAAATTCCAAGAATTCGATCACCGCAACCACTCTTCGACCAACCGTAATTAAAATTTACCAACAACGGAGCGAACACGTCCGAACCGTTTGACGACTAAATTTCAACTGAGTGGTAGCACCAGAAGGAACTGGTGCCACAGTCAAACTCTCCTTTGGAGGAGCCTCCACCACCAAGACCCTTTCCGGAGCCTTAGCAGGAGTGACATCCACCCCAGAAGTGCCAGACACGGGCACCACATCCCCACTGCCACCAGCCACTACCAGAGGCTCCCCGGAAGAAGCCACCAACACCTCCACCTCCTGTGCAGCCACCACCGGAGCAGTTGGACCAGGTGACCCCTCCGAAGAAGAAAGGGGAACAACGTGGATCTTCCTAGGCAACAGAGAATCGGAGGCTGACGACTCAGCCTTCCCCTCCCTTGCCACCCTTCTCCTTTTCAAGGACTCAACCCTCTCACACTCCATGGCAGAGTCAACCGCCGACGAGCTTTCGGCTGATTCCATAGCCAGCTTGTCTTTCTTCTTTTTCCCCTTCTTCTTCCTGAGGTTGACAGCCTCCTCCTTTACTTTTTCGTCCTTGAGGAACTTCTTCCTCAACGAGGCAACGCTAGGCTTAACAAAAGCCTCACCCTCGCTCTCACAGTCACTTGTGAGACCAACATAGGCTGCCATGCTTGAAAATTAATTTTCAAAAGTGGCAACCACGAAAAATATTTTTGCCTCAGTTGGCAACTATTTTTTCCAAAAATTTTTGAAAATTTTTTTCAAAAAATTTTGCCTCAGGTGGCAACAATGGCAACCAAAAAATTTTATATTCTACCGTAGTTGGCAACCACGGTAGCAAAATTTTGTTAAATGGAAAATTCCACTCACCTTACTCAACAGCCAATCACAATTTAGCTTTTAAATGCAAAATTAGTCAATGACTTACCACTTGCTTCAGCCAATGGCAATGAAGCTTCTATATGAAAATCACAAAACAATTGGTTATTGACCAATCAGAAAAAATCTAATTTCTATCGCACTAGAGCCCGCACAACACAACCTTCTGTCTCAAAGGTTAATTTAAGACTGACTTCAGAAGGACAATCACCTTTGCACATTTCCATTCCAGTGGGAAATAATTTTCCCTGAAGCAGCTCGAGTAAAGAGCCATCAGGTATTCGGGGATCGCTGCCCAGATGGCTTTCACCATCTCGTCAGTCAGTCCATCAAATCCCGGTGACCTCCTCGATTTAAGTCTAGCAACGGCACAGCCAATTTCCCCTTCTCTTACCAAAGGAGCAAAATCATGCAAGTCCTCAGAGGGACCTACATGACCAACACCCCTGGGGAAGGACTTCATTAAGGCAGTCACAGAGTCCTTCCATGATGTGAGAACAAGTCCCCCATCATGAATGGTCCCTATATCCGACGAACACGATAGAGTTGACCCCAAGGGTCTTCTCGGTGCTCATCAGTGAAGTACCTCCACTCATCGTTCTTGCTACGAGCTAGCATTCTTTTATAATTAGCCAAGCCATGCCGAAAAGCAATCATCTATTATGACAGCAGCATTAATACTACTATCAACAAACGCCCGCATAGAGCCAGGCAATTACGACCCCATTGGAGACATGGTTCTTGCACTAAGGCAAAACTACACTTAGCACGACGCATTGACTGCCCTAACTCACACATGTTCGCAAAACACCCCTGACAATTAATTTGGAATAATTTGACTGCCATTTTAATTTTTGGAATTTGCCCTGGCTACCGCTGTACTGAAGATAAGGGCATGCATCAGACAACATAAGGTGGCTAGCTGCAAACCCCCTAAAATCGCAATCCCTACAATGAATAGGATTGACACAATCATAAGAGATATGCCCTTCCTGACCACAACGCTTGCAAATATTAACGCCTTTACAATCACCAACACGATGGTTCATACTGTGACATCTAAAGCAAGTTGAAATAGGAGAGTATTCCCTAACCATGAAAGAGAAGTATTCAACACTACCGGCCTTGCGAAGAGTTCCAACTACCCTTTCACTTCCCTCAAGGATGACCGTAACCAAACCATCTTCCTTATTATCCCACAACTTGGAAACAATTTTAACTTCCTTAGAGAACTCATCATCCGACAACTCACTTAAATTCAACTTATGCAAATCCCTCATGAACTCATCCACACTAATTCGCTTCTCAACTTTCACAACTTCAATTTTCAGCAGAATTTGCCTTACCTCCACCGTCATACCACATTCAACACATTTTTTATTCTTCGCAACTTTATTACGTTCAGTAATAGTTGGAGAACTAATTATTACCGCGCCCTTCTTTGCTTCTTTAATCGCGTGAACGCGAACATCCAAAGATGGACCTACTTCCTTAATCAACCTTTTCTTGACTTCCGAAGAGGATTCAGAATTCTTCCCCCTTACAACAACCGACCATGTTGATTCAACGGGTTCAATAAGGGGAGGCGGACACACAGCAGATGCCTCAGCAGAATTTATCTGCGCAACAGACGCACGACCTAATAGGGGGCCTGAGGGACCAGACAACTTGCTTATTGCAACACGAGATGGACCGGGACAACACTAGAAGCACCAACTGGGCGAACCTGAGAGGAAACAGCAGGGGGAATAACCTTTGGGGCACGACTTGGAGGGGAGACAAGGGCAGGAACATGCAAGACAAAACCCGCCTCTTCATTTTTCTGGATAATTTCCAGTCGTCCTTTGAGACGTTCATCTCACAATTATGAGAAACCTCCACCATTTGACCTAAAATTTCCGAGTCAAAACCACCACCTTTAATCAAACCAACAACAATATTTTTGATCTGGCCGATCTGCTGCAAGAAATGATCTTGATTAGTATCATCATAATACTAACAACCCTTACTCGGCCTACCAGCATTTTGGTCAAGTAATTTTCCCTTCGTTGCTTTCTTCAATTTCCTGGACTCCTTCTTGCTAGGCTCCTGTTCTTCGAGGGGCACTGGTACCTCCTCTTTCTTGTCTTTCTTGAACACTTCATCAGCATCACTTTCGCCCTTTGCGCACAGTGTGCACCCTGACACCCACAGCGGGCACTAGTTGCTCCACTACCCTCCTTTGTGACTTCAGCAGGGGTATCATTTTTCCTACCCCTGACCACCACCGACCATGTCTCGGTAGGTTTGACAGGCTGAACGTCAGGTAGTAACACCTGAGTCTTACCTACCAAACCACCCGAGACCGTGGCCGAGGTATCAATTTACCTAAACGAAGGCCGCTCAGCCACACCCAGGCCCATGGGAACACCCAAAGACCTGACAGGCCCAATTGGCCTGGCAGCATCCTTAGGTGCCACCACCGACACTTTAGCGGAGGAGAAACCACCCTCCAGCCGCCCCCTGAGCCTTTCGTTGGCCCCCGAGAGACCCATAATTAGGGTCTCATACTTAGAGGCCAACTCAACCACCTCACTGCCAACCTGAGGGCACCTTCCAATCGAGCCTGCCATAAGCAGCTTGATCTCCATGCACCTTGCCATGACACTAGCCAGAGTCAGACTTTCGTCCAAACTCTCACCAGTGCCAGACAAGGCGACAGAGCCGCTCTTAGCTGGCCCCACAGAAGGGGGAAGCGCAACTGACCCCTTTCTTAGGTCATCGCCAGCAGTGTTAGCCCCAGAAGGAACTGGTGCCACAGTCAAACTCTCCTTTGGAGGAGCCTCCACCACCAAGGCCCTTTCCGGAGCCTTAGCAGGAGTGACATCCACCCCAGAAGTGCCAGACACGGGCACCACATCCCCACTGCCACCAGCCACTACCAGAGGCTCCCCGGAAGAAGCCACCAACACCTCCACCTCCTGTGCAGCCACCACCGGAGCAGTTGGCCCAGGTGACCCCTCCGAAGAAGAAAGGGGAACAACATGAACCTTCCTAGGCAATAGGGAATCGGAGGCTGACGACTCAGCCTTCCCCTCCCTTGCCACCTCCCTTGCAGCCCTTCTCCTTTTCAAGGACTCGATCCTTTCACACTCCATGGCAGAGTCAACTGCCGAGCTATCGGCTGAGTCCATAGCCAACTTATCTTTCTTTTTCTTCCCTTTCTTCTTCCTGAGGTTGACAGCCTCCTCCTTTACTTTTTCGTCCTTGAGGAACTTCTTCCTCAACGAGGCAACGCTCTGAGGCTTAACAAAAGCCTCACCCTCGCTCTCACAGTCACTTGTGAGACCAACATAGGCTGCCATGCTTGAAAATTAATTTTCAAAAGTGGCAACCACGAAAAATATTTTTGCCTCAGTTGGCAACTATTTTTTTTCCAAAATTTTTGAAAAAAAATTTTCAAAAAAATGTTTGCCTCAGGTGGCAACAATGGCAACCAAAAAATTTTATGTTTTGCCGCAGTTGGCAACCACGGTGGTAAAATTTTGTTAAATGGAAAATTCCACTTACCTTAATCAACAGCCAATCACAATTTAGCTTTTAAAATTCTAAATTGGTCAATGGACTTACCAGTTGATCCAACCAATCACAATTAAGCTTCTATTTATAATTCTCAAAAAATTGGTTCATGAACCAATCACAAAATCACTCGATAAAAATCGCGCACAGCACCAAACAACCTTCCGCTTCAAAGGCTAATTTGAAACTGACTTCAAATGTACAGTATGAAAATAAGCTTATCGTGGACACCTGTCAATTAAGACTTAAATTCCACGAGGAGTCCAAGCTCGCGACTTATGGCTACACAAAGGACAACACAAAAACTACTACTACAGGTTGTAACAGGTTAGTTCGCGCATGTACATGCATGTGCTATACCCCCCGTGTTCTCCCACACGCCCAGCAGGCACCCCATTCCCCACACATCCTCCTACCACAGATCATGCCCAATCGCCACTAAGCTCAAAAACTTAGGACAAAAGGCGCCTTCACCACAGCAGGAGGCAGCGTTGGAGTGAAACCATAACAGGCGGTGAAAAAGGTCAGGATGGGACCTTTCAGCCCCCCTCCCGCCCAATCATTCACCTGTCATAGGTTCACGGAGTTGCGGGTATGACCCAACCTGCCGCAACAAGAGAACCTGAAGGAGTATGCAGCAGTCACACTATTTCCATGTCAATCTCGGGCGATTATCCAAGATAAGATGTAAACAAGGAATCAAGTCCTGCCAACAAAGATCCACAATGGAAGAACCCCTTATTACCCTGCAGTGCCTAAAAACGAGGAAAACAATGCCATTATTGTCGACGAGTATGGAATACTCGCTCAGCAAAGATGGCTAGACTTCCAGCCGTTTCCCTTGTACAGAGAACTCGACTGAAATCCCAAGCGTCATCTACTCGCCTCACACCCATCGCAGTGAGATTCCTGTGGGAGTCATATCGCTGACACTCAGTCAACACATGCCTCCAATCCTCTCTCGCAGCTCCACACGCACATTCCGCCGAGTCAGCCAAGGTCCTCTCATGCAAAAATGCATTAAGGGAACCATGACCAGTCAGCAGAAAGCCCGTGAAGAGTGAGAAATCCAGGCATTCTCGATCGCACGCCCTCCTGACATCTGGGAGAAACTGGAAGGTGGTCCTCCCCTTCTCGCTTTCAGTCCAACGGGACTGCCACCTGGAGAAGACACAATCCCTCAGCAACACCTTCCTCTCGGAAATACCCATGCCACTAGCCCCGACGCATTCTTCCCAGTCGGATGCCGAGAGAGGCCACTGCTTCCGTAACCTGGAAGCGATGCCTTTACGCATCAATTCCAGGTCAAGCGGAGGCACACCGGCCAACACCTGCAGAGCCTCCGTAGAGACAGTTCTGCAGACCCGAAGCGAACCAAGAAGCATGATCCTCTGACTAGAGAGAATCATACTTCTTCCTTTCACTGTCTTAGCAATGTCGTACCATATAGACGCGCCAAATGTTGCACAAGCAACAAGTAGCCCATTATATACAATACGACCTGCAGACCTAGAAAGGCCCCAGTCGCACTTCAGAACCCGACTGACTGCCGGCACAAGAGAGGTGAGCCTCGATCTCACCTGTTCAAGGTGAGGAAAGAAGTTCATTCTCTCTCCGATGGTGATTCCAAGGTACCTGACTTTCGTCACATACCTTAGAGTCACCCCGCCAGCTCTGACAGTTGGATGCCGGTTCAAGGACAATTTGCCCTTGAGTAGCATCATGGATGTCTTTTCCACAGCAACATCCACCCCAACAGCCGCACCCCAGGCACCTACCATGCCCATAACCTCCGTACCCCTACTTTCCAGCGCAGCACGAGACTGGCCTTCGATAAGGATGAGAAGATCATCAGCATAAGCAATGCACCTACAGTACGACTGCCACGAGGAAAGCTGCTGCAGCAGAGTATCCATCATGAGGTTCCAAATATATGGACCCCCGATAGACCCCTGAGGACATCCTCTCTCGACAACCACGGAGACAGAATCGACAGGGCCAACAACACGGGCGGTCCTGCCAGAGAAGTAGCTCCTCCAGATAGCAGCCTCGCGGCAACCCACCTCAAGCAACCTCCGTTCGACAACCGACCAGTCAAGGTAATCAAATGCGCCCTTGAAGTCGACAAAGATGCCGAGCACATACTTGCATGCCGATCCCTCAACAGATTCTCGAACGCGCAGCCATGCATCTTCGACACTGCGACCTGGTTGAAAACCAAACTGGAATGGACACTGCTCAGGGACGCTCTCCATCAGTCTGTCAACCAAGACCCTTTCCAGCACTTTTCCAAGTACTGGAAGGAGACTGATTCCACGATAGGATCTAGGACTAGTCCTGATCCTATCATTAGACTTCAGAAGGACAATCACCTTTGCACATTTCCATTCCAGTGGGAAATAATTTTCCCTGAAGCAGCTCGAGTAAAGAGCCATCAAGTATTCGGGGACCGCCGCCCAGATGGCTTTCACCATCTCGCCAGTCAGTCCGTCGAATCCCGGTGACTTCCTCGATTTAAGCCTAGCAACGGCACAGCCAATTTCCCCTTCCCTCACCATTGGAGCCAAATCATGCAAGTATACGGATGGACCCACATGACCAGCACCCCTGGGAAAGAAGGAATTCATTAGAGCAGTCACAGAGTCCTTCCATGATGTGAGTACGAGTCCCCCATCATGGATGGTCCCTATATCCAAGGACTTTCTTCCCCGACAAACACGGTAGAGTTGACCCCAAGGGTCCTCTCGGTGTTCCTCAGTGAAAGCCCTCCACTCATCGTTCTTGCTACGAATCAACATCCTTTTGTACTCGGCCAACCCTTGCCGATAAGCAAGTTTTGACCGATCCAAGTCTGCAGACCCACATCGCCTACAGGTTTGGAAATGCTTGCGCAATCTCCTCACCTGCAGACGCTTAGCATGAAGTTCAGATGTCCACCACCTAACCCTTCTTGGATTCACCTTGCGGATCCTCCGGAAAAGTTGGTCATTGACATCCCATACGCATCCATTTAGCAAGGCAACCTTACCATCAACTCCCAAACGTTGAAAGGCATCAAGTGATATTGACATGACCTTTCTCGCAACTTCACTCTGATACAATGCCCAATTGACATTGTGCAGAAACCAACGCTTCTCATCCCGATCCACGCCGGCATTCCGATCACTGTCAGAGCGAGTAATCTCAACCTGCATGAGGCTGTGGTCACTCACTCCTTCAGCTCTCCGAATAGACCAACGCAAATCAAAGCTGCGAAGTGCCGGCAAGTTTGCCAGGGTGACGTCAATATCACTCTGCCCGTTCGGGCCATCGAAATTGTACAGGTCACTAGGTTCGTTGAGAACGGCCAGACGATTGGCGGTAATTAGATCGCTTAACAGAATTCCCCTGCTGGCACTGTGAGATTGGGATGCACGATCCGTCATCTTACTGTACCAAACAGGAGACACTGCATTAGCGTCAATACCAAAAATCGCAGGCACATTTCCAGCCAAACCGAGTAATCTTTCAAGGTATACCAAGTATGGCTCAATGTCAAGGGCATGCTTAAAGTATAGACTGCTCAAAAACAGTCTACCAAAGCTACCCTCAACATTCACGCATACTCCATGCTCGCTAGAGTCGATAAGTGAACACACAGTGTTTGAATCGTTCACCACAACAGCGGCATAGCCCCTGGTGTCAGAGAACGATCGCATATGCGCTGGCAGACCCCTTACCTGTCCGTGGACAAGATAAGGTTCCTGCAACAGCGCAAAGCTACACTGCATGCTGGTTAGCAACTGTCCCAATTCAAACATGGCTGCCCGGGCACCCTGGCAGTTAAATTGTAATAATTTAACTCCCATTTTAGTGCCTAGTACGCGCTATTTCCACTGCGGCAGCATAGACAGGACAGTCCATGCTTAGCATATAGTGTCCCGCCGGGCTTCCTCTAAAGTCGCAATCGCGACAATGGATTGCATTAACGCAAACCGCTTTAGAGTGGCCCGACTGTCCACAACGCATACACCTGTTTCTGCCTGCACTTGCTCGTCCAGTGGTCCAAACTGAGGCACCGATTGCACCAAGAGACCAAGGATTTCTCAAATATGGGGAATGAGAAATGCTTTATATAGCACCTCCCACCCTCCAAGAGCAACCCCCTAGCCCGAGGACTGCACTCGAGGACAGCGTTAACTAGTCCTTCCCCAGTCGTCCAAGGATTGGCGAGGGTAACCTCCCTATTGAAGTCCTCCTTGGTGAGCTTGCATAAGTTCAACTTATGCAACTCCACAAGGAAGTCCTCAGGAGAGATCCTCCTCTCCACCCTGGAAACAATAAGGGGAACGCCCCTGTTGGATACTGCCGAAAGACCAACAGCCTCAAGCTTTTCATGCCTAAGGAAAGCATTGCGCTCGTCAATCGAGGGCAAGCTGACCCGCACGCCACCCTGTTTATCAGTGCGCACAGTGTGCACCCTGACACCCACCGCGGGCACGAGTTCTTCAACAACCCTCTTCTTCACCTCTTCAACAGACTCATTTTTCCTACCTTTAACTACCAGCGACCATGTCTCAGTCGGCTTGGCCAGCTTAACGTCAGTGTCTCGATCCCTTTATTAAATAAAACACGGTACGAATTTTATTGTGGGAAAAATATAATTAAAAAACCCACATTTATTATCTCCGGTTTTAAAAGGTTGAAAAACATGACCTGTTCGCCTGATGGACGAAACAAGACTAAAACTCATATAAATTACATGTCAAAAGAAAAGCCAAAAACGCTGATGTGCTGAATTCTCCTGAATTCTCTGGTTTCAGTGCTGACATGAATGGCCAGTGTTGCCATTCGTAACAGTCCCGGCTAAAAACATCGTTTTTATATATTGTCCTCCTGGTCAATTGGTAAAATGCATAGCTTTTGCACGGGCCGGTTCAATTTGTTGGTTGCAGTTTGCACTATGACGTTTCTGACCAAACCGTCCCGACCTGGGAGCAGTTCACATACCCTAGCCATTGCCCAGCTAGCTGGTGGGAAGTTCTCGCTCTTGAGAACTACTAATTGTCCTACTTTTAAGTTTTCCTTGATTTTCCTCCATTTTTTCCGCTCCTGCAGAGTGGTCAAATATTCTGACTGCCATCTAGCCCAGAAATGATTAACCATTTGGTGTCGCTCCTTCCATAGCTTAGCTCCTGCTGTATCTGGTCTTCCATCTAATCTGAAAGGAAGAGGTAAAATTAAGGGTTTACCCACCATAAAATGTCCCGGCGTTAACGCCTGAACGTCCATTGGATCGTCACTCAGAGGGTGCAGAGGTCTAGAGTTAAGGATGACTTCTATCTGAGTAAGAAGTGTTCCGAACTCCTCATAAGGCAATATCCTTTGCCCAACTATCCTTTTGTGATGTAAATACTCCAGTGCATCTTTATCTGAAAAGACTTTTAAGGCTTTATTTAGTTCTTTAGATGCGCCAACGAAATCCGTTCCATTGTCGCTAAACATCCTTTCACATCTTCCCCTCCTGGCAATGAACCTTTCATATGTATCTATGAAGGCCATAGAAGATAAATCTGTGACAGGTTCGATATTTATTGCTCTAGTCCTTAGGCATACAAATATTGCTATCCCATATTCACAATTGTACCTCCTGTACCAAAGAATATAAAAATATATGTACATCCTGTATCATATATTGAAATCTGTACATCCTGTACAAAAATATAAAAATATATATGTGTACCCTGTACAAAAATATAAAAATATATGTACATCCTGTATCATATATTGAAATCTGTACATCCTGTACAAAAAATATAAAAATATATGTACATCCTGTATCATATATTGAAATCTGTACATCCTGTACAAAAATATAAAAATATATATGTACACATCCTGCACAAAAATATAAAAATATATGTACCCTGTACAAAAATATAAAAATATATGTACATCCTGTATCATATATTGAAATCTGTACATCCTGTACAAAAATATAAAAATATATGTACATCCTGTGTGCACATTCCATTAGCAATCCTGCTAATCTTGATCCATTAGCTACGATTGCCGGATGTTTCATCTCGTAATCGATTTCCGACCTACCTAACCTTCCCCCTACCCGCAAGATATTATTTGTATCCAGTATCGGCTTTAAGCTCATTATTTTACTCTTCTCCGGAAGCGTTTGTCCTGCTTTAAGTGCCGTAATTTCCTTATTGTAATAATCTTGTTGACTAATACGTATTAAATGTTCCATGGCTCCTGCCTTCTCCTCTCTCGTTGGTGGCATTACTTCCTGCTGCCCCCTGAGCCCAACCATCTTTCTATTTTAAAATTTTCCAAGTAGATAATAGAATCCCAAAAATCCAACCAACGACGTTCTATTTCTATCGCTGGTTTATCATCCCAATCGATCCTCGATTTCCACAACTCCTGTATTATTATTTTCCCAATGATCGTAACTGGTGATATGTACCCGTTTGGATCATATAATTGAGCTACATGACTCACTATCTTCCTTTTTGTTATTATTCCGTTGAAATTGGGATTTTTGACTATAAAAGTAAATTTATCCTCTTCTATCAACCATTTCAGTCCTAGAATGGTTGTCCCTTCCCCCTCAGAAAACAACAAAGTTTTTTCTGTCTCAGAATCCATAGCTCTAACAACCGCCTGGCTGTTTGATTTCCATTTGCGCAATTCAAATTTTGCTGTTTTTAGTACAGTATCAATCTCTTTGGCTAATTTGATAGCTGATTTTTCCGTGTGAGATCCTGTCACACAATCATCCATATAGAAGTCCTCTTCTATTGCTTTGCAAGCGATTGGAAATTCTTCTTTTGCCATTCTAGCAGTTTCAATAACTGATCTAACTGCAACATATGGTGATGCTGTTAGACCGAAAGTGACTACTGTCAGCCAATACTCCTGTAATCTTTGGTTAGAGTCCTCTCTCCAAAATATCCTTTGTAAATTCCATTGACTCCTGTCAAGCCCTACCTGATTAAACATCTTGCGAATATCTGCATATATCGCTACCTTATGCCTACGAAACCTCATAATAGTTTCATGCAAATCCTTTTGCAATTTTGGCCCGAGTAATTGAATGTCATTGAGTGACAATCCCTTGTCAGTTTTGCAACTAGCGTCATAAACAATACGATTATCCTTCGGAATGCAATGATGCGGTATATAATACACCATTTCTCCTATCTGTGGTCTCTCCGTGACCAATTTCAGATGACCTATCTGAATTTCCTCCCTCATCCTTTCTACATAGATTCTTTTTATCTCCTGATGTTTTGCTAATTGCCTCTCTAAATATAAGAAACGTTTTAAAGCAATCTCCCTTGAACTTCCTAGTTCTTTAATGTCCTCATTTAACGGGATTTTAATAATGAATCTTCCTGACTCTTCTCGTGTATACGTTTTCATAAAGTGGTTTTCCACTAAAATTTCCTCTTCTGTCCATTGTGGACATGAATTGACTTGATCTTGTTGCCAAAGTCTTTCCAATAGTTTATCCAACTGAGCTTCTTCCTTATATTGGACGTACGAAATAGACTGGCCTGTCAAATCATCCACCAATTCTGATTGTGTACCACAAACCACAACCCCTACTAGCGTTTCTATTAGTGTCATTCCCCCTATATTCCTCTGTACAATAGACGTGACTATTTTAGCGAAAAACCCCACCCCGAAAAGAAGTTGAACTGGATTAGGTTTCCAATGTTCTGGGTCCGCCCATGAAATGTTTGATGGATTATGAATCATCATAGGATTCAATGCCTGAGAAGGTATTGTAGGTTTTTATGTTAAGTTGTGAACCAGTATCTAAAAGCCCCTTAACTGGTCCATATTGAATCCCTGCCTCTTCTATTCTTACTAAAATAGTAGGCCCCCCTGAAAATTCCCAAAAAATAAGAAAAAAAAATAAAAATATATGTTAACAAATTTTATTAACTTAATGGATACTGTTTAATACTACCCCCTCTATTTTGTTTAATTTTTCTCCTGGATATGATAATGACGGTTTTGTCCCGTTCCTGTGGCTTAAATGGACGCTTCCTGCAGCTCCTGCTGCTACCGGCCTGGTTGCTTCCAAGGCTCCTGCCTGTTTATCAAGGAAGTCCTATAGTTCCCCGACTTTTGGTTTTTCCATCTTCCTATGCAGTTCCCACTGCTTTTTTGTCTCGGGATCCAGCCGCTCGTGTAGCCCGAATACGAAGACTAAGTCCCAATGTTCTACCGGAACATTTAGGGCTTTTAGCTGACGGATTGTCTCATAGGTGACATTTGCCATCCTTGACAAATCGTTCCCGTTCGGCTTCTCCTGAAGTACGGGCAATTTGTAGAACTGGTTTAAATGTTCCTTGGCTATGAGATATGGCTTCTCAAAAAGTTGGACGAGCCTGTCCCATGCCACCTGGTAGCTATCTTAAGTTAAATTGCTCTCGCCTGCTGGCACTCCTGTGCTTGGTCTGGTTGGCACTCCGGTGCTTGCTCCTGCTCTTGATGCTGCATTTCTTGCACCGCCTGCTTCTTTTTACCTTGTACAATGAGAAAAAAAAAATACTTCTTTTTATTTAATATATCCCTCGATAAATTTCATTCTCTTAGAGAAGGTTTGTGAGAAAAGTGTGTGTGTGTTGCGTTGACAAAGAAAAAAAAATAATTGTAACCTCTGATTATTTTATAAAATTATTCTTCCTAGAACATGCAATATTCAAGTATTTATAATTTTCATTTATTTACCAGTCCACCCAAAACTTCCAATACTTGTCCTCAAGTCCAATATTTGAATTAGTACTTCCTAGTACTTCCCTATACTTGTCCTCAAGTATTTTATTAAAAAATAGTTCTTCCTAGAACTTTTGTATACTTGTCCTCAAATAAAATTTTTGAATTAGTACTTCCTAGTACTTTCCTATACTCGTCCTCAAGTATTTTCCATTTCCCTACCTGAATTAAATACAAGATTTAAATTCCTGCTTCCTAGCATAAGATAATTTCTCTTTTTTTCTCTGAATCCTTCCAGTACAGAAATTAAATTTCCAAATTGCTTCCTAGCATAATTGAATTTTCCTGTTTTCTCTGAATCCATTCAGAACAGAAATTAAATTTCCAAATTGCTTCCTAGCATAATTAAATTTTCCTGTTTTCTCTGAATCCATTCAGAAGGAAAACTATAAATTCCAAATTGCCTCCTAGCCTAGTTTCAAACAAATAATCTTCCTAATTCCAAAACATATACATATTCCATTGACAGCTAACTCTAAGATAACTGCGACGACGCATAACATTGCCTACCTAACACACAAAAAAAAACTTTAAAGATTTGTCCAAGCTTCCTAGCTACTTTTAAAATCTTAGTCTTTAACATTTCCCTGCTTCCTAGCAAAAATTGGCTTTGCTTCCTAGCAGACATTTATTTAAATAAAATTTCAATTGCTTCCTAGCAATTTTTATTTAAATTTGTCGCTGCTTCCTAGCACGAATTTATTTAAATAAAATTTCAATTGCTTCCTAGCAATTTTTATTTAAATTTGTCGCTGCTTCCTAGCACGAATTTATTTAAATAAAATTTAAATTGCTTCCTAGCAAATTTTATTTAAATTTGTCGCTGCTTCCTAGCACGAATTTATGGAAATTATTTCTATTTTTCACACACACACACACTTTACACATTGCTTTTAGTACCCATTATTATTATTATTTGTTGTTAAAATATTTATGTACCTTTTTTGGACATTTTTCTTTGTTTTGTGTTTTTTTTTTTTTTTTATTTTTCCTGGGATTTTTTTATACTTTTTTACTGCGACCGCGCACTAGTAAATTTAATTCAGAACTGAAGCAAATGCATGATGTCTGATTTTTCCATTCCTTTTGTTTTCTCTTTTCTTTTGAGAATGTGCAACTGAGTCGACATCAACAGCAGCTTGGACTTTGGTGGTTGTTGTTTTTTTTTTTTTTATGTCTGCCTGTGGTAGATACACAAATTTACTCCAGATTCTAGAACATTCTGGTTCTATGAATGATGTTATTTTTCTCTCTCTGTCGGCCGCGCGCGCATGTATGTATTTGAATTTCTCCGTTGCAAAACTATTTCTCCTGAAATATTCTTTAATAACATACAGATGTGTGTTATTCAGCACATATTTTGCATGTTCCTACATGACTCTTCTCCGAAAATTTGTGTTCATGCTCCTGCATGACTTGTACAGTTTTAACAACTGTTTTTATTTGCTGTGTGTGTTAATTCAGCACTCTGTCGTTGTTCCTACGGTTTCTTATTATCTGCCTATAATCGAAACTAGAAGAAATTAAACAATTATCCCTCGCTCACTTCCCCGAGCCTAAATGAATAAAGGAAAACTCTATTAAATATGGTCGTCACCATAAAACGCACAAAACCCAAAAAAAAACATATGGTGTTTGCAAGGCACCATTAGACGCAACGCAAAAAAAATGCAATGGTGGTTGTAAGGCACCATTAGACGCAACGCAAAAAAAATGAAATGGTGGTTGTAAGGCACCATTAGACGCAACGCAAAAAAAAATGAAATGGTGGTTGTAAGGCACCATTAGACGCAACGCAAAAAAAATTAAATGGTGGTTGTAAGGCACCATAAAGCTGAAAAATGGTGTTTGTAAGGCACCAACGAAATTTATTTATTTAGTGAAATATAGAATTAATTATGTGGATAAGCTGCGCATATCCCTATGCGTAGTTTCTATCCACTTATACCTTGTCCTTTGCCTCCTGGCATTGATGCACTGTTTTTTCACTAATTAAATTTCACTCCGATTTTTTTTTTTTTTTATTTATCGCGACTCGAAGGACCATAATGTCTCGATCCCTTTATTAAATAAAACACGGTACGAATTTTATTGTGGGAAAAATATAATTAAAAAACCCACATTTATTATCTCCGGTTTTAAAAGGTTGAAAAACATGACCTGTTCGCCTGATGGACGAAACAAGACTAAAACTCATATAAATTACATGTCAAAAGAAAAGCCAAAAACGCTGATGTGCTGAATTCTCCTGAATTCTCTGGTTTCAGTGCTGACATGAATGGCCAGTGTTGCCATTCGTAACAGTCAGGTTGTAAGACCTGAGTCTTACCAGGCAAACCGCCAGAGACCGTGGCCGCATCGTCAATCTGCCTAAACGAAGGCCGCTCTGCCACATCCACCCCCAAGGGGACACCCAAAGACCTGGCAGGCCCATTTGGCCTATCAGCGCCTTTAGGTGCTGCCACTGGAACACCAGCGGAGGAGACAACAATACCCTCCAGTCGCCCCCTCAGCCTCTCGTTTGCCCCGGAGAGCCCCATAATAAGGGCCTCATATTTCGCCGCCAATTCAACTACCTGACCGCCAACCTCGGGATTCCCCGCAATCAAGCCCGCCATGAAGAGCTTAATCTCCGTGCACCTTGCCATGACGCTAGCCAAGGTCAGACTTTCGTCCAAACCCTTTCCAGCACCAGACAAGGCGACAGAGGCGCCCTTCGCTGGCCCCACAGACGAGGGAAGCACCGCCGACACCTTCGCTTTTTTGTTATCGTACCTAGTCTTGCCAACAGAGGCGGTACTAGCCCCAGCAGGGACCGGCAACGCAGCCGAGCTACTCTTTAAGGGCGAATGTTCCCCTACTAAATCCCTTACAGGAATCTCAGCAGGAGACACCTCCATCCCAGAGACACCCGACAACGCATCCAAATCTCTGCTACAGCTAGCCATCCCTGCTGCAGACTTCTCCGAAGGAGCAGCCGAAACAATCGACGAAGGAGCCGCCGGTACATTCTCACTCTGAGGAGCCAACGGCACAGCTGGAGCAGGCTCATCCAATGAAGAAGAAGGAACCTCGAGCACGATCTTCTTCACAGGCGTAGATTCCGAGGCTGATGAGGAGTTTGCCTCAGCATCCTCCTTCGCCCGCTTCGACCTCTTACCCGAAGCCCTCGATACTCTAGCCTCCTCCGTCTCCATTGCAGAGTCCGCACCAACAGAGCTACTTGCGGAGTCATACTCCGAGAATGGCGACTTGTCAGCTCTCTTATTTTTCTTTGTCTTTTTCTTATTGGCATTAGGAGCCGTCTCTTTCTTTTCATTCTCTGAGTTTTTCAAAAGGAATGGATTTACCCCTTTCGGTTTTCTGAAGACGTCCTCGTCATCTTCAAAATCCGAATCCAGACTCACAAATTTATTCATATTTTATTTCAATATGGTTGGCAACCATATGAAAATAAATTTTCAAAAAGGTGGCAATTATTATTGCCAAAATTTAAGCAAAAGTTTTCAACAAAAGTTCTATGAACCAACCTAGTTGGCAATAATATTCTCAACGAATAATTTTCACTCACCTGGCAACAATGGCTATCAGTAAGCCAAAAAAGCACTTGTATGTTGACCAATGAGAATCCTCGGTCGCACGACTTACCTGACAAAGGTCAGTGGAGCACCCAAATCACTATTTATTTTTCGAAACGAAAAAGAAACAGAAACACTACTACTTGCAACTTGTTAGTACACCGAACCGCACTCAATGAATGCTCAGAGCAGACTGACGGTTAAGTCCAGATATAAAAATACGAAGAGCATCGCTTCTGTATTTTTCATTAATTACCCTTAACGCTTCTTTATTTCCACTAAACTCCATTATAGCCTTATTGGTTATAAGGGTTAGTTGCTTTGAGACTTTGTCATAATAGTCGTTAATTGAGAATTTACCTTGTCGAAGAGTTGACAATTCTTGCTCTAATAGATGCAATGGCCTCTTATCGCTGTATGTATGGTCAAGCCTTGCTAAGATAGCTTCAAAATTTAGGGGAGTATCAAATGAAGAAAGCACATTGTCGGCGTTTTCAACGATTTTGTTCCTAATAATAGCTACTGCTTGATAGTAGCGATTGGAATTTAAATATTTTTCAAATGGTTTTATAGCTGCTTTGGAGGATTGTCTCCAAGAAGGATATTTTTCTGTTGCACCATTAAATTCAGGGACGGTTTTAACGACATCGAGACTTAGGTCGCATATGATATCATCGTTAATTTCTATATCCTGATATGGTTGGACGACAGCTTGACTTTGAGCGTGCAGCTGATTTGCTATATTATTTAGCGAGTCTTGAATTTCTTGCTTCGTTTGTATTGCGAGCGCTGTTGCTACCCTCGTGCCGAGGTCTGTGATTGCTTCAGCGTCTAACGACATGTTTTTTCTATTAATTTTTTTACGATTTGAATTGAATTTTAAATTCTTTTTCTATATGATATAGGGTTGTGTTGATTTTCTCAACAAAGTAACGAAATAACAAACAAAACACACACAAAAGAAAAATCCACAGACAGAAATTCAGTATTTTTTTAAAAGAAAAAAAATTTTTGTCACCTAATCGCGCACTGGTCACACTTTTATGCACAATTTTAAAATAAAATATGATTTTATATATATATCGTTTACTTGGTTACTTACATTATCAAGATTTCTTTAGTTTTTCCCATGACTAAAATAATGAAGATATTTTCCCTGATGATAATGTTAGATTATTGCTGCTGCTGGATGTTCCTGCGGTCGATGCGGCTGGATGCTGCTGTTCGCTGCTGCTGGTTGCTGCTGTTTGCTGCGGTTGGTTGCTGTTTAGTTCTACCTCTATGAGGTTTATTTTATTTTTTTTTTTAAATTCGAGTTGCACTTCTTATGAAGTTTGGAAAAATTAAGTTGGGCGCCAATGAAGTTCCACTGAACAACTTTGATTAAAACAACTAGGATTAACAACGTTATAGTTTGAAAGTATATTAAGAACTGAAGAACTAAATCTACTTAGAACTAAGAATTGGGTTTTCTATTCCACTTTTTTATCCCCACCTCGAGTGAAGTTAAAGATAAGAAAATAGAATAAGCCCTTTGGATAAGTCACAACACATCGATATGTATCTCAATGTGATGTGAGATATACCAACCAATTCTATTACAATGGTTATATTTCATAGACAACGTTGCAGAAGGCAACGTTTGTATATGATTACTTTTAGTTGGAATGCATATGATATTTCTTTCAAGTGGGTGTCTAAAAATTCTTATTAAGGATGCTGAGCACAGCATTAGTTAAATTGGAATGCATATGAACAAATGAGTGGGTAAAATCTCAAGTGGGTAATTACTATTTTTGTTTACGACAGTATTCTAAGAAATATGCATTCTAGATAAATTTATGAATTCAAGTACTCAAGAATAAATTCTTAAGTATTATATATTATTATATATTTCTTTACAATTTTAAATTGATTGAATGTGACCTTAACTATATTTCTCTTACAGTTTTTGATTGAATGTGATCTTAACTACCCCCCTTCTTAGACAGGAACGTCCCGGATCTGTTGTAGGTTGTTTTCTATCCTTTTTAATATGACGTTAACTGCTTGGTTCATATTGAAATCATTGTAATTGGGGCCAGGTGAATTAACGTTCCGAATATATACTTCTTGCTTACGGCATTTGATGTATAGCACAATAGCAGCTATTAATATGATCATAACTACTGCAGTGATGAACCAATATGTTTGTTGGGCTTCTATGGCAGAATCAAACTTTTCTATCTTCTGTAGGTTCGCTAAATGCATCTGTTGAAGGAATGGAATGGTTATAATTTCAGAATGTTTTGAAACGTTAAGATTAAAATATTTTGGCGTTTCAGGTTGCATCGATGATTCAATTGAAGTAGTTGAGTATTTAGTGGAGTTTATATATATATCATTTGTATACTTCACCAAGTATGTTCCATTGATCGTAATGTTATGGCCATCTTCATTTATGGTGACTTGTTGATCGTTTATTAGGATAGTGTTCTCGTCTACTTCTTCGATTGGCTTTGTTTGATGCGCTGTAGTCGTCTGGCATGTAGCAGTGCTGTTATTCATGATTTGCAGGAGACATTCGTCGAAACCATCTTCTTGGCAGTAAGTTATCTCCAAAGATTTTTTGCAGTTTTTTAGGGGGCTGCTTCTAGATTTACATAATGAAACGTGGTTATTCCTTAAATCTAAAATAACATTATTATGGACAACTGGATAGATCTTTAGTAATGGACATTTTTGTTTTACATTCGGTACTTTAATTAAATACTTCAAAATTTTTTTATCGGAGTATACTTTTACATTTGATGCTAGCATTATATCATTTATATTTAAGTATATACCCTCAAGTTGTACTATTTCCGATATTTCAGTACTCGTTAAAATAATTGGGTTTACAATATTTAAACGTGCGAAGGTAACCGAGTTAACGATATTATCTAAAAGAGTTATTGCTCTTTGATTTCGAATTGTAATTAATTGAAATAAATCTGGAGTATTAGAGTCTTCAACTTTTGCATAGTGATTGCGACTTAGTGAGTTAATTTGGGTAGTTAATTCATTAATTTTATTCATAAATTCTGTATTTATTTCAATCTGTTGATTTTCTGCACCAATAAGTCTTGATTGTCTTTCGAGTGTTTTCCACAAACACTCGTTCAACTTTCCCACTTTCTCATCAACATTCATACTTTCAAAAACATTGAGTGGACACAACGCAAAACTATCCCTAATTTTTGCCTGGTACAATGTCCAATTGACATTTACCATGCGCCAGCGCTTTAAATCAACACCATTGTTGACCTGGCCTTCATTGAAACGGGTAAGCACAATTGAAATATAATTGTGGTCACTCGTTCCAATGTCCTCCCTTACAACCCACTGTGTTTTAAAACACCTAAGCGCACTTTCATTAATGAGAGTAACGTCAATGTCACTACGCCCATTAACGGAGTGGAAAGTGTACAAGGCACTTGGTTCATTGACAACGTGGACGCCATTTGTGGTAATCCATTCGCTCAGCAACTCACCCCTATGGACTTTCTGATGTTCAGAGGAAAACCCTTACATTTTACTAAACCATAACGGTGAGATTGCGTTTGCGTCTATACCAAAAATAGCGGCACCGCCGTCAACCAACCGCAACAACCTGTCGAGATAGTTCAGAAAAGGTTCAATATCTCTACTACGCCTAAAGTATAGACTGCAGAGAAACAACCTACCAAAATCGCCCTCAACACTCACACAAACACCAAACTCACAAGCATCAACCAGTATGCATTCAGAACTGCATTCATCGACTAAGACAGCAGCGTTACCGTTACTGTCAGCAAATGACTGCATATTCCCTGGCAAACCCCTTACGATCCCATTGGAGACGTAAGATTCTTGGACCAAGGCAAAATTGCAACTGGCCAGTCGCATAGACTGACCCAACTCACACATACAAGAAAATGACCCCTGACAATTAATTTGAAATAATTTGACTGCCATTTTAGTTTTTGGAAATTGCCCTCGCTACCGCTGTACTGAAGATAGGGCATGCATCAGACAACATAAGATGGCCAGCTGCAAGCCCCTTAAAATCGCAATCCCTACAATGAATAGGATTGACACAATCATAAGAGATATCCCCTTCCTGACCACACCGCTTGCAAACTTTACAATCACCAACACGATGGTTCATGCTGTGACATCTAAAACAAGTCGGAACAGGAGAGTATTCCCTAACCATAAAAGAGAAGTATTTAATATAACATCTACCAGCCTTGCGAAGAGTTCCAACTACCCTTTCACTTCCCTCAAGGATGACCGTAACCAAACCATCTTCCTTATTATCCCACAACTTGGAAACAATTTTAACCTCCTTAGAGAACTGATCATCCGACAACTCACTTAAATTCAACCTATGCAAATCTCGCATGAACTCATCCACACCAATTCGCTTCTCAACTTTCACAACTTTTATTTTCGGCAGTATTTGCCTTACCTCCACCGTCATACCACATTCAACAAATTTTGTATTCTTCGCAACTTTATTACGTTCAGTAATAGTTGGAGAACTAATTATCACTGCGCCCTTCTTTGCTTCCTTAATCGCGTGAACACGAACATCCAAAGATGGACCTACTTCCTTAATGAACCTTTTTTTGACTTCCGAAGAGGATTCAGAAGCCTTCCCCCTTACAACAACCGACCATGTTGACTCAACGGGTTCAATTAGGGGAGGCGGACACACAGCAGATGCCTCAGCAGAATTTATCTGCGCAACAGATGCACGACCTAAAAGGGGGCCTGAGGGACCAGACAACTTGCTTATTGCAACACGAGATGGACCGGGACTAGAATCACCAACTGGGCGAACCTGAGAGGAAACAGCAGGGGGAATAACCTTTGGGGCACGACTTGGAGGAGAGACAAGGCCAGGACCATACAAAACAAAACCCGCCTCTTCATTTTTCTGGATTATATCCAGTCGTCCTTTGAGACGTTCATTCTCGCTCAGCACCCTCATCAATAAAATCTCATATTTGTGAGAAACCTCAACAATTTGTCCTGAAATTTCGGAGTTAAAACCACCACCTTTAATTAAATCCACAACAGTAGTTTTAATCTGACCGATCTGCTGCAAAAAATTTTCATTATTCTTACAATAAATGCTTACCGTGCTTGGTGCTTGCACACCAGCACCATGGTTGGGTGTCTTCTTTACTTTCCTCGACTCCTTCTTGCTAGACTCCTGTTCATCGAGGGGCACTGGTACCTCCTCTTTCTTGTCTTTTTTTGACACCTCATCAGCATCTTTTTCGCCTTCTGCCTTGCTTTTCAAGGAAGCCTCCTCAAATTCCATCTCGATTTTTTCAACATCAGAAGCTTCATCCGCAATACCCACTTTTTCCTCCTCCTTCTCCTGAGCATCTTGCTTTCCTTCCAGTTTCAGTATTTTAACCTGCTCCGCGAATTTAACAGCACTTGAAGAAGCAACAGCAGCATCGTTTTTCTTCTTCTTATTTTTCTCCCGCCTCAACTGCTTCCTTTCTTCTTTGGTGAGTTTTTCCTTAAGCCCTTCTGAGTCACTTGTTTTCAGAAACTCATGAACCCTTGACTTAGGTTTTTGGGCTACTTCTCCAAAGTCGGAATCCGAATCAAAATTCGTCATCGGCCCGCAATCTCCATCTTGCTCAAACATATTCACTTTATTTAAAAACAATGCCAACAATAAAACAATACCACCGCCGAAGGTATTTACCAGCGAGGGTATTAAATTTAATCAACACTTCCGTCCTTTTTGACCCTAATAAAATAGGGACACACAAAAGGCACACAAAACAAAAATTTTCCACTTAGTGTTTCTGGGAAACTACCCTCGCACTCAAACCACAAAATGTTAACAGTGTTCCTGGAATTTAACCTCGCACTGACTGACCTTTTTTTTCCACCTTTTATAAAAAGGGACACCAGGTGTTCAATGCAGGTATACAAAATATACCTGCCACACAAAATTACCGTCCCGAAAAATTGACCTTTTTTTTAAAGAAAAATTTCAAGAATTCGCGCACAGCATTCACTATTCGACCAACCGTAATTAAAATTTCAACAACAACGGAGCGAACACAACGGCACCGTTTGACGACTAAATTTCAACTGAGTAGATAGGGACAGAGGGAATCTCGTTAATCCATTCATGCGCTTCAGTAATTAGATGACGAGGCATTTGGCTATATTTTTTTTTTTTTTTTTTGAATCGTCGTTAGAACCCCACGGAGGGTTCAGTAAGTGGACGTTCGATATTGTGCCTAAATCCGTTAGGGAGCACGTAGTCAAGTGGTGGGAAATGGGGAAGGGGAAATGATTGGATCATCCTGTGTCTAAACCAGTGGTCCAAGTGACCTCGCTAAACTGCCTGAAGCATCGGTGTATCCCAATGAGCACTCTCGTTGAAATGACCGCTGTGTGTGATTGTGTTATTATTTTCAGATCTAGTAGTTTATTGACACTACTCAGCGACCATACTCCACGCCCATTTAGTGTAGCTGTTGTAACTATCACATCTCTTACGCCAAGACGTGTTTTTATTTCGTCTTTGATCTCATTGGTGTTATAGATCAGTTTCTTCTAGCGTGTGCAGCTTCCAAGGACCATCCGTCAGTCACAACTTGCGCATCAATGATATATGCCTTGTCTCCATCTTTAATGACAAGGTCTGGCTTACGTAGACCATCACTGGTTGTAATATGTGGTTCTTCTTCGGTGATCAAGCCTTTCTGCGTAGCACTTCGTTTTAAATACTTAATGACACAGTCGTGCCTGTCCACCCTACCACTGTGTGATCTTTGGGGTTGATGTACAACGTGATTGAGCGTCTCAGGCGTGGGACAACCTGCTCTGCACATTCTATCTTGAGAAGGGCGACCTCTTGTTGTTCTCGATCTCGTAGGGAGAGCATTAATCCTGACTCTGAGGCATTTGATAAAATCGCTACCAGAAAGCAGTTTCGTAGGTTCGCGTACCCATCTATGAGATTGGTTATTAGCATAAGCTTCTCGCAAACCATGACCATCAACAGATGCATGAAGTTTTTGGCTCCAGTAATTGTTAACGTCGAAGCTCGTCCGAAGGTCGCATCCATCTACCCTCAATCTTTTACTGGTTGCATCAATCTCTCTAGCCATAAAAATGTTAGCACTGGCTATTTCAGCGAGGTTAGGAAGATCGATATTAAAGAGTCTTTTGTACCGAGTCAGTGGAGCACTCCATCTCACTGAACTTATTCCTAACCCGCCTTGGTCGATTGGAGCATAAAAGAATGCTGTTGGAACATCATTTGGCAGGTTTAGCCATCTTCTTACCTCGATTCTTATTAGTCGATCAATTTTGTTCAGGCACCCAATGTTCGTGCTGCCCAGTGTAAGTTTGTGATACAACTGGGGAATAAGAACCGAGCGTAAGACATGGAGCCTTTGTTGTGGCTTCAGAGGTGCTTTGGTCACCCTTTGGAGTTGAATTTATAAACTCCGAGTCTAAAATAAATAACCAATATTACACTGTAATGAAAGCGGTTAATCTGCTGCTTAGGCATGCTCCAATGCTGACCGATCTGCTGCAAGAAATGTTCATGATTATTCTTACTATTATACTCACCAACTACCTTACTAGCCTTTTCTCCTTAACACCTTTTTGCTCTTTTTCTTTGTTTTCCTTCTCTTTGTCATCTTTTGCTTCCACTTCCTTCTTTTCCTTCCTTTTTGGCTCTTCCAAGCCCTCTTGTCCTGAGTCGTCCTCTGCCTTCCTCTTAAACGTAGCTTCATCAAATTCCACAATATCCTCATAATTGGGGACGATGGGGACAATGGTGGCAAGTTCAACTGCGGGAGTTACGTCAACAACACTAGCGATTGACAGAATAGACACGATTCACGGTCATCCATTCACTAAGGAGCACACCCCTGTGGATTTTTCGGCTTTCAGACGTTTGTCCTCTTAGCTTACTAAACCACATGGGAAAGACTGCATTTGCGTCAATACCAAAAATCATGGGTTCACTGCCAAACAAAACTAGCAATCTGTCCATATATTCAAAATATGGTTCGATTTCAGAGACAAATTTGCAGTACAAACTGCAAAGAAAAACCCTCCCAAAATCGCCCTCTACACATACACAATCCATACCCACACACATCAACCAACATACATTCAGTCAAGCAATCATCAACTACGACAGCAGCATTACCACTACCATCAACAAACGCCCGCATAGAGCCAGGCAATCCCCTTACGAACCCATTGGAGACATATGGTTCTTGCACTAAGGCAAAACTACACTTAGTACGACGCATTGACTGCCCTAACTCAAACATGTTAGCGAAACACCCCTGACAATTAACCTGAAAAACCCTAACCGACATTATAAAATATGTTTTGTGCTACCATCCATTAATGATAGGCCCTTCTCTTTGCAACTGCTGCAGCATAAATAGGACATTCTAAAGTGAACATGTTATGTCCAGCAGCAAGCCTCTTGAAATCGCAATCCCTACAATGAATTGCATTCACACAATGATGTGACGAATGACCAGACTGGCCACAACGTCTGCAGACAACATTCTTCGCCCTACAATTCTTAACCATATGGTCAATACTCAAACAATTAAAACAATGTGGAATTGGCGGCAGTTCACCTACCAAAAACGAAAAATGCTTAATATAGCAACGTCCTGCCTTCCCCAGTGCATCAATCACCCTGTCACTTCCTTCTAAGATGACGTCAACTGAGCCACCAGAATCGCCCTTAAGTGGATTTCCAAGAATTCTCAATTCTTTAACAAAGTCTTCCTTACTCACGTGTGAAAGATTCCAACGATGGAGTTCTTCCAGAAAAACTGCAGTTGGAATACGTCTTTCAACTCTCCTAACAACCAACCTAGAACAGACATTACTTCCAACAGAAACCTCTAACCCTAACTCAGAAAATTTAGGGTTCCTACAGACAGCATCTCTTTCTTTAATTGAAGGCAACCTCATTACAAGACCACCTTTCTTGTCCTCAGACAAGGAATGGACCCTAACACCCAAAGACGGACCAATTTCAACTTCTACCAATTTTTTGAGCTCCCGAAGAGTCATCCTTTTTTCCCTTAATGTTAAGGGCCCATGTCTCCTCAGGAATGCTTGAAGAGCTAGTTACAACTCTTGGTGCTGTAACAGTGGGAACAGCAGCCAAGGACAAAACCTGCGACCAAGATGGACGCTCTTTGACGTCAATTCCTAACGGAACACCAAGCGACCCAACTGCGAGCGGATTAGCCCCCTTGCGTGGAGCAGGGACTGGGGGTACAACCGGACTTACATCTTTGGACACACAACTTTCAAGACGTCCCTTAAAACGTTCATTCTCACCCAACACCCTCATCAATAACTTCTCATATATATGGGAAACCTCCACAATTTGACCTGAAATTTCAGAGTCAAAACCACCACCTTTAATTAAACCAACAACAATATTTTTGATCTGACCGATCTGCTACAAGAAATGTTCATTATTCGTACAATCGTACTCACCGACTACCTTACTAGCCTGACGACCCGTCTTATTCAGCTTACCAGCGCCCTGGTCGAGTAACTTCTTATCACTTTTCTTCTTTCTCTTCTCCTTAACGCCTTCTTGCTCTTTTTCTTCGTTTTCCTTCACTTTGTCATCTTTTGCATCCACTTCCTTCATTTCCTTCCTTTTTGGCTCTACCAAGTCCTCTTGTCCTGAGTCGTCTTCTGCCTTCCTCTTGGACGTAGCTTCATCAAATTCCATGTCCTCATTATTGGGGACGATGGAAACAATGGGGGCGACAACATCATCCTTCTTTGGTCGGGGTTTTTTCCAATCAATTCATTTGCTGGGACTGTCAAATTGACAACATCAGTAAGTCTTCTCTGCCTTCTTGCACTCTTTTCCTTCTGCGTTGCTTCCTTCATCAACTTCTTAGTTGACTTCTCCTCTGGTTCTGACCAATTTCCTTCAATCGGCCAACCAAAATCATCTGTATCACTCATGATGCAAAAGAACAACAACCGCAATAAACTACAAAATTGAAAAATTCCCACCACCGGAAGGATTACCAACGAGGGTATTAACTATTAATTACCGCACCAAATTCAATAATCCCACGCCGCAGGATTTACCAACGAATTTATTAAATTTAATTTTAACTTCGACCGTAATAAAGACACCACTAATTGTTTTGCGTTCCTGGAATTAATATTCCTCGCACTTTTATTACCAACCCTCAAAAAAGTATCACACCAGTTCAGTGTAGGTATATAAAATATACCTGCAGACCGCACACACAAGGGCAATAAAAAAAGGGCAAAATGACCTTTTCTCGCGCACACAAAACCGCTTGCAAATTTCTACGAATTTGAACCACCACTTTTACTTCTTTAAATAATTAAATTCCAACTGAGGCGAGCACCGTTCAACAACCAAAATTCAACTGAGTAGATAGGGACAGAATGAAAAGAGATGGGCTTAACGTGAGCACCTGCCTTATTGGCTTAATGAACGCACGGTTGGCCTTCCCACAGAAGGAGTCAAAGAGAAGCGTTTGAAAAGCACCCCAGGGCAATGCAAGCACTACCTTGGTACAATTTTACAGTCGTGTATAAGGCAGGAACTGCACTCCTTGATAGAGAGCGAGGTCTATCTAACAGCTCTTGCATTCATAGGGTCTTAGATGGAAAACAGAACCCTAAGAATGCCATTTGTTCCCGCGATTTTGGGCAACCACAGCCACGACGATACTCCCACAAGGGGGCCTACCTCTCAGAGAGGCTGAGTCAAGCAGACTGATGCCAAAACACCAGAAACCCTGACATTGACTCAGGGGCTCCTGTCTCCCGTGGTACCAGAGTATAGCTTACGGTGGAGCTTCGCTTCCGTAAAGGTTACTTCCAGATGGACTCCTTACAGTCCAAGGCCTGGCAGCCTTAATGCGTATTAATGAAGGCAGCTAGCTGAAGTAGGAAGCAGCAGCCCTGAAAAAACACACAACCACCTGAAACAACAAAATTAAACACAAAGACACCTAAGCTAAAAGCGCCCGACGGCGCCTGAAAACTTCCTGAGAAAAATCTGCAAAAACGTGTGGATTCCCTGTCCAAAAGGATTTTGCTGAAATCACGTCTATCGCCTAACCACACAATGCATATAGAAGGGATATTCCTTATATCAGCATAGAGTGGGCCTTCACACAGCACGTGCATCCAATCCTCCCTTAAGGCTCCACATGAACATTCCTCAGTATCAGACAGACACATTTTGTGCAAAAATGCATTCAAGGAGCTATGCCCAGTAATGAGAAATCCCCTGAAGAGCGAAATTCCATGACCTAGCTTGCCCCCAACAACAGAATTAGCAACATTTGGAATTAACTCAAAAGTTACCCTACCATCTTCTGATTCTTCCCACCTAGCCTGCCACCTAGTGAGAAAACGATTTTCTAGCAACGATTTTAACCTAACAGAATTTAAGCCCTCGACTTCAATAGAATCCACCCAATCAGAAGCCAAAAGTGGCAAGTTCCTCTTCACCCTATAAGCAATACCGAATCGGATTGCCTCTAGGTCAAGAGGGGGAGCCCCCATCAGCACCTGCATTGCCTCTGTTGACACAGTACGACAAACTTTGAGCACATTGAGCCAAATAACTCTCTGACACGAGAGAATTCTACTCCTACCATCAACAGACTTGACAGCTTCGCACCACACGGGCGCACCAAATGTTGCACAAGCAACAAAAAGCCCGCCATATATGGTACGAACTGCCGGTCCAGAAAGGCCCCAATCTCTTCAAAATCCTAACAACACTAGGAACAATATTTGAGAGCTTCTCCTTCACTTTTGTAAAGTGAGGCAAGAAGTTCATCCTTACACCAATGGTAATCCCAAGGTATTTGACCTCAGTCACATACCTTAAGCTTGACCCAGCGGATCTGACAATGGGATGTCTGGACTAGCAAATTTGCCCTTAAACATCATCATGACCGTCCTTTCGGTTGAAATAGCAACACCTACACTATCACCCCAAGCAGAAACAACATTCATTAACTCACTTCCCCTCTGCTCAAGTTGAATACGAGAGTCACCCTGAACGAGAAGTAGCAAATCATCCGCAAAAGCACAACACTCACTCATATCACTGAGGCGCCTCAACAGGGATCCATCATGAGATTCCAGATAAATGGACCTCCTATGGACCCTTGAGGACAACCCCGTTCAACAGTCACACTAAAACTATCATGAGTACTCGTGATACAAGCTATCCTATCAGAGAAATAACTTTTCCATAGAGCAACCTCACGACACCCAACATCAACTAGTCTTCCCTCTATGCATCTCCAGTCAAGATAGTCAAACGCTCCCTTAAAGTCCACAAATATGCCTAAGACATACTTGGAACGAGAGCCGCTTATACATTTCTTGACATGGAACCATGCGTCTTCAATACTACGACCTGGCGTGAAGCCGAACTGAAGTGGAGAGAGTGGCTCAGACAAACAATCCGCAAGCAGACTTATGCCGCGATAAGAACTATGTAGGTTCGCACCTAATTTTATCCGGAGACTTGAGGAGTGCAACAACCCTTGCACGCTTCCACTCCAGTGGAAAATAATTTTCCTGCACGCAGTGTGAATACAAGGACACAAGGTATTCCGGTACTGCTATCCAAATGGCCTTAACCATTTCTCCAGTCAGACCATCAAAACCCGGTGACCTTTTCGACCTCAACCTTTGAACAGCACTACCAACCTCTCCTAATTCAATCCCAGGAGCAGCAGCATGCCCGCCAGCCGACGGGGTAGCAGCAAGCTCAGACCTGGGGAAAAATGAATTTAACAACACATTCACACATTCACTCCATGAGGAAAGAACAACATCACCAACGCGGAGAGCAGAAACATTTGTGGATCTCTTTTTACCCCTACAAACACGATACAATTGACCCCAGGGATCATTTGTATGTCTTTCAGCAAAAGATCTCCAATCCCGTTCTTTAACATCAACCAAAATTTTCTTATACTCTGCTAAGCCCTGCTGGAAAGCAGACCTTAGCCGAGCATATTCCTCGGCCGAGGCTGATCTTCCTTTCTGGAAATCCCTACGTCTTTTCAAATTCAAGCCAGGTGTCCACCACTTAACTCTTTTTTGATTTACCTCGCGGTATCTGTCAAAGTGCTCGTCATTGACACTCCACAAACACTCATTCAACTTACATACTTTCTCATCAACATTCATACATTCGAAAAGATTAAGTGGACACAACGCAAAACTATCCCTAATTTTTGTCTGGTGCAATGTCCAATTGACATTTACCATGCGCCAGCGCTTTAAGTCAGCACCATTGTTGACTTGGCCCTCACTGAAGCGAGTAAGCTCAATTGAAATATAATTGTGGTCACTCGTTCCAATGTCCTCGCTTACAACCCACCGGGTATTGAAACACCTAAATGTACTTTCGTTAATGAGAGTGACGTCAATGTCACTACGCCCATTAACGGAGTGGAAAGTGTACAAGGCACTTGGTTCGTTGACAACGTGGAGGCCATTTGTGGTAATCCATTCGCTCAGCAACTCACCCCTATGGACTTTCTGATGTTCAGAGGAAACCCCTAACATCTTACTAAACCATAACGGTGAGATTGCGTTTGCGTCTATACCAAAAATAGCGGCACCGCCGTCAAACAACCGCAACAACCTGTCGAGATAGTTAAGAAAAGGTCCATATCCCTACTAGGTCTAAAGTATAGGCTGCAGAGGAATAACCTACCGAAATCGCCCTCAACACAAACACCAAACTCACAAGCATTGACATTCAGATCTGCAGTCATCCACTAAAACAGCAGCGTTACCGTTACTGTCAGTAAAAGAACGCATAGACCCTGGCAATCCCCTTACGGCCCCATTGGAGACGTAAGGTTCTTGAACCAAGGTGAAATTGCAACTGGCCAGTCGCATAGACTGACCCAACTCACACATACAAGCAAACGAACCCTGACAATTAATTTGATACAGTTGTATCTCCATTTTCAGTGTTAAGCATTCTTCCTAGCAACAGCTTCCCTGAAAACAGGGCAGCTATCAGTAAGCATCATATGCCCAGTTGCATGATTACGGTAATCGCAATGACGGCAGTGAATCGGCTTGCCACAATCATGGACAGTATGACCAAACTCCCCACAACGCCGACAGACACTTTCAGTGGACTTGCACTGCCCAATCATATGGTCAAAGACACCTAAAGCAATACATAAGAGGAAACTGTTCCCTAACAACAAACAATGAAAATTTGGCATAAACCCTCCCTTCTTTCAAGAGTGCTCCAATCGCCCTGTCACTACCCTCAATTGTAACATTAACCGAACCAGACAAACTCCGTTCCCAGGGTCGGCTTACAATTTGTACTTCTTGACTACATTCCTCCCTGGTAAGACTCTTCAAATTAAATTTGTGAAGATCAACAAGGAAGTCTTCAACAGAAATTCTCCTGTGAACCCCGTGAACAACTGCTTTCGGTTTCTTTTCCCTAATTTCCACCAAAAGTCCTTCTTCTGCGAATTTCTTGTTTTTGGCAAGAGCATCCCTTTCCCTAAACTAGGGTAATTCAATTACAACACCATTATTCTTTTTCTGCACTTTCCGTAGACGGACATCAATATGCGGACCAACTTTGTCAACAACCTTTTTCTGGACCTCTAGCGGACCATTTTTCTTCCCCCCTAACAACTAACGACCATGACTCCTCAGGCTTTTGAAGCTGTATCTCCGTTAGACCTGAAGCTTGAGCTGCAACCGAGGAGAGAGAGGCTGCACCCATCATTGGGACCCATGATGGTCGATTGGGGGCTTACAAATCAGCCAATGCAGAAATTGCCTGTGCAAATCCGGAACTAACTGAAGGGCGAGATATTACACCCTTCTTGATTTTATCACCCTTGAAAAAACGACTTGATGCAGAATGGGGGATGAAAGCAGGGGCAGGGAGAGAGGAAGAGGGTAGAGGCAGCTGAACCAAATCTACTTAAATCCAACTTATCAAAGACTTCAAGACGTCCCCTTAGACGTTCGTTTTCGTTTAAAAGTCTTAAAATTAAAACTTCGTAACTGGCAGAAACTTCAGCAACTTCATTTTGACGATTTTTAATCACTTCAACTACTTTATTTTCAGTCCAATTAATTCTAAAATATTATCATTCGTCGTTTTTACCTCTTTTGTGGCACCCGGCTTACCAGCAAAATGGTCAGGTGCCTCTCTTTCCACAATGCCTCGTTTTCAATAACTGGTGCCACTGCTACAACTGCTGGTACATCCACACACTCCATATCTTCAACTTGGCATTCCTTCTCCGTATCACGTTCCTTCTCAGATAATTGTCGCGATGTTCGGCTTCTCGGAACTCTCCATAAGGGCCTGCGCTCTCCTCAATGCCCTCTTCTCCTGCTTTTCTTTTTTCCTCCTAGCTTGGGCCGCCTTCTCAATCTTATTAATACTCAAACCTTTAGGTTTGAGGTACTTAGACTCTTTACGAGTCACTTCCTCAGCATCACTCTCGTCACCCGTTAGCACCACAAAATCCTTTCCACAATTTTCGCCCATTTTCACGAACCGAAAATAGCAACAACAAAACAAACCAAAAACCGCAATACAATGAAAAATAGTCCCACCGCCGAATTGACTTACCAACGAGGGTATTACAATTAACTTGACCGCAATACAAATTTAAAATTATGAACAGTCCGAAGACACCGCAATAAAACAACCACCAAGAAACAATATTAATTTAAATATGACCCAAAGAAGACCGTGATAAAAACAATACAACATTTCCAAACCGCAATAAAATTAAATAGTTCCACCGACGAAGGAACAACCAACAAGCATTTTATTTTTATTTTACAACGCATACTTTCGTTTTTGTCCCTAAAAAAATAGGGACGCACAACAAAATTTTTCTTGCACTTAGTGTTTCTGGGAATTACCCTCGCACTTTAATTCACAGATAAGTGTTCCTGGAAACGCCAATAAACCACACCGTAATTAGTGTTCCTGGAAATTAATCCTCGCACTGACCTTTTTTGTCCTTTTTTTTTCAAAAGGGACACACAATGACCAGCAGCAAGTCCTCTAAAGTCACAGTCTCTACAATGAATAGGGTTAACACAGTCATAGCTGACGTGCCGTTCCTGACCACTACGCTTGCAAATGTTAACACCCTTGCACTCTGCAACACGATGATCTTAGCTATAACATCTATAACAGGAACTCTGAACGAAAAAAACTTAATGTAACATCTACCCGACTTGCGAAGTGAACATATGACCCTATCGCTTCCCTCAAGGACAACAGTAACAAAACCAGCTTCTTTCTCATCCCACAGCTTTGAAACAATTTTAACTTACTTCAAAAACTCTTCATCCGATAGCTCCCGTAAATTCATTCTGTGTAAATCTTTCATAAAATCATTCACACCAATTTTTTTCTCCACTTTAACCACTTTTATTTTCTGAAGTTTTTGCTTGACCTCAACCGTCATACCAAATTCTCCAAATTTCTTTTTTTGCGCAACCTTATTACGATCAGTAATACTAGGTGCGCTAATAACTACCTCCCCCTTCTTAGTTGTTTTAATTGCGTGAACGCGAACATTTAAGGATGGGCCAACTTCCTTCAGAAACCTTTTTTTAACCTCAGAAGAGGACTCAGAGGCCTTCCCTTTCACAATAACCGACCATGTTGCTTCAACCGGTTCAATGAGAGGAGGTGGACAAACAGATGCTTCTGCAGATTTAATCTGCGCAACGGACGGACGACCTAGCAAAGGTCCTGATGGACCAGACAATTTGCTGATACCAACACATGGTGAAGCAGAAGCGGCTACTGAGGTTACAACAGGGGGAACAACTAGACCGACGTGGAGGGCGAACAGGGCATACCAGCCTTCCACATCGAGTCGTATTTTGAGACGGTCATTTTGAACCAGAGTCCTCATATTGAGCAGACACATCATAAATTTCACCCGAGATATTGGAACTTACATCCCCACCCTTAATAATATCACAAACTTCGACCTTGATCTGCCCGATCAGCTGCAAGAAATGATCTTGATTAATATTATCATCATACTTACGACCCTTACTCGGCCTACCAGCATTTTGGTCGAGCAATTCCTCCTGTTTCTTCTCTGAAGTTCTTCCTTTTTTGGTTGCACTTTCTGGTTCCAACACATCAACTGCATCTTCTTCTTCACCAGCCTTCTTCTTTAAGGAGAATTTCATCTTTCATCCTCATCCTTCTTTCCAATAATATTTATGGACCACGTCTCTATTGACTTAACAGCCAAGGTGGTCACATTATTGGGCTTAATTAATGGCACAGAAGCCAGGGATGCTACATGCGACCAAGATGGCCGCTCCTCTACACTAATTCCAATAGGAACACCTAGCGAACCTCCAGAAACTGGGACAGAACCAGATTCCACACGACCTGTCATCCCCTTGCGTGGAGCTGGAACCGGAGTTGCCATTGGAGTAGCAAACTCAACAACTTTTTGCTCCTGAATTTGCCCTTTAAGGAGCTCATTTTCACCCACTAGCTGTAAAATCAAGGACCCATTCGCTATCGGGAAAAATTTCATCTGAAAAATTCCCTTACCAGATCCGACTTAATAAGGGTCAAGATAAAACACTAGATATATTAATAAGATTTACTCCTCTTTCTTCTAGAGTTTTTAAATATTGAGTTTTATTGCCTTTTTTATCAAACCGTCAATTTAGATATAATTTATTTAAAGAATTATAATTTGTATTCACCTTTTTTTCAACTCACCAGTAACATGTTCTGGTATTTCTACTTCTGCAGCGTAAGGAACAACTTCATTAGTCTGCTTAACACCAAAAACATCCTATTATAACACCAAATCTTTGGTGAGCATTTCCTTTTTATCCTTTTTAGTCAATTCTTCTGCGTAGTCTTCGGCTTTCCTCCTCGAACTCCATGTCACCATTATTGATAACAACCACTGCAGATGTTCCCGCAGAATCACCACCATTAACAGAAGCAACGTCAACTTGTTCACACTTATCTTTTTCAACCTTCCTTTTTTCTTTAAGAGCATCTACTTGAGCTGCAAATTCTGCAGCGGCACTTGTTTTTAAAAATTCAGTGACTTGATTTTCCTTTTTGAACAACTTCAACCGCAAAATCTGAATCAGAATAAAAATTCACTGTTACACCGTTATCGCTCATTTCCACAACTAAATTTATTACTGCAACACAAATTCAATTAATCCCACCACCGAAGGGATTTACCAACGAGGGTATTATATTTTACTCTACAAACACCACAACTAGTGATCTTGGAATTATAATTCCTCGCACTAGAATCACTTCCGTCCTTTTTGCCCCTTGTAATCCGGGGACACACAAAATAATTTTCACTGCGTCTTCCTGGAAATCCTCGCGCTCAAAAATTATATTACCACAAAAAGTGTTCCTGGAATCTGAAAATCAGATTCCTCGCACTACGACCTTTTTCACTTTTTTTTTTTAAAGGGACACGCAGGTGTTCAGTGCAGGTATATAAAAATATACCTGCCACACAAAATAAACTATCCAAAAAATTACCTTTTCTCGCGATAAAAATTCTGAGAATTGTCTCGCGCACAGCAAACACTATTTTTCTCTTCGAACAACCACCGTATTTGAAATCTTAACAACAAGGGAGTAAACACGTCCGCACCGTTTGGCGACTAAATTTCAACTCCAATTCCAATTCTTCAATTCCACTACCTCACTGCCAACCTCAGGGCACCGGCCAATCAAGCCTGCCATATGCAGCTTGATCTCCGTGCACCTTGCCATGACGCTGGCCAGAGTCAGACTTTCGTCCAAACTCTCGCCAGTGCCAGACAAGGCAAGGATTTCCAAGAATTCTTAACTCTTTCCCAAAGTCTTCCTTACTGATGTGTGAAAGATTCCAACGATGGAGTTCTTCGAAAAAACTGCAGTTGGAATACGCCTTTCAACTCTCTTAACAACCAACCTAGAAAAAACATTACCTCCAACAGTGACCTCTAACCCCAACTCAGAAAATTTATTTAAATTTCTTACAAACCGCATCTCTCTCTTTAATCGAAGGCAACCTCATTACCAGACCACCTTTCTTGTCATCAGACAAGGAATGCACCCTAACACCCAAAGACGGACCAATTTCAGTTTCAACCAATTTTTTGAGCTCCCGAAGAGTCTCATCCTTTTTTCCCTGAATATTAAGGGCCCACGTCTCCTCGGGAATGCTTGAAGAGTTCCACATTCAACAAATTTTTTATTCTTCGCAACTTTATTACGTTCAGTAATAGTTGGAGAACTAATTATTACCGCGCCCTTCGTTGCTTCTTTAATCGCGTGAACGCGAACATCCAAAGATGGATCTACGTCCTTAATCAACCTTTTCTTGACTTCCGAAGAGGATTCAGAATTCTTCCCCCTTACAACAACCGACCATGTTGATTCAACGGGTTTAATAAGGGGAGGCGGACACACAGCAGATGCCTCAGCAGAATTTATCTGCGCAACAGACGCACGACCTAGCAAAGGTCCTGATGGACCAGACAATTTGCTGATACCAACACATGGTGAAGCAGAAGCGGCTACTGAGGTTACAACAGGGGGAACAACTAGACCGACGTGGAGGGCGAACAGGGCATACCAGCCTTCCACATCGAGTCGTATTTTGAGACGGTCATTTTGAACCAGAGTCCTCATATTGAGCAGACACATCATAAATTTCACCCGAGATATTGGAACTTACATCCCCACCCTTAATAATATCACAAACTTCGACCTTGATCTGCCCGATCAGCTGCAAGAAATGATCTTGATTAATATTATCATCATACTTACGACCCTTACTCGGCCTACCAGCATTTTGGTCGAGCAATTCCTCCTGTTTCTTCTCTGAAGTTCTTCCTTTTTTGGTTGCACTTTCTGGTTCCAACACATCAACTGCATCTTCTTCTTCACCAGCCTTCTTCTTTAAGGAGAATTTCATCTTTCATCCTCATCCTTCTTTCCAATAATATTTATGGACCACGTCTCTATTGACTTAACAGCCAAGGTGGTCACATTATTGGGCTTAATTAATGGCACAGAAGCCAGGGATGCTACATGCGACCAAGATGGCCGCTCCTCTACACTAATTCCAATAGGAACACCTAGCGAACCTCCAGAAACTGGGACAGAACCAGATTCCACACGACCTGTCATCCCCTTGCGTGGAGCTGGAACCGGAGTTGCCATTGGAGTAGCAAACTCAACAACTTTTTGCTCCTGAATTTGCCCTTTAAGGAGCTCATTTTCACCCACTAGCTGTAAAATCAAGGACCCATTCGCTATCGGGAAAAATTTCATCTGAAAAATTCCCTTACCAGATCCGACTTAATAAGGGTCAAGATAAAACACTAGATATATTAATAAGATTTACTCCTCTTTCTTCTAGAGTTTTTAAATATTGAGTTTTATTGCCTTTTTTATCAAACCGTCAATTTAGATATAATTTATTTAAAGAATTATAATTTGTATTCACCTTTTTTTCAACTCACCAGTAACATGTTCTGGTATTTCTACTTCTGCAGCGTAAGGAACAACTTCATTAGTCTGCTTAACACCAAAAACATCCTATTATAACACCAAATCTTTGGTGAGCATTTCCTTTTTATCCTTTTTAGTCAATTCTTCTGCGTAGTCTTCGGCTTTCCTCCTCGAACTCCATGTCACCATTATTGATAACAACCACTGCAGATGTTCCCGCAGAATCACCACCATTAACAGAAGCAACGTCAACTTGTTCACACTTATCTTTTTCAACCTTCCTTTTTTCTTTAAGAGCATCTACTTGAGCTGCAAATTCTGCAGCGGCACTTGTTTTTAAAAATTCAGTGACTTGATTTTCCTTTTTGAACAACTTCAACCGCAAAATCTGAATCAGAATAAAAATTCACTGTTACACCGTTATCGCTCATTTCCACAACTAAATTTATTACTGCAACACAAATTCAATTAATCCCACCACCGAAGGGATTTACCAACGAGGGTATTATATTTTACTCTACAAACACCACAACTAGTGATCTTGGAATTATAATTCCTCGCACTAGAATCACTTCCGTCCTTTTTGCCCCTTGTAATCCGGGGACACACAAAATAATTTTCACTGCGTCTTCCTGGAAATCCTCGCGCTCAAAAATTATATTACCACAAAAAGTGTTCCTGGAATCTGAAAATCAGATTCCTCGCACTACGACCTTTTTCACTTTTTTTTTTTAAAGGGACACGCAGGTCTTCAGTTCAGGTATATAAAAATATACCTGCCACACAAAATAAACTACCCAAAAAATTACCTTTTCTCGCGATAAAAATTCTGAGAATTGTCTCGCGCACAGCAAACACTATTTTTCTCTTCGAACAACCACCGTATTTGAAATCTTAACAACAAGGGAGTAAACACGTCCGCACCGTTTGGCGACTAAATTTCAACTCCAATTCCAATTCTTCAATTCCACTACCTCACTGCCAACCTCAGGGCACCGGCCAATCAAGCCTGCCATATGCAGCTTGATCTCCGTGCACCTTGCCATGACGCTGGCCAGAGTCAGACTTTCGTCCAAACTCGCCAGTGCCAGACAAGGCAAGGATTTCCAAGAATTCTTAACTCTTTCCCAAAGTCTTCCTTACTGATGTGTGAAAGATTCCAACGATGGAGTTCTTCGAAAAAACTGCAGTTGGAATACGCCTTTCAACTCTCTTAACAACCAACCTAGAAAAAACATTACCTCCAACAGTGACCTCTAACCCCAACTCAGAAAATTTATTTAAATTTCTTACAAACCGCATCTCTCTCTTTAATCGAAGGCAACCTCATTACCAGACCACCTTTCTTGTCATCAGACAAGGAATGCACCCTAACACCCAAAGACGGACCAATTTCAGTTTCAACCAATTTTTTGAGCTCCCGAAGAGTCTCATCCTTTTTTCCCTGAATATTAAGGGCCCACGTCTCCTCGGGAATGCTTGAAGAGTTCCACATTCAACAAATTTTTTATTCTTCGCAACTTTATTACGTTCAGTAATAGTTGGAGAACTAATTATTACCGCGCCCTTCTTTGCTTCTTTAATCGCGTGAACGCGAACATCCAAAGATGGATCTACTTCCTCAATCAACCTTTTCTTGACTTCCGAAGAGGATTCAGAATTCTTCCCCCTTACAACAACCGACCATGTTGATTCAACGGGTTTAATAAGGGGAGGCGGACACACAGCAGATGCCTCAGCAGAATTTATCTGCGCAACAGACGCACGACCTAGCAAAGGTCCTGATGGACCAGACAATTTGCTGATACCAACACATGGTGAAGCAGAAGCGGCTACTGAGGTTACAACAGGGGGAACAACTAGACCGACGTGGAGGGCGAACAGGGCATACCAGCCTTCCACATCGAGTCGTATTTTGAGACGGTCATTTTGAACCAGAGTCCTCATATTGAGCAGACACATCATAAATTTCACCCGAGATATTGGAACTTACATCCCCACCCTTAATAATATCACAAACTTCGACCTTGATCTGCCCGATCAGCTGCAAGAAATGATCTTGATTAATATTATCATCATACTTACGACCCTTACTCGGCCTACCAGCATTTTGGTCGAGCAATTCCTCCTGTTTCTTCTCTGAAGTTCTTCCTTTTTTGGTTGCACTTTCTGGTTCCAACACATCAACTGCATCTTCTTCTTCACCAGCCTTCTTCTTTAAGGAGAATTTCATCTTTCATCCTCATCCTTCTTTCCAATAATATTTATGGACCACGTCTCTATTGACTTAACAGCCAAGGTGGTCACATTATTGGGCTTAATTAATGGCACAGAAGCCAGGGATGCTACATGCGACCAAGATGGCCGCTCCTCTACACTAATTCCAATAGGAACACCTAGCGAACCTCCAGAAACTGGGACAGAACCAGATTCCACACGACCTGTCATCCCCTTGCGTGGAGCTGGAACCGGAGTTGCCATTGGAGTAGCAAACTCAACAACTTTTTGCTCCTGAATTTGCCCTTTAAGGAGCTCATTTTCACCCACTAGCTGTAAAATCAAGGACCCATTCGCTATCGGGAAAAATTTCATCTGAAAAATTCCCTTACCAGATCCGACTTAATAAGGGTCAAGATAAAACACTAGATATATTAATAAGATTTACTCCTCTTTCTTCTAGAGTTTTTAAATATTGTGTTTTATTGCCTTCTTTATCAAACCGTCAATTTAGATATAATTTATTTAAAGAATTATAATTTGTATTCACCTTTTTTTCAACTCACCAGTAACATGTTCTGGTATTTCTACTTCTGCAGCGTGAGGAACAACTTCATTAGTCTGCTTAACACCAAAAACATCCTATTATAACACCAAATCTTTGGTGAGCATTTCCTTTTTATCCTTTTTTGTCAATTCTTCTGCGTAGTGTTCGGCTTTCCTCCTCGAACTCCATGTCACCATTATTGATAACAACCACTGCAGATGTTCCCGCAGAATCACCACCATTAACAGAAGCAACAACTTCAACCGCAAAATCTGAATCAGAATAAAAATTCACTGTTACACCGTTATCGCTCATTTCCACAACTAAATTTATTACTGCAACACAAATTCAATTAATCCCACCACCGAAGGGATTTACCAACGAGGGTATTATATTTTACTCTACAAACACCACAACTAGTGATCTTGGAATTATAATTCCTCGCACTAGAATCACTTCCGTCCTTTTTGCCCCTTGTAATCCGGGGACACACAAAATAATTTTCACTGCGTCTTCCTGGAAATCCTCGCGCTCAAAAATTATATTACCACAAAAAGTGTTCCTGGAATCTGAAAATCAGATTCCTCGCACTACGACCTTTTTCACTTTTTTTTTTTAAAGGGACACGCAGGTGTTCAGTGCAGGTATATAAAAATATACCTGCCACACAAAATAAACTACCCAAAAAATTACCTTTTCTCGCGATAAAAATTCTGAGAATTGTCTCGCGCACAGCAAACACTATTTTTCTCTTCGAACAACCACCGTATTTGAAATCTTAACAACAAGGGAGTAAACACGTCCGCACCGTTTGGCGACTAAATTTCAACTCCAATTCCAATTCTTCAATTCCACTACCTCACTGCCAACCTCAGGGCACCGGCCAATCAAGCCTGCCATATGCAGCTTGATCTCCGTGCACCTTGCCATGACGCTGGCCAGAGTCAGACTTTCGTCCAAACTCTCGCCAGTGCCAGACAAGGCAAGGATTTCCAAGAATTCTTAACTCTTTCCCAAAGTCTTCCTTACTGATGTGTGAAAGATTCCAACGATGGAGTTCTTCGAAAAAACTGCAGTTGGAATACGCCTTTCAACTCTCTTAACAACCAACCTAGAAAAAACATTACCTCCAACAGTGACCTCTAACCCCAACTCAGAAAATTTATTTAAATTTCTTACAAACCGCATCTCTCTTTAATCGAAGGCAACGTCATTACCAGACCACCTTTCTTGTCATCAGACAAGGAATGCACCCTAACACCCAAAGACGGACCAATTTCAGTTTCAACCAATTTTTTGAGCTCCCGAAGAGTCTCATCCTTTTTTCCCTGAATATTAAGGGCCCACGTCTCCTCGGGAATGCTTGAAGAGTTCCACATTCAACAAATTTTTTATTCTTCGCAACTTTATTACGTTCAGTAATAGTTGGAGAACTAATTATTACCGCGCCCTTCTTTGCTTCTTTAATCGCGTGAACGCGAACATCCAAAGATGGATCTACTTCCTTAATCAACCTTTTCTTGACTTCCGAAGAGGATTCAGAATTCTTCCCCCTTACAACAACCGACCATGTTGATTCAACGGGTTTAATAAGGGGAGGCGGACACACAGCAGATGCCTCAGCAGAATTTATCTGCGCAACAGACGCACGACCTAGCAAAGGTCCTGATGGACCAGACAATTTGCTGATACCAACACATGGTGAAGCAGAAGCGGCTACTGAGGTTACAACAGGGGGAACAACTAGACCGACGTGGAGGGCGAACAGGGCATACCAGCCTTCCACATCGAGTCGTATTTTGAGACGGTCATTTTGAACCAGAGTCCTCATATTGAGCAGACACATCATAAATTTCACCCGAGATATTGGAACTTACATCCCCACCCTTAATAATATCACAAACTTCGACCTTGATCTGCCCGATCAGCTGCAAGAAATGATCTTGATTAATATTATCATCATACTTACGACCCTTACTCGGCCTACCAGCATTTTGGTCGAGCAATTCCTCCTGTTTCTTCTCTGAAGTTCTTCCTTTTTTGGTTGCACTTTCTGGTTCCAACACATCAACTGCATCTTCTTCTTCACCAGCCTTCTTCTTTAAGGAGAATTTCATCTTTCATCCTCATCCTTCTTTCCAATAATATTTATGGACCACGTCTCTATTGACTTAACAGCCAAGGTGGTCACATTATTGGGCTTAATTAATGGCACAGAAGCCAGGGATGCTACATGCGACCAAGATGGCCGCTCCTCTACACTAATTCCAATAGGAACACCTAGCGAACCTCCAGAAACTGGGACAGAACCAGATTCCACACGACCTGTCATCCCCTTGCGTGGAACTGGAACCGGAGTTGCCATTGGAGTAGCAAACTCAACAACTTTTTGCTCCTGAATTTGCCCTTTAAGGAGCTCATTTTCACCCACTAGCTGTAAAATCAAGGACCCATTCGCTATCGGGAAAAATTTCATCTGAAAAATTCCCTTACCAGATCCGACTTAATAAGGGTCAAGATAAAACACTAGATATATTAATAAGATTTACTCCTCTTTCTTCTAGAGTTTTTAAATATTGTGTTTTATTGCCTTCTTTATCAAACCGTCAATTTAGATATAATTTATTTAAAGAATTATAATTTGTATTCACCTTTTTTTCAACTCACCAGTAACATGTTCTGGTATTTCTACTTCTGCAGCGTGAGGAACAACTTCATTAGTCTGCTTAACACCAAAAACATCCTATTATAACACCAAATCTTTGGTGAGCATTTCCTTTTTATCCTTTTTTGTCAATTCTTCTGCGTAGTGTTCGGCTTTCCTCCTCGAACTCCATGTCACCATTATTGATAACAACCACTGCAGATGTTCCCGCAGAATCACCACCATTAACAGAAGCAACGTCAACTTGTTCACACTTATCTTTTTCAACCTTCCTTTTTTCTTTAAGAGCATCTACTTGAGCTGCAAATTCTGCAGCGGCACTTGTTTTTAAAAATTCAGTGACTTGATTTTCCTTTTTGAACAACTTCAACCGCAAAATCTGAATCAGAATAAAAATTCACTGTTACACCGTTATCGCTCATTTCCACAACTAAATTTATTACTGCAACACAAATTCAATTAATCCCACCACCGAAGGGATTTACCAACGAGGATATTATATTTTACTCTACAAACACCACAACTAGTGATCTTGGAATTATAATTCCTCGCACTAGAATCACTTCCGTCCTTTTTGCCCCTTGTAATCCGGGGACACACAAAATAATTTTCACTGCGTCTTCCTGGAAATCCTCGCGCTCAAAAATTATATTACCACAAAAAGTGTTCCTGGAATCTGAAAATCAGATTCCTCGCACTACGACCTTTTTCACTTTTTTTTTTTAAAGGGACACGCAGGTGTTCAGTGCAGGTATATAAAAATATACCTGCCACACAAAATAAACTACCCAAAAAATTACCTTTTCTCGCGATAAAAATTCTGAGAATTGTCTCGCGCACAGCAAACACTATTTTTCTCTTCGAACAACCACCGTATTTGAAATCTTAACAACAAGGGAGTAAACACGTCCGCACCGTTTGGCGACTAAATTTCAACTCCAATTCCAATTCTTCAATTCCACTACCTCACTGCCAACCTCAGGGCACCGGCCAATCAAGCCTGCCATATGCAGCTTGATCTCCGTGCACCTTGCCATGACGCTGGCCAGAGTCAGACTTTCGTCCAAACTCTCGCCAGTGCCAGACAAGGCAAGGATTTCCAAGAATTCTTAACTCTTTCCCAAAGTCTTCCTTACTGATGTGTGAAAGATTCCAACGATGGAGTTCTTCGAAAAAACTGCAGTTGGAATACGCCTTTCAACTCTCTTAACAACCAACCTAGAAAAAACATTACCTCCAACAGTGACCTCTAACCCCAACTCAGAAAATTTATTTAAATTTCTTACAAACCGCATCTCTCTTTAATCGAAGGCAACCTCATTACCAGACCACCTTTCTTGTCATCAGACAAGGAATGCACCCTAACACCCAAAGACGGACCAATTTCAGTTTCAACCAATTTTTTGAGCTCCCGAAGAGTCTCATCCTTTTTTCCCTGAATATTAAGGGCCCACGTCTCCTCGGGAATGCTTGAAGAGTTCCACATTCAACAAATTTTTTATTCTTCGCAACTTTATTACGTTCAGTAATAGTTGGAGAACTAATTATTACCGCGCCCTTCTTTGCTTCTTTAATCGCGTGAACGCGAACATCCAAAGATGGATCTACTTCCTTAATCAACCTTTTCTTGACTTCCGAAGAGGATTCAGAATTCTTCCCCCTTACAACAACCGACCATGTTGATTCAACGGGTTTAATAAGGGGAGGCGGACACACAGCAGATGCCTCAGCAGAATTTATCTGCGCAACAGACGCACGACCTAGCAAAGGTCCTGATGGACCAGACAATTTGCTGATACCAACACATGGTGAAGCAGAAGCGGCTACTGAGGTTACAACAGGGGGAACAACTAGACCGACGTGGAGGGCGAACAGGGCATACCAGCCTTCCACATCGAGTCGTATTTTGAGACGGTCATTTTGAACCAGAGTCCTCATATTGAGCAGACACATCATAAATTTCACCCGAGATATTGGAACTTACATCCCCACCCTTAATAATATCACAAACTTCGACCTTGATCTGCCCGATCAGCTGCAAGAAATGATCTTGATTAATATTATCATCATACTTACGACCCTTACTCGGCCTACCAGCATTTTGGTCGAGCAATTCCTCCTGTTTCTTCTCTGAAGTTCTTCCTTTTTTGGTTGCACTTTCTGGTTCCAACACATCAACTGCATCTTCTTCTTCACCAGCCTTCTTCTTTAAGGAGAATTTCATCTTTCATCCTCATCCTTCTTTCCAATAATATTTATGGACCACTTCTCTATTGACTTAACAGCCAAGGTGGTCACATTATTGGGCTTAATTAATGGCACAGAAGCCAGGGATGCTACATGCGACCAAGATGGCCGCTCCTCTACACTAATTCCAATAGGAACACCTAGCGAACCTCCAGAAACTGGGACAGAACCAGATTCCACACGACCTGTCATCCCCTTGCGTGGAGCTGGAACCGGAGTTGCCATTGGAGTAGCAAACTCAACAACTTTTTGCTCCTGAATTTGCCCTTTAAGGAGCTCATTTTCACCCACTAGCTGTAAAATCAAGGACCCATTCGCTATCGGGAAAAATTTCATCTGAAAAATTCCCTTACCAAATCCGACTTAATAAGGGTCAAGATAAAACACTAGATATATTAATAAGATTTACTCCTCTTTCTTCTAGAGTTTTCAAATATTGTGTTTTATTGCCTTCTTTATCAAACCGTCAATTTAGATATAATTTATTTAAAGAATTATAATTTGTATTCACCTTTTTTTCAACTCACCAGTAACATGTTCTGGTATTTCTACTTCTGCAGCGTGAGGAACAACTTCATTAGTCTGCTTAACACCAAAAACATCCTATTATAACACCAAATCTTTGGTGAGCATTTCCTTTTTATCCTTTTTAGTCAATTCTTCTGCGTAGTGTTCGGCTTTCCTCCTCGAACTCCATGTCACCATTATTGATAACAACCACTGCAGATGTTCCCGCAGAATCACCACCATTAACAGAAGCAACGTCAACTTGTTCACACTTATCTTTTTCAACCTTCCTTTTTTCTTTAAGAGCATCTACTTGAGCTGCAAATTCTGCAGCGGCACTTGTTTTTAAAAATTCAGTGACTTGATTTTCCTTTTTGAACAACTTCAACCGCAAAATCTGAATCAGAATAAAAATTCACTGTTACACCGTTATCGCTCATTTCCACAACTAAATTTATTACTGCAACACAAATTCAATTAATCCCACCACCGAAGGGATTTACCAACGAGGGTATTATATTTTACTCTACAAACACCACAACTAGTGATCTTGGAATTATAATTCCTCGCACTAGAATCACTTCCGTCCTTTTTGCCCCTTGTAATCCGGGGACACACAAAATAATTTTCACTGCGTCTTCCTGGAAATCCTCGCGCTCAAAAATTATATTACCACAAAAAGTGTTCCTGGAATCTGAAAATCAGATTCCTCGCACTACGACCTTTTTCACTTTTTTTTTTTAAAGGGACACGCAGGTGTTCAGTGCAGGTATATAAAAATATACCTGCCACACAAAATAAACTACCCAAAAAATTACCTTTTCTCGCGATAAAAATTCTGAGAATTGTCTCGCGCACAGCAAACACTATTTTTCTCTTCGAACAACCACCGTATTTGAAATCTTAACAACAAGGGAGTAAACACGTCCGCACCGTTTGGCGACTAAATTTCAACTCCAATTCCAATTCTTCAATTCCACTACCTCACTGCCAACCTCAGGGCACCGGCCAATCAAGCCTGCCATATGCAGCTTGATCTCCGTGCACCTTGCCATGACGCTGGCCAGAGTCAGACTTTCGTCCAAACTCTCGCCAGTGCCAGACAAGGCAAGGATTTCCAAGAATTCTTAACTCTTTCCCAAAGTCTTCCTTACTGATGTGTGAAAGATTCCAACGATGGAGTTCTTCGAAAAAACTGCAGTTGGAATACGCCTTTCAACTCTCTTAACAACCAACCTAGAAAAAACATTACCTCCAACAGTGACCTCTAACCCCAACTCAGAAAATTTATTTAAATTTCTTACAAACCGCATCTCTCTTTAATCGAAGGCAACGTCATTACCAGACCACCTTTCTTGTCATCAGACAAGGAATGCACCCTAACACCCAAAGACGGACCAATTTCAGTTTCAACCAATTTTTTGAGCTCCCGAAGAGTCTCATCCTTTTTTCCCTGAATATTAAGGGCCCACGTCTCCTCGGGAATGCTTGAAGAGTTCCACATTCAACAAATTTTTTATTCTTCGCAACTTTATTACGTTCAGTAATAGTTGGAGAACTAATTATTACCGCGCCCTTCTTTGCTTCTTTAATCGCGTGAACGCGAACATCCAAAGATGGATCTACTTCCTTAATCAACCTTTTCTTGACTTCCGAAGAGGATTCAGAATTCTTCCCCCTTACAACAACCGACCATGTTGATTCAACGGGTTTAATAAGGGGAGGCGGACACACAGCAGATGCCTCAGCAGAATTTATCTGCGCAACAGACGCACGACCTAGCAAAGGTCCTGATGGACCAGACAATTTGCTGATACCAACACATGGTGAAGCAGAAGCGGCTACTGAGGTTACAACAGGGGGAACAACTAGACCGACGTGGAGGGCGAACAGGGCATACCAGCCTTCCACATCGAGTCGTATTTTGAGACGGTCATTTTGAACCAGAGTCCTCATATTGAGCAGACACATCATAAATTTCACCCGAGATATTGGAACTTACATCCCCACCCTTAATAATATCACAAACTTCGACCTTGATCTGCCCGATCAGCTGCAAGAAATGATCTTGATTAATATTATCATCATACTTACGACCCTTACTCGGCCTACCAGCATTTTGGTCGAGCAATTCCTCCTGTTTCTTCTCTGAAGTTCTTCCTTTTTTGGTTGCACTTTCTGGTTCCAACACATCAACTGCATCTTCTTCTTCACCAGCCTTCTTCTTTAAGGAGAATTTCATCTTTCATCCTCATCCTTCTTTCCAATAATATTTATGGACCACGTCTCTATTGACTTAACAGCCAAGGTGGTCACATTATTGGGCTTAATTAATGGCACAGAAGCCAGGGATGCTACATGCGACCAAGATGGCCGCTCCTCTACACTAATTCCAATAGGAACACCTAGCGAACCTCCAGAAACTGGGACAGAACCAGATTCCACACGACCTGTCATCCCCTTGCGTGGAGCTGGAACCGGAGTTGCCATTGGAGTAGCAAACTCAACAACTTTTTGCTCCTGAATTTGCCCTTTAAGGAGCTCATTTTCACCCACTAGCTGTAAAATCAAGGACCCATTCGCTATCGGGAAAAATTTCATCTGAAAAATTCCCTTACCAAATCCGACTTAATAAGGGTCAAGATAAAACACTAGATATATTAATAAGATTTACTCCTCTTTCTTCTAGAGTTTTCAAATATTGTGTTTTATTGCCTTCTTTATCAAACCGTCAATTTAGATATAATTTATTTAAAGAATTATAATTTGTATTCACCTTTTTTTCAACTCACCAGTAACATGTTCTGGTATTTCTACTTCTGCAGCGTGAGGAACAACTTCATTAGTCTGCTTAACACCAAAAACATCCTATTATAACACCAAATCTTTGGTGAGCATTTCCTTTTTATCCTTTTTAGTCAATTCTTCTGCGTAGTGTTCGGCTTTCCTCCTCGAACTCCATGTCACCATTATTGATAACAACCACTGCAGATGTTCCCGCAGAATCACCACCATTAACAGAAGCAACGTCAACTTGTTCACACTTATCTTTTTCAACCTTCCTTTTTTCTTTAAGAGCATCTACTTGAGCTGCAAATTCTGCAGCGGCACTTGTTTTTAAAAATTCAGTGACTTGATTTTCCTTTTTGAACAACTTCAACCGCAAAATCTGAATCAGAATAAAAATTCACTGTTACACCGTTATCGCTCATTTCCACAACTAAATTTATTACTGCAACACAAATTCAATTAATCCCACCACCGAAGGGATTTACCAACGAGGGTATTATATTTTACTCTACAAACACCACAACTAGTGATCTTGGAATTATAATTCCTCGCACTAGAATCACTTCCGTCCTTTTTGCCCCTTGTAATCCGGGGACACACAAAATAATTTTCACTGCGTCTTCCTGGAAATCCTCGCGCTCAAAAATTATATTACCACAAAAAGTGTTCCTGGAATCTGAAAATCAGATTCCTCGCACTACGACCTTTTTCACTTTTTTTTTTTAAAGGGACACGCAGGTGTTCAGTGCAGGTATATAAAAATATACCTGCCACACAAAATAAACTACCCAAAAAATTACCTTTTCTCGCGATAAAAATTCTGAGAATTGTCTCGCGCACAGCAAACACTATTTTTCTCTTCGAACAACCACCGTATTTGAAATCTTAACAACAAGGGAGTAAACACGTCCGCACCGTTTGGCGACTAAATTTCAACTCCAATTCCAATTCTTCAATTCCACTACCTCACTGCCAACCTCAGGGCACCGGCCAATCAAGCCTGCCATATGCAGCTTGATCTCCGTGCACCTTGCCATGACGCTGGCCAGAGTCAGACTTTCGTCCAAACTCTCGCCAGTGCCAGACAAGGCAAGGATTTCCAAGAATTCTTAACTCTTTCCCAAAGTCTTCCTTACTGATGTGTGAAAGATTCCAACGATGGAGTTCTTCGAAAAAACTGCAGTTGGAATACGCCTTTCAACTCTCTTAACAACCAACCTAGAAAAAACATTACCTCCAACAGTGACCTCTAACCCCAACTCAGAAAATTTATTTAAATTTCTTACAAACCGCATCTCTCTTTAATCGAAGGCAACGTCATTACCAGACCACCTTTCTTGTCATCAGACAAGGAATGCACCCTAACACCCAAAGACGGACCAATTTCAGTTTCAACCAATTTTTTGAGCTCCCGAAGAGTCTCATCCTTTTTTCCCTGAATATTAAGGGCCCACGTCTCCTCGGGAATGCTTGAAGAGTTCCACATTCAACAAATTTTTTATTCTTCGCAACTTTATTACGTTCAGTAATAGTTGGAGAACTAATTATTACCGCGCCCTTCTTTGCTTCTTTAATCGCGTGAACGCGAACATCCAAAGATGGATCTACTTCCTTAATCAACCTTTTCTTGACTTCCGAAGAGGATTCAGAATTCTTCCCCCTTACAACAACCGACCATGTTGATTCAACGGGTTTAATAAGGGGAGGCGGACACACAGCAGATGCCTCAGCAGAATTTATCTGCGCAACAGACGCACGACCTAGCAAAGGTCCTGATGGACCAGACAATTTGCTGATACCAACACATGGTGAAGCAGAAGCGGCTACTGAGGTTACAACAGGGGGAACAACTAGACCGACGTGGAGGGCGAACAGGGCATACCAGCCTTCCACATCGAGTCGTATTTTGAGACGGTCATTTTGAACCAGAGTCCTCATATTGAGCAGACACATCATAAATTTCACCCGAGATATTGGAACTTACATCCCCACCCTTAATAATATCACAAACTTCGACCTTGATCTGCCCGATCAGCTGCAAGAAATGATCTTGATTAATATTATCATCATACTTACGACCCTTACTCGGCCTACCAGCATTTTGGTCGAGCAATTCCTCCTGTTTCTTCTCTGAAGTTCTTCCTTTTTTGGTTGCACTTTCTGGTTCCAACACATCAACTGCATCTTCTTCTTCACCAGCCTTCTTCTTTAAGGAGAATTTCATCTTTCATCCTCATCCTTCTTTCCAATAATATTTATGGACCACGTCTCTATTGACTTAACAGCCAAGGTGGTCACATTATTGGGCTTAATTAATGGCACAGAAGCCAGGGATGCTACATGCGACCAAGATGGCCGCTCCTCTACACTAATTCCAATAGGAACACCTAGCGAACCTCCAGAAACTGGGACAGAACCAGATTCCACACGACCTGTCATCCCCTTGCGTGGAGCTGGAACCGGAGTTGCCATTGGAGTAGCAAACTCAACAACTTTTTGCTCCTGAATTTGCCCTTTAAGGAGCTCATTTTCACCCACTAGCTGTAAAATCAAGGACCCATTCGCTATCGGGAAAAATTTCATCTGAAAAATTCCCTTACCAGATCCGACTTAATAAGGGTCAAGATAAAACACTAGATATATTAATAAGATTTACTCCTCTTTCTTCTAGAGTTTTTAAATATTGTGTTTTATTGCCTTCTTTATCAAACCGTCAATTTAGATATAATTTATTTAAAGAATTATAATTTGTATTCACCTTTTTTTCAACTCACCAGTAACATGTTCTGGTATTTCTACTTCTGCAGCGTGAGGAACAACTTCATTAGTCTGCTTAACACCAAAAACATCCTATTATAACACCAAATCTTTGGTGAGCATTTCCTTTTTATCCTTTTTTGTCAATTCTTCTGCGTAGTGTTCGGCTTTCCTCCTCGAACTCCATGTCACCATTATTGATAACAACCACTGCAGATGTTCCCGCAGAATCACCACCATTAACAGAAGCAACGTCAACTTGTTCACACTTATCTTTTTCAACCTTCCTTTTTTCTTTAAGAGCATCTACTTGAGCTGCAAATTCTGCAGCGGCACTTGTTTTTAAAAATTCAGTGACTTGATTTTCCTTTTTGAACAACTTCAACCGCAAAATCTGAATCAGAATAAAAATTCACTGTTACACAGTTATCGCTCATTTCCACAACTAAATTTATTACTGCAACACAAATTCAATTAATCCCACCACCGAAGGGATTTACCAACGAGGATATTATATTTTACTCTACAAACACCACAACTAGTGATCTTGGAATTATAATTCCTCGCACTAGAATCACTTCCGTCCTTTTTGCCCCTTGTAATCCGGGGACACACAAAATAATTTTCACTGCGTCTTCCTGGAAATCCTCGCGCTCAAAAATTATATTACCACAAAAAGTGTTCCTGGAATCTGAAAATCAGATTCCTCGCACTACGACCTTTTTCACTTTTTTTTTTTAAAGGGACACGCAGGTGTTCAGTGCAGGTATATAAAAATATACCTGCCACACAAAATAAACTACCCAAAAAATTACCTTTTCTCGCGATAAAAATTCTGAGAATTGTCTCGCGCACAGCAAACACTATTTTTCTCTTCGAACAACCACCGTATTTGAAATCTTAACAACAAGGGAGTAAACACGTCCGCACCGTTTGGCGACTAAATTTCAACTCCAATTCCAATTCTTCAATTCCACTACCTCACTGCCAACCTCAGGGCACCGGCCAATCAAGCCTGCCATATGCAGCTTGATCTCCGTGCACCTTGCCATGACGCTGGCCAGAGTCAGACTTTCGTCCAAACTCTCGCCAGTGCCAGACAAGGCAAGGATTTCCAAGAATTCTTAACTCTTTCCCAAAGTCTTCCTTACTGATGTGTGAAAGATTCCAACGATGGAGTTCTTCGAAAAAACTGCAGTTGGAATACGCCTTTCAACTCTCTTAACAACCAACCTAGAAAAAACATTACCTCCAACAGTGACCTCTAACCCCAACTCAGAAAATTTATTTAAATTTCTTACAAACCGCATCTCTCTTTAATCGAAGGCAACCTCATTACCAGACCACCTTTCTTGTCATCAGACAAGGAATGCACCCTAACACCCAAAGACGGACCAATTTCAGTTTCAACCAATTTTTTGAGCTCCCGAAGAGTCTCATCCTTTTTTCCCTGAATATTAAGGGCCCACGTCTCCTCGGGAATGCTTGAAGAGTTCCACATTCAACAAATTTTTTATTCTTCGCAACTTTATTACGTTCAGTAATAGTTGGAGAACTAATTATTACCGCGCCCTTCTTTGCTTCTTTAATCGCGTGAACGCGAACATCCAAAGATGGATCTACTTCCTTAATCAACCTTTTCTTGACTTCCGAAGAGGATTCAGAATTCTTCCCCCTTACAACAACCGACCATGTTGATTCAACGGGTTTAATAAGGGGAGGCGGACACACAGCAGATGCCTCAGCAGAATTTATCTGCGCAACAGACGCACGACCTAGCAAAGGTCCTGATGGACCAGACAATTTGCTGATACCAACACATGGTGAAGCAGAAGCGGCTACTGAGGTTACAACAGGGGGAACAACTAGACCGACGTGGAGGGCGAACAGGGCATACCAGCCTTCCACATCGAGTCGTATTTTGAGACGGTCATTTTGAACCAGAGTCCTCATATTGAGCAGACACATCATAAATTTCACCCGAGATATTGGAACTTACATCCCCACCCTTAATAATATCACAAACTTCGACCTTGATCTGCCCGATCAGCTGCAAGAAATGATCTTGATTAATATTATCATCATACTTACGACCCTTACTCGGCCTACCAGCATTTTGGTCGAGCAATTCCTCCTGTTTCTTCTCTGAAGTTCTTCCTTTTTTGGTTGCACTTTCTGGTTCCAACACATCAACTGCATCTTCTTCTTCACCAGCCTTCTTCTTTAAGGAGAATTTCATCTTTCATCCTCATCCTTCTTTCCAATAATATTTATGGACCACGTCTCTATTGACTTAACAGCCAAGGTGGTCACATTATTGGGCTTAATTAATGGCACAGAAGCCAGGGATGCTACATGCGACCAAGATGGCCGCTCCTCTACACTAATTCCAATAGGAACACCTAGCGAACCTCCAGAAACTGGGACAGAACCAGATTCCACACGACCTGTCATCCCCTTGCGTGGAGCTGGAACCGGAGTTGCCATTGGAGTAGCAAACTCAACAACTTTTTGCTCCTGAATTTGCCCTTTAAGGAGCTCATTTTCACCCACTAGCTGTAAAATCAAGGACCCATTCGCTATCGGGAAAAATTTCATCTGAAAAATTCCCTTACCAGATCCGACTTAATAAGGGTCAAGATAAAACACTAGATATATTAATAAGATTTACTCCTCTTTCTTCTAGAGTTTTTAAATATTGTGTTTTATTGCCTTCTTTATCAAACCGTCAATTTAGATATAATTTATTTAAAGAATTATAATTTGTATTCACCTTTTTTTCAACTCACCAGTAACATGTTCTGGTATTTCTACTTCTGCAGCGTGAGGAACAACTTCATTAGTCTGCTTAACACCAAAAACATCCTATTATAACACCAAATCTTTGGTGAGCATTTCCTTTTTATCCTTTTTTGTCAATTCTTCTGCGTAGTGTTCGGCTTTCCTCCTCGAACTCCATGTCACCATTATTGATAACAACCACTGCAGATGTTCCCGCAGAATCACCACCATTAACAGAAGCAACGTCAACTTGTTCACACTTATCTTTTTCAACCTTCCTTTTTTCTTTAAGAGCATCTACTTGAGCTGCAAATTCTGCAGCGGCACTTGTTTTTAAAAATTCAGTGACTTGATTTTCCTTTTTGAACAACTTCAACCGCAAAATCTGAATCAGAATAAAAATTCACTGTTACACCGTTATCGCTCATTTCCACAACTAAATTTATTACTGCAACACAAATTCAATTAATCCCACCACCGAAGGGATTTACCAACGAGGATATTATATTTTACTCTACAAACACCACAACTAGTGATCTTGGAATTATAATTCCTCGCACTAGAATCACTTCCGTCCTTTTTGCCCCTTGTAATCCGGGGACACACAAAATAATTTTCACTGCGTCTTCCTGGAAATCCTCGCGCTCAAAAATTATATTACCACAAAAAGTGTTCCTGGAATCTGAAAATCAGATTCCTCGCACTACGACCTTTTTCACTTTTTTTTTTTAAAGGGACACGCAGGTGTTCAGTGCAGGTATATAAAAATATACCTGCCACACAAAATAAACTACCCAAAAAATTACCTTTTCTCGCGATAAAAATTCTGAGAATTGTCTCGCGCACAGCAAACACTATTTTTCTCTTCGAACAACCACCGTATTTGAAATCTTAACAACAAGGGAGTAAACACGTCCGCACCGTTTGGCGACTAAATTTCAACTCCAATTCCAATTCTTCAATTCCACTACCTCACTGCCAACCTCAGGGCACCGGCCAATCAAGCCTGCCATATGCAGCTTGATCTCCGTGCACCTTGCCATGACGCTGGCCAGAGTCAGACTTTCGTCCAAACTCTCGCCAGTGCCAGACAAGGCAAGGATTTCCAAGAATTCTTAACTCTTTCCCAAAGTCTTCCTTACTGATGTGTGAAAGATTCCAACGATGGAGTTCTTCGAAAAAACTGCAGTTGGAATACGCCTTTCAACTCTCTTAACAACCAACCTAGAAAAAACATTACCTCCAACAGTGACCTCTAACCCCAACTCAGAAAATTTATTTAAATTTCTTACAAACCGCATCTCTCTCTTTAATCGAAGGCAACCTCATTACCAGACCACCTTTCTTGTCATCAGACAAGGAATGCACCCTAACACCCAAAGACGGACCAATTTCAGTTTCAACCAATTTTTTGAGCTCCCGAAGAGTCTCATCCTTTTTTCCCTGAATATTAAGGGCCCACGTCTCCTCCGGAATGCTTGAAGAGTTCCACATTCAACAAATTTTTTATTCTTCGCAACTTTATTACGTTCAGTAATAGTTGGAGAACTAATTATTACCGCGCCCTTCTTTGCTTCTTTAATCGCGTGAACGCGAACATCCAAAGATGGATCTACTTCCTTAATCAACCTTTTCTTGACTTCCGAAGAGGATTCAGAATTCTTCCCCCTTACAACAACCGACCATGTTGATTCAACGGGTTTAATAAGGGGAGGCGGACACACAGCAGATGCCTCAGCAGAATTTATCTGCGCAACAGACGCACGACCTAATAGGGGGCCTGAGGGACCAGACAACTTGCTTATTGCAACACGAGATGGACCGGGACTTGAAGCATCAACTGGTCGAACCTGAGAGGAAACAGCAGGGGGAATAACCTTTGGGGCACGACTTGGAGGGGAGACAAGTTCAGGACCATGCAAGACAAAACGCGCCTCTTCATTTTTCTGGATAATTTCCAGTCGTCCTTTGAGACGTTCATCTCACAATTATGAGAAACCTCCACCATTTGACCTAAAATTTCCGAGTCAAAACCACCACCTTTAATCAAACCAACAACAATATTTTTGATCTGGCCGATCTGCTGCAAGAAATGATCTTGATTAGTGTCATCATAATACTAACAACCCTTACTCGGCCTACCAGTATTTGGTCAAGTAATTTCCCCTTCGTTGCTTTCTTCAATTTCCTGGACTCCTTCTTGCTAGGCTCCTGTTCTTCGAAGGGCACTGGTACCTCCTCTTTCTTGTCTTTCTTGAACACTTCATCAGCATCACTTTCGCCCTCTGCCTTCCTTTTCAAGGAAGCCTCCTCAAAATCCATCTCAGCTTTTTCGACATTAGAAGCTCCATCAGCAATACCCACTTTTTCCTTCTCCTTCTCCTGGGCATCTTGCTTTCCTTTCAATTTTTTAACCTGCTCCGCGAATTCGGCAGCACTAGAAGAAGCAACGGCAGCATCGTTTTTCTTCTTATTTTTCTCACGTCTCAACTGCTTCCTCTCCTCTTTCGTGAGTTTATCCTTATGCCCTTCTGAGTCACTTGTTTTAAGAAACTAACGAACCCTTGATTTAGGCTTTTGGGCTACTTCCACAAAGTCGGAATCCGAATCCCGAGAAATTCGTCGTCGGCCCGCAATCTTCCTCTTGATCAAACATTTTCCTCTTTATTTAAAAACAATCCCGAGACAAACAATACCACCGCCGAAGTATTTACCAGCAAGGGTATTACACAATTTAACGCACCGACCCAATACAAAATACAATTCCACCGCCGCACAGTGGCCCGAATTGACTTTTTTGGTTGCAAAAATCATACTCTTAAACGAATAAAGATATCGCCACAATTTTTTTTTATCTTGAAGGAAATTTCTAAGGCTATTAGGTTTGTTAATTTTAAGAAAAAAAATGTACAGGGTGTTTCAGAATTTGCTGCTGAAATAAGAAGTTTGTAATTTGAGTGTAATTTAAGTAAAACAGTGGGGAAAAAGAAAACAGCAGGTTTGTAATTTGAGTGTAATTTAAGTAAAACTGGGGGAAAAAGAAAACAACCCAAATTGAGAAACAATTGAAACAGTGGTGACGAAAAAAAAATTTTTTTTATTAATTTATCTTTTTATTTTTTTTTTATAAAAGAGTACATTAATAAAGTATTTTATTGATAGATTTATATTCAAAAAGTAGAAAAATAAAATAAAAGGAACAAAAATTTACATACAATCATTAAATTTCTTGGAAACTTTCATCTAAGTCCGGAGAAATGCGTAATAAACTTATCATTTCTGGTGAGTATTGGGCTTTCAGATCTTTATGGGTTCTTACATACCTCAAGGAAGAAATAAGTGGATCGGATGAGATTGCTAGCATGTTAAATAAGTCTTGATTCTGCCGAATCCTTGAAACTTTGCACGTATTTTGATATCTGTATTTCTTGTAGTCTTTATTTTTGGACTCTTGGGCTTCTTCTGACAATTCTCCAAGTGGTAGGGATTGGTATTCGATGATATTTTGACTATGAACCAAAATTTTATGAAGAGTAGATGTTAGTAGTTTTTCAGGGTACTTTTGTTTCAATAACTCTGCGGTTTTTTTGGTGTACTCTCCAAATTTAGCTGTATTCACTTCTTCCCTGCAATTCAAAACATTAAGTATTATTTTGATTCTAGTTATAACCTCTTCATTGACTCCAGTTATTCGAGCGGTAGCCTCCGATTGCTCAAAAAATCTCCTTGAAGTGTTTCCATCATTGCTATTTCCGAATCCTTGCTTTGGTTTATCCACACCAAGTCCAAGCTCATCGTGAAAACGCCTTTGAATGTCTTGTTTTCTTCTCTTTTCTGCCTCCTTTATCCCAACAGATTCATCGAATTCCTCTCCCTCTTGTCGAAGTGTATAAGCAAGTTTCAAAATAAATTCCATGCACCTGATTCTAGCATGCAATGGAGAGATTCCATATTCATAATTATGTTCGTCGTTATTTAATTCATCCTGGTTATTGAAATTTTTTCGGGTCCTTTCACATATCGCACATGACCGCGTAGACTTTGTTTCTGTTAATTCATTTAAAACTTTTCCGTCAATCATAGTTAGAAAGAACTCGTGTTTCACAAATATAGTTATATCTTCATTAACTTTATACATTGTTGGTTGAATATCTGCGATTTGCCTTCTTATGTCGTTGACTGTTGTATTTATGAGGACACTAGTTTCTTTAGCATATTGGAACATTATGGGTCGGCAGAAATGAGTTGATGATGGGCGAGGGTTCCTCCAATATTCACAATCTGCACCATTGAGTCTGAGTGGAACAACAGATGCCATGAACATGTTTGCGTCTGTTTCACCATCTGTTGTTATAATTTTTTGCTTGTACGCACTTTGTCCGGATGATCCATCGCAGCCCCATTTACTCTGTAAGGTCAAACTTCTTGGAAGTGCAATTATTTGTTCCTCTGTTTTGCTTTTTAAAAGCCGCCTTGCAGTATGATCCATCATGTCTTGAAGTTTCACAACAGCTGATATTTCCGTGATTTCGCTGTTTTCTGGTACTGCTTCTTTTTTCGTAGCTGTAATTGTGTTGTAGGATGGCAGAATCTATATTGTGTTTCCTCAACGAAGTTCTCAGGATTTTATACTTTTCTTTTGATAGACCCAAATCCATAAACAAAGCTAATGCATTCTCACTAGTATATTTTATGGGATCCTTTTGTGGAATAGGTATGCTTTCCTTGACCCTTTTGACTCGAAGTGGACTTGCAGTAGAAATTGCCTTGATCACATCACTTTTCGATTTTTCATGGTCTTTATTATATCATCACTAATGCATCAGAGAGATTTGCAGTACTTAACTCCTCTGTTGCATTGATTAGTTTTTGTTTTTTTGTGAATGTTGCGCACTCATTGACTGACTTCCTTGGCCTTCCTCTAGATGACCTTGATGTAGTTGGGATATCACACATTTCTTCTATTTGTCCGGTAATGTGGAGAGATAAAGATAACCATTGCTCATTTTTGTTTATAAAATTTACTCTCGATCTATGAGCTTCGATCCATTTTTTCTTAGTAGTCCAATACAATTGTTTTAATTTTGCTTCATTTTCCGCTAAATTTTCAATGGACAGTTGATGTTCACTTAATACGGCAGAAAGAAACTCGTCAGTACTATTTACTTTTAAAAAAAGTTCAAACAAAATATTGTATGGTATATCCATTTTAAATAACTTATATTTATATTCACACAACTGCTCGATCGCTCGTTCAGGTTTTCAATGATAATTCCATCCCATTGTTTTATCTTTTTATACCTTAAAACTAAATACCTGCTCTAAAAATATTCAATTTTATGACATCCCAATAAGGTAATCTGTTTACCGTTAATATAAAAAAAATTCTAATCCAGATAAAGACCTTAATCCATCAAGCTACCTGAGAATAATTAATCATACCCAAAATCAAAAACATTCATACTTAAAAGTTTTATTAGGGGTTACAAGAAATAAGCTACACCAACCATTTTAAAAAACTAAGCATAAAATATGTTTTGCTTCTAAATGTAAAAAACATTTTATTTAAAACCAACACTCATACCTGCAAAACAAAGAAATAATATTTTCCATGAATTTTTTTTTTGCACTTGACAAAAAAAAAAATTAGAAAAAAATTACTGACTTTTTCAAATCAAATCGCTCTAGCTCAGCTCTATGCAATTTTATGCACCTGAGTTTTTGTTTGTAGGTAAAGAGATATATAAGGATTTATTATCCGTCCAGTTTGGCTTGCCTGCGTGAGACTGCTCTTTTTCTACTCAATGTAAAGTTGAAAAAGTGTGCAAAAAGTTGTGTTCCAAAAAACATTAAATTTAGCAGTTAAACATTTTTTTTTTTTTTTTTTTTTTATTTCTGATTATAGCAATTAACACAAATATCAAGTAAAAATAAAAAAAAAAAGTTTAACTTGTACTCATTTCCTAGCTTTAACACTCAAATAAAAAAAAAAAATTCAATTTTTTTTTTCTCACCATAAATATTTGTCAACTTTGACTGGCTCTACAAGCCAAACCGTTCATCCAAATGAAGTAATTTTTTCGATTTCTAAAGCTCAAAAAATTTGTTAATTCAGAAAATGTAAAAGTTTTGCATTACTAACCCACCCGAAAAATGAATTTCGCAAGCACTTTTGCCTAAACGGGCCACTGTGCGCCGGAGGAATTTACCAGCGAGGGTATTAATTTAACACAACCACTTCTGTCCTTTTTTACCCTTATAAAATAGGGACACACAAAATATCTATCACTAAGTGTTTCTGGGAATAACTACCCTCGCACTCAAAACCACAAAATGTATTTAGTGCTCCTGGAAATTAATCCTCGCACTGACCTTTTTTTTCACCTTTTATAAAAAGGGACACCAGGTGTTCAATGCAGGTATATAAAATATACCTGCCACACAAAATATTCAACCCGAAAAATTGACCTTTTTTGTACAAGAAAAATTCCGAGAATTATTCGCGCACAGCAACCACTCTTCAACTTTAAAACAACCACCGTATGTAAAATTTACCAACAACGGAGCGAACACTTTCGTACCGTCTGACGATTAAATTTCAACTCCAATTCCAATTCTTCAATTCCACTACCTCACTGCCAACCTCAGGGCACCGGCCAATCAAGCCTGCCATAAGCAGCTTGATCTCCGTGCACCTTGCCATGACGCTAGCCAGAGTCAGACTTTCGTCCAAACTCTCGCCAGTGCCAGGCGAGGCAAGTATTTCCAAGAATTCTTAAGTCTTTCCCAAAGTCTTCCTTACTGATGTGTGAAAGATTCCAACGATGGAGTTCTTCGAAAAAAACTGCAGTTGGAATACGCCTTTCAACTCTCTTAACAACCAACCTAGAAAAAACATTACTTCCAACAGTGACCTCTGTCCCCAACTCAGAAAATTTAGGGTTCTTACAAACCGCATCTCTCTCTTTAATCGAAGGCAACCTCATTACCAGACCACCTTTCTTGTCATCAGACAAGGAATGCACCCTAACACCCACAGACGGACCAATTTCAGTTTTAACCAATTTTTTGAGCTCCCGAAGAGTCTCATCCTTTTTTCCCTGAATATTAAGGGCCCACGTCTCCTCGGGATGCTTGAAGAGTTCCTAACAACAGCCAAAGACAAAACCTGCGACCAAGATGGACGCTCTTTGACATCAATTCCTAACTGCGAGCGGATTAGCCCCCTTGCGTGGAGCAGGGACTGGGGGTACAATCGGACTTACAACTTCGGATACGAGTTTTAAGACGTCCCTTGAGACGCGCATTTTCACCTACTAACTGCAGAATGAGGGTCTCATACTCATTTGCAATGCCCAGGAATCTAAAGCATCCATCAGCTGAATTTCCCAACTCACTTAATAACACCGATTTAATTTTTGCTAACCTACTAATCACAACATCCAAATTTAAGTTATTAAGTATACTTACCGTGCTTGGTGCTTGCACACCAGCACCATGGTTGGGTGTTTTACCGCTGGTCTTAAATCCTTCCTTGTCCTCCTTTAATACATCTCCTTTTTCAGTTCCAGCCGTGGAAATCGGCACTTCTCTCTTCTCCTTCTTACTCTTCTCAAAAGTACCATCTTCCGCTTTCCTCTTCAATTTTTCTTCTTCGAAATCCATCACACTTTTAACAGCAGCATCCTCTTCCTTTTCCACTTGGCAATTATCTGCCTTTGCCTGCAGCGCCAAGGCAGCTTTAGCAGTAGCAGCAGCTAGCCTCCTAGCTCGTTTCTCCTCCTTCTCCTTCAATGCCTTCTTTTCTTTTATACTTCGTTGCCTACCTGATTTCGGCTCAGAATCCGAAACATGTCCTTTTAAATACGCCTTAAATTTTGGAACCTTCTTCCTAACAGCACTACTCGGCCGAAAATCTGATTCGGAGTCGAAGCCTAAAATCGGCACTTCAGTGTTTTCATCACCCATAATAATCAAGTTTCAATCAATCCACAACAATATAAAAATGTCCCACCGCCGAAGAAACTTACCAACGAGGGTATTACAATGAACTTGACCGCAATAAAAATTTAAAATTTAAAATTTCTAAACAGTCCGAAGACACCGCAATAAAAACAACCACCAAGAAACAATATTAATTTAAATAGGACCCAAAGAAGACCGTGATAAAACAATACAATAAATAGTTCCACCGACGCGACGAAGAAACAACCAACAAGCGTTTTATTTTTATTTTACAACGCACACTTCCGTTTTTGTCCGTAATAAAATAGAGAGGCACAACAAAATTTTTCTTGCACTTAGTGTTTCTGGGAATTACCCTCGCAATTAAATTCACAGATAAGTGTTCCTGGAAACGGCAATAAACCACACCGTAATTAGTGTTCCTGGAAATTAATCCTCGCACTGACCTTTGTCACATTTTTATAAAAAGGGACACCAGGTGTTCAATGCAGGCATTCTTTTTCGCAACAGCTTCCCTGAAAACAGGACAGTTATCTGTAAGCATCATGTGTCCAGCCGCATGTTTACGATAATCACAAGCACGGCAGTGAATTGGGTTACAACAATCAACGCCTACAGACACTTTCAGTGGACTTGCACTGCCCAATCATATGGTCAAAGCCAAGACACCTATAGCAATACATAAGAGAAAACTGTTCCCTAACAACGAACGATGAAAATTTGGCATAAACCAGCCCTTCTTTCAAAAGTGCTCCAATCGCCCTATCACTACCCTCAATTGTGACATTAACTGAACCAGACAAACCTCGTTCTCAGGCTCGGCTTACAATTTTGACTTCCTGACCAAATTCATCTTTGGTAAGACTTTTCAAATTGAATTTGTGAAGATCAGCAAGGAAGTCTTCAACAGGGATTCTCCTGTGAACCCCGTGAACAACTGCTTTGGGTTTCTTCTCCCTAATTTCCACCAAAAGTCCTTCTGCAAGTTTCTTGTTTTTGGCAAGAGCTTCCCTTTCCCTTAAAGAGGGTAATTCAATAACAGCACCATTATTCTTTTTCTGAACTTCCCGTACACGGACACCAATATGCGGACCAACTTTGTCGACAAAGTTCAAAAAATCGTATCTGAAAGATCTGGGTCTGATATTTATACTATTTGTTGATAAAAGATACAGTGCCTTCTCGATTATCGCAACTAATTAAAACAAGGGTGGTTTCAATGACTGATGTTGTTGCAATAATCAAGTAAATATTTTTTAGGCTAAATTCGAGATGAAAAGCGAAAATCAAAAAAACAGCATTTAAAAAGTTTATTGCAAAAATTTTTTGTTCAATAACATATAAATAATAAGATACGAAACAAAACAAAATTAAGTTAATTCAGCATTTGAAACAAACCTTATTGCACCCTCTTTTCGTTCAATTCTGCTGACTGTAGACTTATGAACATTATACTCACGGCATAATGATTTAATTGAAAGAAGCCTTTAAATTAAAGGCGCCTTTGTAAGGGTCTTCTAGATCACTTTGAAATAAAAACAATTAGATTTAGTTATCGTTATAAAAATTCTTCTTTATTATTCAATCACAATGAACCTTTCGCCTCGACCGTTCTCTTACAACTGAACTGGCTTTGGTTCAGTCGTTGGCTTTATCTTAATACATAAAATACATAATGGACTAGTTTCGTCAAATACTAATACTTAGACATAAAAGCAGGCACCTCACACCGACAGTCTTTGGACATAGATACAATACATGAGTATACGTTTATTTAAGTAATATGGTTACACCTTTATTAATTTTTTCTAAAATTTCACTTTTGTTTTTAATTGACAGTTTCACAATTTTTCAGTTACACCCATTCTTTTGAAACACACAAGCGACTGACCACGGGACAAAATTCATTAAAGTAATAAGAAAATCTAGCATTGTATAGATACGCTACTCAAAAGTAGCGGTAAAATAACTACCGAAACAAAATGTAACGCAACATACAAAAACAAGCACATAGCCAAGAACCTGAGTAAATAAAAATATGCATATAAAAACAAAAGTTGCACTTATCGAGTACATTTTTTTTGAAGAGTTGCGATTACCGCGTCAACAATGATATAAATGCAGCTGTTGCGAAAATCGAGGAGTTACGTGAATCGAGAGTTGCGTTAATCGAGAACGTACTGTATGTAGAATTAATATTGCCCATTAATGTATCATAAATAAAAGTAACTTTCGCCATAGTTCTACGCTTAGTTAAGGCCGGAAGATTAATCAGCTTAAGTCGGTCTTTATAAGATGGTGAACGTTAGGATTCCATGAGAGATATCGAAGAGTGTATAACAGAAATTGCTTTTGCTCGGATCCAATGCGGTTAATATTCACTTGATAGCTTGGGCACCAAACGCAACTGCAGTATTCAAGAACTGATCGCACTAGAGAACAATAAAGAGTCTGTAGAATATATGAATCTCGAAAACCTTTTCCGAAACGGCAGATGAATCCAAGTCTACATTTTGCTTTATTTACCATGTGATATATATGTCTTTTGAAATCAAGTTTTGGATCCATTAAACAACAAAGTTGGTATATACTCCCTGTAGTTGAGAACCACAAAAGAAATAAACATTAAGAAACGGGAATATTTTACGCGAAAAAGTCATATATTTATAATTGGATACATTAAGTTCCATATCATTTGCAATACACCAATTTGATACAGTAGTCAAGTCCTCTTGCAAGAGTATATATTCGTCACTATTTTTATAAGACAAACGAAACTTAGCATCATCAGCAAACAGGAGTTCAAAATTTAATTTAACAGAACGCAGGTCGTTTACAAACAGCAAAAATATAAATGGGCCGATATGGCTGCCCTGTGGAACACCAGAATATACACAAATTTGTTGTGACAGTTTGTTTTCAAGGCAGACATATTGAATTCTTTTACAGATAAGACTCAAGCCAAACAGTAAACCAGTTTGGAAGACCTTTGGCACTAAGTTTATTTAAGGAGATCATGATTTACACTGTCAATTGCTTTTGCAAAGTCTAAGTATGCTACATACTTTTGAAAAACGTCTTGACTTTTTGTAATAGCATCTGAACAGAATTCCATTAAGTTAGTAGCTGCTGATCTCCCCTTCATGAAACCGTGTTGATTAGGAGCCAATTAAAATTTTAAATCTGTTCTCAATTACGTCACAATTTTTTTTTTAAATAACTTAGGTATGCTTGAAAGTTTTGCTATGCCTCTATAGTTACAAACCTTACATTTGTTTCCATTTTTATGAAGAGGTATAATGTATGAAGATTTCCAAATTTCTGGGAATTTTCAGGTTTTCAAAGACAGGTTGAACAAGCGACATAATGGACGGGCCAATACAGATATATAACGTTTCACAATAAATGCTGGTATATTATCCGGTCCATAGGAAGTTGTATTTTTGGAAACATTATGTTTATGAAATGTTTATTTTGTTTTGAAGGAGCCGTCTGGCCCGAGAGTAATAAGTGTAGTTTACGGATAACATCGAGCTTCACAAATATATTTTGTATAGTTTAATGTTTAAATTTCTTAGTTTTTTTATTTCTTTTGTAAATCATGGCGGACAAAAAATCGTTCACAGCAGAATAGAATTTATTACAGCAAAGTTCAGCATCGGGTTCATCATAAATGTTGTTCCAATTGAAGCTCTCCAAAAGACTCCTAAAGCGACTATCGGTTATCTTCTTGAATTCTAGTTTACGTTTTACTTCCCTAGGCATGTTGCTATTTTCCTCGCGAATATCGATATAGCGTCATATCGATAGCCTTTTGATGTGATGTTTAACAATACAATACCTTGAATGATTGAATCAAACGTCTAACGCAAATTGGCATTTTTATGTAGGGGCCGCAAATCCCTTTTCTGTTCTCGTTGTCCTGATGTTTACTGTTGTTATTTAAAGTTCACGTGTTGGTCGTACGTTGTCGCTGTTTTTTAATTCTCATCCCACATAAATACAACTAAATTTTTGATTGGCTTTTCTTGTTGGTAAGTTCATTTAATATATTTTGATTTTGTATAGTAGCTAACTAAATTTTTTTTAAATTTATTTCACAATTGTTGCTAACTCAGGCAAAGTTTTTTGGAAAAAAAAAATATTCTTGGTAACTGAGGCAAAATTATTTTTGTGGTTGTCATTTTTTAAAAATGGCCCAATTTGTCGGACTATCGTCCGACTTCGAAAGCGACGCCCACGATGGCTTTAAAAAGTCATTGCCAATGAGGAATAAATTCCTCAAAGATCCTGGGGACAGGGAGGGGTTGCCGAATCAGGACAAAAGAAAAAGAAGACCAAGAAGTCGAAGAGGAGGGACGGCAAGGGTTCACCGTTGTTGGGAACTGGAACCCGCAGTAGGTGTCAGGGTGCACACTGTGCGGATTGAAAAACAGGGCGTTGTGCTGGTCAGCATAAGTTAAACTTATGAAAACTCACTAAATAGGAGTTCCAAAGGGTGGTCACTCTTTCTTCCACTTGGAAAAACGGTGTAGGGTGGCTAAATGTCGTCCTTTAGTGCAGCCCCAGGGCATTCTGACGAATTAGAGGTGCTATACTTCTCTTTCCTTGTTAAGGAGAAGCCTTTGATTGAGTGGTGCCTCCGGTGTTTCGGTTTGAACCACTTCGGGGGTAATAGTAGGCAGACGCAGTCTGTGTGCTGGTGGTGTGGACAGTCGGGCTCCTCTCTAAATAATTTTAAGTAAGCAGAAAGTTTAGCTTATGGTGGACATATAGCGAGAAGGGGAGAACAAACTTCCACTTTCTCCCTGATGTCAGGGGGCGTGCGAACGGGAATGCCTGGATTTCTCAATCTTCACGGGCTTTCTGCTGACTGATCACGGTTCTCTTAATGCATTCTTGCATGAGAGGACCTTGCGAGAGAGGATTGGAGACATGTGTTGACGGGGTGTCAGCGATATGCCTATCACAGGGATCTCACGGCGATGGGCGTGGGGCGAGTAGATGACGTTTGGGATTTCAGTCGTGTTCCTTGTACAAGGGAGACGGCTGACAATCTAGCCGTCTTTGACTATCGAGTTTTCCAAATTCGTTGGCAATAATGGCATTCTGTCTGTCCTCGTTTTAGACACTGCAGTGCAAATTGGGGTTCTTCCTAGTTGTGGGTCTTTGATGGCAGGACTTGACTCCTTGTTTACATGGTTTCATGGATAATCGCCCGAGATCTGCAGGGAACGTAGTACGTCTGCGGCTGTGCATCTTTGATCTCCAGTGCTCTGCAGGTTGGGAAAATCAACCCGCAATCCCTTGAGCCTACAACAGGTAGATGATTGAGCGGGAGGGAGCTGTTTTTCGGTATCATCCTGACTTATTTCACTGCCAGTTGTGGGGTCACCCCAACGCTGTTTCTTGCTGTGGTGATGGCGCCTTTTGTCCTAAGTTTTGTAGCTTAGTGGCATCAGGGCTGGATCTGTCGTAGGAGGCTGTGTGGGGATTGGGGTGCCTGGAATGAGTGCTCAGAGAGCCAGGGGGTGCACAGCGACTTGCAGTTCGTGCGTGAACTTACCAGTTGCAGGTTGCAGTAGTAGTTTTTGTGTTGTCTTTGTTGGCCATATGTCGCGTTTTTTGGACTCTTGGCGAGGATAAGTGCATGTGTCATGTACTTGTTCCTCTCCATTTATGTGTCCTTTCTGTGTCTTGTGTTGAACGGCTTTGTCAGGGCTTGCCTCTGATCTCATTTCGTTGGGTTTTCTGGGCATTTTCGTTCGGTTTTGTTGTTTGTTTTGTATAGGTTTTCGCATTCGGTCATTGGTTTCTGCCTTGGCTAGTGGTCGGGTGCGCATATCTGATGTTGCCAGGCCTCGAGTATTGAGGTACTCATCTGGAAGTGACTTTCAGACCGGAAGCTATATTCTGGTACCACGGAAGATAGACCCTCCCGGGTGGGGAAGTTCTCGTGTCTTACGACACTTGGCTTCGTCGCCTGGGACTATCTATGAGGTAGGCCCCCTTTGTGGGAGTATCATGGTGGCTGTGGTTACTCCGAATGCGGAAACGAAGGGTTCCCAATTATTCTTGGATGCAAGAGGTGCTAGATAGGCCTCGCTCCTCAGCAAGGGGTGTGGACATGCCTCAACATGTTAACATATTCGCTACTGGGGCTTACTGCAGGGTGGTGGTCAACACTTTATTTGAGTCTGTCATGCGAGTAGGCTCGTCGTGGAATTTAAGTCTATTTTCAAAAAAATATGCTGTCTCTTTCCTCAGTTTCCCTTTTAGGTTGTCCAAATAATTCGATTGCTTCCCCATGAGCGTCTCTTTCAAATAAACCATGTAGCTAACTCCAAAGGAAATTTCTCCTTGATCTCCTCTTCACTGATTCCCCTAAATATACATCAGTAGCTGAAGCTGATGATTTGTTATTTAATAAACCCGTTCATCATAAGGCTATTGATATAAAACACTTTATCGATATTCGCGAGGAAAATGCCAACATGCCTAGGGAAGTGGAGTGTAAACTTGACAAGAAGATAAACGATAGTTGCTTTAGGAGTCTCTTGGAGAACTACAATTGGAACAATATTTATGATGACCTGATGCTGAACTTTGCTGTAATAAATTCCATTCTGTCGTGAAAAATTTTCTGTCCTTATGTGTACAATAAAAAAAAAATAATATTGGACCAAGGTGCCCGCCTGGTTTACAAAAGAAAGAAAAAACTAAGAAATTTAAACACTAAACTATATAAATTATAATTGTCAAATTCGATGCTATTCGTAAACTACACTAATTACTCTCGGGCCAGACGGTTCCTTCAAAACAAAATAAACATTTCTTATCAAAACTACATTAATAATGCAAAACCTGAAATCTTAACCCCAGAAAATCTTGGAATTTTGTTAGGATAAAATGAAAGACAAATTCTTTTCCGGCTGTGATGACCTATAAAGGAATATCTTCTAATGAGAATGAAACTATCTGTGACTAGAATCGCCCAGTGGCCAAAATTCGGCCATTAAAATGCCCAAAAATTTCACAGCGAATTTATACCAAAAAAATGGTAAAAAAAACACCAAGACATTTTCACCTGTATTTTCCAAAAATGTATCAAAGTGTAAATTAATGACTTTTTCGCGTAAAAGATTTCCGTTTCTTCTTGTGTGATTCTCAACTACAGAGGGTAGATACGTTCTGTGATCTTGGTGTTATAATGGATCCAAAACATGATTTCAACAGACATATAGATCACATGGTAAATAAAGAAAAATGCAGACTTGGATTCGTCTGTCGTCTCGAATTTCGAGATCCATATATTCTAAAGACTCTTTATTGTGTTCTGGTGCGATCAGTTCTTGAATATTGCAGTTGTGTTTGGTGCCCAAGTTATAAAGTGAATATTAACCGAATTGAATCCGTGCAAAAGCAATTTCTGTTATACGCTCTTCGATATCTCCCATGGAATCCTAACGTTCAACTAACATCTTATACAGACCAACTTAAGGTGATCAATCTCCCAGCCTTTACTGAGCGTAGAACTATTGCGAAAGTGATTTTTATTTATGATATATTAATGGGCAATTTAATATTCTGCATATCTTTTATCAAAAATTAATATAAATATCTGTCTTTCAAATCCTACAATTTTTTGAACTTGCGATTTAATAGAACTAATTACGGCCTTTACGAGCCACTTTTTGCAGCTTGTATAGACTTCAATACATTTTATTATGTAGTTGATTTCAATATAAGTAAAAATATGTTAAGAACACAATTGTACAATATTTTAAATTAAAAAGCTAAGGATGTATAGATTTGTAGCTAAATAAATAAATACAAATATTTGTAGGTAATTCTGAAATTCCCATGTGGTCATTTCTTTCTTCTATTCCACTATGATTTGTAGCTAACGATGAATCTTCTTCTCTATTGACTGCGTTTACTTCAAGTCTACTAAGATAATCTGCTACATGACTTTCTTTTCCTTTAAGATATTCTATATCAAAATCATATTTATTTAAACTAATTTTCCACATTTGGAGTTTTGAGTTTGGTTCTTTAAGGTTACTTAACCATATTAAAGGTCTATGATCTGTTTGTATTTTAAATTTGCGACCGTAAAGATATGGTCTGAAATATTTTGTTGACCAAACAATACTTAATAACTCTTTTTCAATGGGGCTATATCTGCGTTCATGTTCATTGAGGGTGCGAGTTGCATTGCATAATGGTTGATTTGACTGAAAGAACGGATCCGATTGCATAATTTGATGCATCGGTTGTTAAAATGAATTCTTTTGTATTTTAAAACGGGATCACTAGATATGAGTAATTTAAGTTCTTCAAAAGCTGTTATATATTCCGGGTCTTGAATGTTTATCTTTGCTCTTTTCTTAAGATATTTGGTCATAGGTACTGCTACTTTCGAATAATCTTGGAAACATTTTCTGTAGTAACCTGTTAGACCGAGAAAAGATTTAATTTGTTTTGTTGTACAAGGAATGGGTATCTTTTCAATTGCTCCTGGATTTGGCTTTATTCCGTTTGTAGAACGTGCCCTAAATATTCTGTTTCTTTGCTAAAAAATTAACATTTATCTATTTGTATTTTTAAATTGTGTTGGTTAAGTTTTTTAAATACTTTATTAATTGAATAAATATGTTCCTCTAATGGTGTACTGAATATTAGAATGTCGTCTAAATAGACAACACATATTTTTCCTACAAGACCTTCTAATACGTGATTGTTAAGAACTAAATGAATTAAGATTAAAATGATACACGTTTTAATTTGATGACCGTCTTGTTGAAGAATTTTATTGAGACTGATTCTTTATCTAAGAACAATGAGTTAGGACGCCAAAGAAGTTGGCTACTGCAAGTTGATATTTTTATGCACAGTATGCAAAACCAAACCAAAAGATAAGAAGCAATTACTGTGTGGAAATAGATGACAAAGAAGTTGTCAACTCAACTTAATTTTAAATGGAATGAAGAGTTTATCTGAGTGGTCATATAACAAAGGAATGAATACTTATGTGGGTGGTCATAACATAAATGGAATGAAGAGTTTATCTGAGTGGTCATATAACAAAGGAATGAATACTTATGTGGGTGGTCATAACATGATTATTCATTCGCTAAAAAGAAGCGGGGGCATTTTTTAGTCCAAATGGCATCCGATTAAATTCGTAATGACCATTTGCTGTTGAGAAGCAGTTTTGTTCCTGTCTTTAGGATTCACCAATATCTGGTGGAAGCCTTTCGCTAAGTCAAGAGTAGTAAAATATTGGACTCTTCCTAATTTACTAAAAATATCTTCAATGTTTGGTATAGGAAACTTGTCTTCCACGGTTACTTCGTTAAGTTTTCTATAATCTATGACAATTCACCATTTCTTAAGTCTTGAAATATTTATCTTTTTGGGTACGACCCAGATAGGAGCGTTATATTTACTGTTGCTTTTTTTTATTATGCCTTGTTCTAGCATTTCAATTATTTGTTTATCGACTTCATTTATCACTTTTAGTTTCAATTTTATGTGTTACTTCTTTAAAGTTGGTTAAAATGTCTCCTTCTCTATAGAATAATTGTTTCTTTTTTTTTAATATTTCATTTAGAGCTTTCTTTTTTTCTCTGTTCATATAAGGTTCAGTTAATTTGTCAGTTAAATCTGGTAAAGCTTAATCAATACCACATACATTTATTTGTGCATTTGATAATTCTTGAATGTAACTATCTAAAGGGTATACATACTTCGGGTTTTGTGAGTAATTTGATTATAGTATTTTTAGTTTTCAATGTATGAGTATAATATGATATTTGAGCCTCTAATGGAGTAAGGGAATAATATCCTAAAATTCCGTCAAATGAATTGTTGGGGTGATTAAAAATTCCATGGTTGATTCATTTTTATTAAATTCAATTGGTAATGGTAGACTAATTTTACTTCATTTACTATGAATTCTTTTGAGGTTTTACAATTGAAATTTGGCAATTTTAAAGGATCAGTAGAAATATTTGCCATTGTAACCTTATTTCTTGAAATTTTTGGTTGCGCAAGATTTGTTGATTGTGTTGCTTCTGAAGCTCAATTGTCGCTTTATCCCTCTATGGGATATTGTGAAATTAATTTCTTGTGGAATTGGTTCACTATGTTTCTTTCACTGAAGTGTATTACTATGTCCTTTTCACTATTTAATTTAGTATTAGGACGATCCCAAATAAAACTTTAAAAAAAGTAAGATGTATTAAAATTGATCTTTCGAGATCCTATTGACTACGCCAGTTATGTTACAAGTCCGTTGAACGATAAAAAAAATATAATTTTTATTCTCTACTGAGAATGTCACCAACAAATAAACACACTTTTCACTTTTTCTTAAGAATTATTTATTATAGCTTCAGATCCCTTACCGTGGGTCGGGGGAAATATTAGGCTGAACGAAAAGCTACTACTACTGAATAAGAACTAAACTGTAATTCAGGATGAAACCCTCTATATACTTACATTATGTTAAGTCAGCAAATTTATCTTGGAAGGAAGATCGTTTGCTTTGTCTTTCATGCTGATCCAAGAAATGATATAGTTTCATTAAAGTTGAATTTGATCTTGTAATTATGAGGCAAATGCATTGAAAGTGCACACTTATGTATGTCAACAAACCAAGTTGGCATTGATATTGATTAAAGTTATGATGACTGTATCCATAGGGCATAACCCGCCTATGTTATTTCTTGTGATCGCATTACATTGAATGAAAAGATGCTTTGCATCCTTTCTGTGAAGATCGTATCTTAATATTATAATGTGATGTGGGATTGTGGGTATGTTACAAAGTATTGTCTTTGTCTTTTAAAAAAAATAATTCTTTTTGTATCTTCAATGACAATCAGCTTCAAACTAAATACAATTTTCTTAACAACTAATCGAGAATTTTACCTATGAGAACATTCATAAGTTTAACATCTCAGACATTAATTTGATATTGCATATTGATGCAAAATCAGCACACACGCCGAAATAAATTGCTTCTGCTGATTTTGCTTATATTTCAATTTCATCACGATATTACTGTGTGATAACTCTTTCCTCCTTAAAGTCATTTACCTGGGGTAGAATGACAGGAAGTTTGAATTCAATTTGCTTTGGTTTTTTTTATTTTTACATTTCTTATAAATTAATACAATACAAATTATGGATATATATAATATAAAATTGGAAAATATAGATATATCTTTAAATTTTGCCAAAATATTAAGTTTTTTTATGTTTTCTAAATGTAAATCATCATGTAAATATTCCAAATCTAATTTTAAACTTGTTTCTGACTAATTTCCTTTTAATATTAGGGGTATAATCTGAAAACTAGTAATTTCTGTATTAGAGTAATTTTTTCCATCTATGTTAATAGAATCATTATTGAATTGAACCAGATACAGTCTTGGCCAAATGTATTAGGCACCCCTTAAAAGTTACCATAGTTTTAAAACGAAGTAAAATAAAAATGAAACATGTATGCAGTTATGTTAGAAATATTGTTTTATTTAGAAAAAATTAATATTTAGTGTTGCCACCTTTGGCTTTTATAACAGATGCTATCCTTTTAGGCAAAGACCTTACCAACTTATTACATTCATCTGAACTTATTTTGGCCCATTCTTGTTGTAAAGTCTTTTTAAGCATATCTTTTGATGTTGTCGGGTACTTTCGGATGTTTCGTTTTAAAATACCCCAAAGATGCTCGATTGGTTTCAGATCTGAGGGACTGCGCAGGCCATGGAAGCAGTTGAATGCCATTTTCGACAAAGCACCTCATTGAAAGGGCGGACTTGTGACAGGGTGCATTATCTTGCTGTTTTCCATCACGTTAATGTACTTTTTTGAGTCCATGCGACCCTCACAAACGAACATTTTTCCAACTCCATCCGCAGCCATGCAGCCCCAGATCATAACGCTTCCTCTTCCATGTTTGACAGTTGGTACTAAGCATTCTGGATTGTATTCTTCGGCTGGTATTACCAAACAACTGTAAAAAAGAAAAAAAAGAACCTGTTCTGAAAGCTCAAAAATAAAAAAGGGTGGTCGCAACTGGAAACAACTGTTTATGTTTACAAGTTAGGGGCTTTAATATAATGCTTACTTCAAAGTTTGATTCATCTGACCATAACACATTACTCCAATCCTCTTCGGTAAAATGTTGATATTTTTTTGCCCATTCTAATCGAAACATTTTGTTTTTTTCGGAGAGCCATGGTTTTTTCCTCGCCTTAAGACCACCTTCTGTGAGTCTTCTTCTAACGGTTCTTGGAGAATTTTTTTTTTAACTGTTCCATAACGTTCCAGTTCATTTGAAGTTTTTTTTACGATTTTGTATGGACGATCGAATTAAAAATCGATCTTCCCTGTTCGTCGTTAGCTTTTTCCTGCCGGATTTTTTTCGATTCAGATGTGATCCAGTCTTCCGAAACCGATCCAAGGCATTTTGTACGCCACAACGCGAACATTTCACTTTTTTGGTTATTTCACTTTGATATCTTCGAAAAATATTCGAAATCACTAGTCTGTTCGGACGCAGCAGTGTAACTAGCGTTATTTGAATGCTAAATTGGCAGTCTCAAATGAAATGATTGAACAAAGCTTTAGTGGAGTACCGATATCGTTTAAGTTGTTGGGACTATGAAAAATTGGGTAAAAATGACTTAACACCCCAAAGCCGGCAAACGAAATCATTCAGAAAAGTTGACTTTGGAAAAATTGCTGAGTATGAATGGACTACGATTTTTATAGATTTGACATTTGAAAAGCAAAGAAATATTTTTTGTTTACTGCATTCTTATAATTATAATTACGATAAATTTATTTTTAAATCATTGATGTCAAAACAAAATAAAATGAAGATAATCTTTTGTTTTAAAAGAATTAAAACAACAAAAAAATCAAAATAAAAAAAATCATTATTACTCCGAAAGGACATAGGTATTTTATTAACAAAAGAAGACGCTAAATGCCACATGCGCTACAGAGTCAAAAATAAAATATCACTGAAGATTGTGTTTGCTTTCTTCAGGACAAGCCGTTTGATACAAAAATTAAATCAAAGTCCGAGTTGGTCTTCCGGTCATACGTTGAGGCAACAAATGGGGAACACATATCCTTCCTCAGCGAGCATACCGACTCCGGTAATGTCCAAATGAGCCCAGTCACTGCATGGCACGAATTCTTTAAAATAAATACAGTTACAGTTTGCTTCCTAAATTTTGTTCGATATACAGCAGCTGAAATGCAAGACGAAGCTGGTCGCCAGCCCCTGTTGCTTATGTCAAGGGCAGTGTGTTCTAAAAAGAAAACAAAAATGAGCCTATCAAACGTTACTTTGCATCAAATCAAACATATACGTGCAACCAATCGCTTGTAATAGTTCCACAAAGGCATCCTCAACATCCGGTCGCCTGAAATTCAGAATCAACGTCTGGGAAGACCTTGCCTTTACCCAAGGCTCCGCTGATATTTGTCCTAAATGGCACGATTTTTTTAAATTAAAGGAAAGGTTGTTCAAACAATGAGCGATTGTTTGACATAATCCGCACCTACAAAAAGAGGCCACAGATCATAAATGTATTTTTTTTCTAGAGAAATCTTTTGTTTCTCGATTCTTACCAACTCGTTTAATCACTGTGTTGTTGATAAGGACTCCGCAGTTTGACCAGATTGGACTAAATTTGAACCTTTGGGAACCTTCAAATGAAGAATATCTTTTAACATTTTATAATAATATTTAATTAAAATTTAAGCACCATTACCTCCTAAAAAACACGAAGACCTGCTTTTGCTTGCTTTCGCATTCGCTTTGAATGTTTAAAATTTGAATTTTTTTGCATGGCACATTTGGATTTTCTTGTTTTGTTTTGACATTCGCTTTCGAAGAATGAGTTTGGAAATAGTAAACATAAGTTTAGGGTGTGTGTTCTGAAAGAACGAATCCGCCATTTTTCGAATATTCAAATTAGAGTTAATAGTGTTCGATGAATAGCACTTTTCGAACTTAAGTTAAGAGGCTCTTAACGTTACGAGCGGTTTGATATCGTTCGATAAATATGGCCCTAAATGTATCCTTTTATTCTCAATTATAGTAGCTCGTATTATAACATGATTATAAACTTTATATAAAGTTTTTGGGAGTGATATTATACATAGCAAAATAGAATTCTTTTGAATTATGAACGCCGTATTCTATAGCCTCTATTTCGTTTTCGTAAGGAAGTGTTTCTATTTCCGAAACTATTTTCTGTATTTGGGTTTGTGTTGATAATTCCTGTTTTTGCCAAATGGTTCGCTGATATAATTTCTTTAAGTTCCTTTTTGAAAATAATTAATTTATTGAATAGCATTTGCTCGTATTTATCTATACTTGTTCTATCTTCGCGTCAAATAATTTTATTGTAATTTTCTATTAACTATTGTGTAACTGATTTAAGTTCATTATTTATTTTATATTGATTGTTGTTATTTTCAATGATTTCATTTTGTGATTTTAATATTCTATCCCAGTCTGTGGCACCCGGGTTTCCGGCGATCCATTTCCATGCAGCGCCTATCCAATCTATGGATCTTTTGTTTCTAACTCTAATTTGTAATTTTTGCAATAAGTTCTCTGAATCTGTAAGTTAGTTTAGAAGTTGTGGGTAAAGTATACTACTTTTGTCTATTTCTTTTTCGATGGTGGGCTTAATATTCAATATAAAGTTTTCATATTTTGTTAGGTTGATAACATGTAGGTATTATTTTGAAGTGGCCATGTATCATTTTTCCATTTCCTTGTTTTACTTCAATTAAAGGAGAGTTGTATTCATATACATTGACCGCGGCTGATGTTAACTTTAAAAGTAACCTAGAAGCAAAGAAAATAACTTTAAGGGGACATATTTTTTAGCTGAGATTTGTGGATCTTTCTTCCACTTTCGGTTAGAATTGTAACCCTGTTATCCTTTGCTACGACTTCTTTTGAAAAAAGAGGCTTTTGCTTGCCATCTCTACGTTTAATTGCAGCATAAACTGTATCTCCCACTTGATAAATTTTAGGTCTGTGTCTATTTTGGTTTGCTCTTTTAAATGTATTTTTTTTTATTCCTTTTTATATGTTCTAACAAATCCTCATTTACTTTTGACTGAACATCAACTAGGTTTTGATAATTTAATCTTTGAGCCTTGCCTAAAAATACATCACTGGGTTTCTTTTTAGTGACAGAGTGGATTGAATTATTGTAGCGATCTACAGCTATATTTATAATTTCCTTTGTAGTAAAATCTGGGTATTCTTTCTTCAAACACCGACTCCATTCGATTAGATAATGGTGGAGTGAACCCTTTCTATAGATCCATTAACTTCTCTTTTCTGTGGGGGTGTAAGATATAATTGAATTCCTAAAGTTTTTATATAATTGGATATAATGGGACTTATGAAGTTTCTTTCGTTATCCGTAACTAAGATTTTACGGGCTGTAAAATAGTGTAAAATTTTAATTATTTGTTGCCTTAAATACAATGCAGATTTTTCTTTTGTGTGGAAGAACTTAGAAAATTTTAAAAGTTTATCTATACACGAAATATATTTTTCATGATCTATTTCAAAAATATCCATGTGAATTATCTCTGAGGGAGGGATAGGTAGGAATAGGCGTTTCTTGGAGTTCTGGTTTGTGGGGATTTCTATCGTATTTACTTGCATTGCAAATTTCACATTTTTTTGTATACTTCTTTATTAGATTCGTCATGCCTGGAAAGAAATAGTTTTCCAAGATTTGTTCTTTATTTTCTTTATAATTTCGGTGAGCTCTATTATGTTCCTTTTGAATGATTTCAAACTTATTGTTTTCATTTCCTATGTCTTGAACTAATTTTTGTGAGATACGGATTTTGAATCTACTAAAAAACTCTTTGTATAGACTTCTTGCAGGATTTGAAGATAATTTTAGCTAATTTTTATACGGTTAAGTGTGTTTGGGTTTAGTTTTTGTTTGAGAATTTCGGTTATATTTTCTTTATTGATCTGTTGAAGTTTAATGAAGTGCCGGTGATAGTTCGGGTGAGGTTCTAAAGACGTTTATTGGTGCTTCGCAGTGTGGGATAAGGTCTGAATTATCTTCTTCTGCACTGTGCATTGTTGCTGAGCTTGAATGAGTCAAGTTGTTAACTTCTAACTTCAATCTCGATAACGCATCGGCGGCTTTATTGGTTATTCCTGGCTTGTAGACAAGTTCATAGTTGTATTCTTCGATCCTCGATTTCCATCTTTTTAGTTTAGCGTTGTTGTTTCTGTTGCTAAACGAGAATGTCAGAGGTTGATGGTCCGTTAGAATCTTTATTTTCTTTGCACCATATAAATAGTTTCTTAGGTTTTCAAGAGCCCAAACTATGGCGAGCATTTCTTTTACATTCGTCGCATAGTTTTCCTCTGTTCTATTTAGTGATCTGGAAATAAAAGTTATGGGTCAATCTTTACCCATTTCGCCTTGAGAAAGGACAGCTCCAATGGCGGTGTTTGACGCGTCCGTCGGTTGTTAAAATGAATTGTTTCTCAAAGTCGTGAAAAATAAAAATGTCAGATGAGGTTAATAGTTCTTTTAAGTTTCTAAACGCTTTTAGTTCTTCTTCAGTTAGTTGAATCCTTATTTTACTTCATTGGTTGGCTCTTATTTGAGCCTTCTCCCCTCTAGTGAGATTTGTTAATGGTTTTGCAATTTTAACAAAATCCTTAATAAATCTACGGTAGTATGAAGTTAAGCCAAGAAATCCTTTAAGTTCTTTTAGGTTTTCTGGAGGTTTCAATTTTTGAATGCCTCCACTTTTTTAGGGTTCGGTGTAAATCCTTTGTTTGTTATCAGATAACCCAAAAATTCAACTTCTTCTTTTAGAAATTCAGTTTTGTCTAAATTTACTTTAAAATTGGCTTGGTTTAGTTTCTGTAGTATGAGTTCTAGATTCTTGAAATGTTCCTCAATTGACGATCCGAAAATAATGATGTCGTCTATATAGACGAAACATATTTTCCCAATATACTCTCTTAAAACGTCATCAATTATTCTTTGGAAAATTGCTGGTGCGTTTCGTAATCCAAATGGGAGTGGAGTATATTACCATATATATGGAGTATATTCCATATATTAAATCTGCGATAATCTTGGACTAATCTAAATTCCCCTTTTCCACTTGCATCCGTTTTTTTGGTACAACCCACATTGGAGAGTTGTACGGACTCTTCGAGGGCCTTATAACTCCATCTTTTAGAAGCTTTCGTATTTGAGTGTCAACTTCTTCTCTTATATGAATCGGATATGGATAGGATTTTGTATATATTGCACCGTCGTCGTTGGCTGATGTTTTAATTTCTGCTCTTATGTTTGTGTCAATTGTTTCGTCATCATTTACAGGACCAAATACATTTTTATATTTTTCTAAAATTTTTCTTAACTGCATCTTTATATTCTGTGGCAAATATGTGTCTCTTATTTCAATGTTATTTACTTGTTCAGATTCTTTCTGTTTTAATGGAATTTTAATATCAGGTTTGATTTTCAAAAAGTTTTCTTTTCTGTCTATAACCACCTCAAGTTCTTTTAATGTATCATCACCGATGATACCATCAAAAGTTTTGAGTAAAATTCTAATATTGTCTCGATTCCAATACTTTTAAAAAATTTTGCAGAAATTTTTTTATTTATTTTAATTGATCCTCCAGCTGATTGTACCGAAAAGGGCTCATTTGTAGGGAGTGCATTTGTACCCAATTGGGGCTTAATAAAGTTTTTCTTCACACCCGTGTCGATTAAAAACTGTAGTGTTTTATTATTTTTTGTTAAATATTCTATGTAGGGGATGCTTGACTTCCCCCTATCATAAAATTTAATTCTCCTTCGAAATTTTCTTCAATGTCTTCATTCACAGCAAGGAGCGGTTCCTCTTCGAATTCTACTATGTACTTTTGAAGATTCTTCGTCAGTATTTTCAGAACTTGGGACATCGTTTCTAAAGTTATTATTAAAATTTTGATTATTATAACGTCTGTTTGCGTAATTGACCTGTCTCGAGTTTATTGACCTATAAACTTCCATATGGATTGGAGGTTTTGGTTGAGTTGGCCTTGGTGGTGAAAGATATCTATTAGAGATTCTAGGAGCGTTATTACGTTGATAAGTATTGTGTTGGATATTAAAGGCCATGTTTCAATTTGGAAGGTTGAGCTGATAATGATTATTATAATGCAGTTTTATAGGTTTAGGTTGATTTGTGGTTTTTGAATCATCAATATTTTCGAAAGATCGCCGTTAAGGCCACGTATATAGATGTCAAGAGCACGATTTCTATAGCTCTCGTTGAGTGCGTTTATGGTTTCTTAACTGTAGTCTTCCGTTTTTATCTTATTAATGATCAGGGAGAATTGATGGTTCACAGTTGCGTAGAAGGTGAGATGAGGCTCTAAGGTACGAATATCCCTGCATAGTGCAGGGAGAGACATTTTTTGATTGACGACCAGTCGTCGTCGAAAATATTGTACGATACCAAAGCTATATCCGCACCGCCTCTTATTTTTTGTCTTATACTTTGTAGTACAGACCTGTAGATTGGCTTATTTTTTACAATTTCATAATCCTTTAAAATTGATTCGACATTATGAATCCATGAGATGTATTGAACCGGATTACAAAGACATGCAATTCCTTTACGCAATCTGGCAACCTGCTTATTTCTTGTAGTTCTTTTTCAGTTTTAGGAACTGGTGAAGAAGTTGTTACTTCAGGAATCGCAAGTAATGTTTCTAATGCTGTAAATCTTACTTGAAGATTTTGAGTAATTTTAATCTGAGAATTGATTGCACCTGTCGATTGTGTTATTGCATCTTGTAGAATTTCTAATTTGGCTTCCATTTCGAATTATTTTTGAATTAAAAAATTAAAGAGGAAATTATTTTTTCACAATTGAATAGATAGATAATAAGTTTGTTTCAAAAAAAAAAAATATATATTTTCGTGACCCTTTCCCAACAGTTGGCAGTAATTAGAATGTTCAGATGTTTGGAATATTTAATGATTTTTTCCTTTTTTTATTTTTTTGGTAACTTAAAATTTTATATTTTTTACAAGATTTCTATCGATTAAACTTTTAGATACATTTTATTCAATAGTTTTATATTTACTTCATTTCTTATGAATTTAATGTTTTTTTAAAGTGTATTTTAGAATTAAATTTAGATATTTAATTGTATCAATGTTTTTATTGTTTTTATTTTTAAACGATAACTTTCTATATTTTTATTATATCTTTTTTTCTATCATGTTTTTTTTTCAAAATTCACTTAGTGGATAAAAAATATTTTCTTCTTACAAAATACATGAGTAATTAAGACTTACGATATCAAATACATTTTTAAATAAATCTCCATCGAACAGCTTCGTGTTACTCCTTTTTAGTGGCCTCCGTTGAGTTTGGTGGGCCTTACTGGGGCACCCGTCTGTCATGTTCGGATTTCACGCCGGAATTCTTTTCAACTTGTACTTCACTTGTGCCTTTGTTTCACAAAGTAATAATCAGTTTGTTACTTTTGGATTTAATTATCTGGGTTTCATACACTGAGTTTAACTTGTACTTCAATTCTGTATTTGTTTCACAAAGTTATGTTCAGTCTGTTACTTTTAGATTTTATCCTTGCCAGTTACTGTATTTATATTTTTGTTTTATTTATTTTTTACTTTTACTTCACCGCACTTTTATCGTTTCACAAAGTTAATAAAAAATTTCTTGCTTGAAAATCAGGTTAGCTGCTGGGGCGCCAGTTACAAAGTCTTATCTTTGTTTTTTTTTAATAATTTGTGTTGTATCTTCTATGACAATCAGCTTAAAACTAAATACAATTTTCTTAACAACAAATCGAGAATTGTATCTATGAGAACATTCATAACTTTAAGTTCTCAGGCATTAATTTGATATTGCATATTAATGCAAAATCAGCACACACGCCGAAATGAATTGCTTTAATGCAAAATCAGCACACACGCCGAAATAAATTGCTTGTGCTGATTTTGCTTAAATTTCAATTTCATCACTACATTACTGCGTGATAACTTCGCCCTGCTTGACTCCTTTATTAATTTGTAGATTTACTCTTCGGCTACAGATTTTATTGTTGTTTCTGCACCAAGTAGACTACTTTGAATATATTTTATTATTTTGCTGTCTACATTCGCTCTTTTCAGAGCTCGTAAAATGCTGCGGTGAGAAACCGTGTCAAAGGTTTTCCTGATGTCCGAGGATGCTACGAAGATTGGAGTGCCTTTCTTCCTGTGGTGTTTAATTGTCAGTTGAGATTTAGTTGTTGAACAGTGCGGGACGTGTTTGCTCCGTTGCGTTGGTTTGAAAATAAATTCGAAAAGGTCGTTTGCAAATTGTGGTTAGTGTGCGCGGAAAAATTCCTGGAATTTTTGTCGCGCGAAAAAAAAGGTTAAAGGTCGCTTAGTTTGTGTGGCAGGTATATTTTTATATACCTGCACTGAATACCTGCGTGTCCCAAGATGCCAAGAATATAAATGCTGATGCTGGGTTGCAACAAAAACAATCATTATGTATATGAAGAAATGTTTTTAAAGATTAAGCTGACAGTTAAGAATTATATACTTAAAAGATTGAATTTTAAAAATTATTGTGTCTATAATTTTATTATGCATAACATGTGGACTTACTACATCAACAAGTTACGACACCAATCACTAGCCAACAGCAGCCGCTGTAATATAAGGATCAACCCACACAGCTTAAAGATCAGTCCACACTTCAACTAACTAATAACTTTGAAAAAAACGAAAAAAAGAAGTGCTTCAATAGAAGTAAATATAGCGATGTCACAACGAACCCTCAGAAATACGCAAGCCAGTAATGTCAACATCGCCCATCGCAGCTAATTTGCTGCCACACATCTGTGAAGGATGTGGAAACCGCTACTTAACAGAGGCTAGAATGAAACAACATGTACGGAGATACTGCAGAGGAACACCCACTGTCCAAACGAACGCGTGCTCCCATTGCAGTAGAACCTTTCCAACTTACATGGGATTGCGCCAACACCAACGACAAGCGCACAAAACATCGTATAACGCGGAGCTTCAAGCTGAAAGCCAGTCATCACGAAGGAGATGGACGGAAGGTGAACAAAATGCACTTGCTCAAGCAGAAGCAAATTTGAACAGCCAAGATCCCACTGTCATCATAGATCACCTGACAACAATATGATCAAGAACAAGAGACGCCATTAAAACGAGAAGACAAAGACATTCCTTTGGAGTCAGAGTTGAGCGATTCAGGAGAAATTTACCTCATAGGATCGCCCGTAAATGATGTTTCAGAGTATGAATCTGCCAACGAAAGCTGCTAACACCCTGGAACTTGCGCTTCTAAACCATCTAAGCGAATTGAATTTGACAGACGAAGAAGTCATTTACTTGAGAAACTCCCTTTTGTAAAACAATATGCCCAGCCGGAATGCCCTGGATAGCTGGACGGAAAATCTACGTGTGACGTATGGAAGAACTATTACCAGAGTAACAAGGAACCCGAGTATTTCCCTTCTAAATCAACTCCAAGGCGCCAATGGAAGAAGAAGACGCATTATCGAATATAAGCTTGCTCAACGGGAATATGTTACAGACCAGAGTAAGCTGGCAGACAGAATAATCGCTGGAAGAGGCTGGAACTACTCCGACCCCGCACTACCACCTGCTCATGACACTAGGTAGCAATTCTTTCAAGGAACTATGTTGAAGACAACACTCAAATTACAGATGCCTTACCCACACCTGTTGTTATACCGTCACCAATAAAAACAGAGGAAGTGGCCAGCACGAAAAAGAAAATGAAATCGAATAGCCAAGGAGTAGATGGTATTATCCTACGTAAACTAAAAGGAATACTAGTTGTCAAACTATGCCTGTTGTTCAACGCAATGTTATTACTAGATCACACGATACCACAGCTCGAAAAAGGTCGTACTACACTCATCCCGATAGTTTAGAATCCGGTTAGTCTGAGCGACTGGAGGCCCATTACGATTTCCTCTACAATTATGAGGCTCTTCCATCGAAAACTAGCAAGCAGTTAAGATACAATAGAGCTTCACAAAAACCAAAGCGGATTCAACAGGTGGACTGCTTTGCAAACTCCTTTACGCTACATACCCTAATTAAACACCACAGGAAGAAAGGCAATCTGCGTAGCATCCTTGGACATCAGGAAAGCCTTTGACATGGTTTCTCTTATTTATTTGAATTCGTTAAATACTAACGGTACATTCTTAAATAAAATTAAAACTAACAATATATTCATAAATTGATACATACATAAATCTTATATCTACGAGTATATTATAAATATTGGATAAAAAATCTATTTTTAAAACAGTGAGATTTAACATTATCATTAGTGGATTTTAATATGGCATAGTTCTTATTAAATATGTTTATCAAGAGATTGAGAGGGCTATTGGCGCCGTAGTTGGATCTACTGAAAATGTTACACAGAGGCAATTGCCTTCTTAAACTGGAACGACTAAAATTAAAATTAATACGACAAAGGGCTGATGGGGCTGTAATTGATCCATTAATTAACCGCACAATAAAACAGAATTGTAGGTACTCACGATGACTTAAAAGGGATGGAAGTTTTATTAGTTGAAGTCTTTGAGAGTAAGGTGGCAAAACGATTCTATCTAACCATGGAAGAAAACGCAAACAAAATCTCAAAAATCTTTTTTGAATACTCTCTATTCTGTTGATATGAACAGCGTAGTAAGGGGCCCATACGATGCACCCATATTCCAGAATTGATCTCACAAAAGAGACATAAAGAGTCTTTAGGACATAAGGATCACGAAATTCGCGAGCAAACCTTTTAATGAAACCAAGTGTCATGTTAGCTTTTTTAATTATGTAATTGTAGTGATCAGTAAAGGAAAGCTTAGAGTCTAACACTACTCCAAGGTCCGTAAAGCTTGACAAGTTACACAAGAGCGACGTATTCAACATATAATTATAAGAAAATACATTATGTTTGCGTGTAAAACACATGGTTTTACACTTGTCGATATTTAAAAACAGACTATTTGTATTGCACCAGTTCCAAAATCTATTAAGATCGTCTTGAAGAAGTTCACAATCAACAGTTGAGTCAATTTTTCGAAAAATTTTCACGTCATCGGCATAAATTAAAGACATAGAGTTTACTAAAACGGAAGGAAGATCATTAATAAATAACACAAATAATAACGGACCAAGGTGACTGCCCTGTGGCACACCTGAATTGACTCGAAAACATTTAGAACGTTCAGTTTTAAAAACAACACTATATAATCTATCTTTTAGATATGAGGATATCCACAAAACAAAACGATCATTTAGTCCAATAGTATGTAGTTTGTGGAGCAGTATATTATGATTTAATTTGTCGAATGCCTTACTAAAGTCAGTAAAAACACAATCTACTTGTTGAAATTTTTCGAATGAATCAATACAGAAAGTCGTGAATTGTAATAAATTTGTGACCGTAGATTTTTGTTTTACGAAACCATGTTGGTTTTCACATATAACAGAGGTGCAATGAAAAGACAATACATCACAGACAATAGATTCAAACAGTTTAGGAATGACGGACAGTTTAGCGATAGGTCTGTAGTTTGATACTAAGTTTTTCTTGCCTTTCTTGTGAAACGGAGTAAGAAATGCAGTTTTCCATAGATCTGGAAACGTAGAGCTACTTATTGACTGGTTGAACAGCACAAGCAATGGGTACGACATATATATTGCACATTTTTTTAACATGAATGAAGGCAAGCCATCAGGACCAGGACTAAAACTTTCATCTAACTTTTCTATGTAGTCAAGTATAGTTGCTTCGGAGATAGTAAAGTTAATTGAATTAAGGTGTGGAAATTGGTCAATATTAAAATTTGGAGTTGTGTTAGAATCAATATCAGAAGTATTTTTAAAAGCACTTTGAAAGTATTCGGCGAACATGTTTGCTATGACTTCTGGTGAGTGGCTAGTTGAATTAATATAGCTCATGTTGGCTGGGTACCACCACAACATCTAACGAGCTCTGAAAAGAGCGAATGTAGACAGCAAAATAATAAAATAATATACAAAGTAATATACTTGGTGCAGAAACAACCATCAAATTTGTAGACGAAGATGTAAATCTACAAACTAACAAAGGAGTCAAGCAGGGCGACCCCATATGACCCGAAATTTTCAGCATCGTATTGGATGAGCTGATCTGTTTGTTGGATAAGTTTGAAGGAATTCAAGTGGGTACAGAACAACTTCGGTGCCTTGCTACGCAGATGACACCTTCTTTTCGCCTACTGCAAAGAAAATGTGGAGAGAATGTTGAATATTGCAAAGATATTTTTCGAGGAGAAAGGCATGGAAATAAACCATAAGAACTCAAAATTACTCAACCTCAAAGTAGTTCATAGCAAAAATACATCAAATATATGTCGATAACCAACCGGCAATAATGGGTGAAGAACGAATCATGACTTTAGGTATCGAAGACTAACTTTAGATACCTGGGAGACGAATTCACCCCACTTGGTATTCGCTGCAATTCGGGATCACTTTTGATCGAGCTCCAACGAATTAAAAAAGCCCCACTAAAGCCACTGCAGATTATAAAACAATTCCTGATACCCAGATATATCAGCCATTTCCAAAGACCCACAATAACTGCAAAAGCTCTCAAAGAAGCAGACAAAAAAATCAGTATGCGCATACACAAAATTCTTCACCTCCGCGTACACTCCAAAAACGCCATCCTTGTATGCCAACGCCAAAGGAGGTGGGCTCGGCATCTTTGAGTTCCGAAACAGAATACCAGTGATCGTAATGGGAAAGATCGACAAATTAAGGGCCATAGATACACTATTTGTAAATCTATGTGCCACCAACCCAAACTCAATTAATGGTATCAATAGGCTGATACGAAGTGATTCCTCAACAAAAGAGCTTTATGCGGCTCATCAGCAAAAACTCCTGAACGAATCATTTTCCGGTAATGGATTCAAGCAAATTAAAAATCATCCTGCATGCTATGGAATATTATACCATCCACCCGTATATTGGACAGCAGAATATTACATAAAGGCTCTGCACCTTCGATTTAATCTCCTCCCAACGATTGGAATATCATCAAATTGTTTCAGGGTTGAAAGCCTTTGCCAGGTTTTACAAGGATTCCCCCTGACCCATTGGGAAAGAATAAGGCGAAACAATTATGTCCAACAGCGGCTGGTAGCAGCTGTGCGAAAGAAAGTTTGGCAAGTTCCGATAGAGCCCCATATCCGTGAAAGAGAAGATATCCTCAAAAAGCCGGACCTTAAACTTATTAAAGGCACGGGCCTCATAGTGTCGGACATAGGTATACATTGGAAAGGTCATGAGAGGCTTAACCACCAATACCAGCATAAGCTGGCAATATATGACACAACTAACTTCTTGGATGCGGTGAGGACCAGATTCCCCGACAAAACAATCAGCGTGTCACCACTAATCATAGGAGCAAAAGGAGTCTGGGCTAACCTTAACAAAACGATCCTTAGCCAACTTGGACTTGGGTGCCATGAAAGTGAGGACCTCATAGCGACTCTGTCGCCTTGTTTGGCGCTGGTGGGAGCCTGGATGAAAGTCTGACTCTGGCTAGCGTCATGTCAAGATGCACGGAGATCAAGCTGCTTATGGCAGGCTTGATTGCACGGTGCCCTGAGGTTGGTAGCCAGGTGCTGGAGTTAGCCTCCAAATACGAGATCCTAATAATGGGTCTCTCGGGGGCTAACGAAAGGTGAGGGGGCATCCTCGATCTGGCAAACGGATTTCATCAAATTCTTATAGATGATGAAGACCAGTGCAAAACTGCTTTCAGTATTCCATACACTACGAATATAATCGTATGCAATTGGCTTACAAATGCACCTGCAGCGCCTATTGAATACTGTACTGATTGGTTTACAGGGATTTGACTGTTTTGTATATGTCGATGACATCCTTTACGGATACAATCTTATTGATCATAACTCTCAGATGAATTTTGGCTGTTGAACGGTGCGGTCGTGTTTGCTCGTCTCAGTTGGAATTTAATTATTTAAAGAGGTAAAAGTGGTGGTTGAAATTCGTAGAAATTTACAAGCGGTTTTGTGTGCGCGAGAAAAGGTCATTTTGCCCTTTTTTATTGCCCTTGTGTGTGCGGACTGCAGGTATATTGTACCTGCACTGAACTTGTGTGACCCTCTTTTTGTGGGTCGGTAATAAAAGTGCGAGGAATATTAATTCCAGGATCACTGGTGATAAGTGAGGGGTGTGTGCGAGGAATTTTAATTCCAGGAACACAAAACAATATTAGTGGTTCTTTATTACGGTTGAAGTAAAAATTAAATTTAATACCCTCGTTGGTAAATCCTGCGGCATGGGATTATTGAATTTTGGTGCGATAATTAATAAATTTCGGTGCATTAAATTGTGTAATACCCTCGTTGGTAAGTCCATTCGGCGGTGGGACTATTTTATTTTATTGTATTGTGGTTTTGGTTAGTTTTGTTGTTGGTATTTTCGGAAAATGGTTGATCAAGAGGAAGATTGCGGGCCGACGACGAATTTCGATTCGGATTCCGACTTTGTAGAAGTAGCCCAAAAGCCTAAATCAAGGGTTCATGAGTTTCTGAAAACAAGTGACTCAGAAGGGCTTAAGGAAAAACTCACGAAAGAAGAAAGGAAGCAGTTGAGACGGGAGAAAAATAAGAACAAAAACGATGCTGCCGTTGCTTCTTCTAGTGCTGCTGAATTCGCGGAGCAGGTTAAAATACTGAAACTGAAAGGAAAGCAAGATGCTCAGGAGAAGGAGGAGGGAAAAGTGGGTATTGCTGATGGAGCTTCTGATGTTGAAAAAGCCGAGATGGAATTTGAGGAGGCTTCCTTGAAAAGGAAGGCAGAAGGCGAAAGTGTTCATCAGCATCACTCCAAAAAAGACAAGAAAGAGGAGGTACCAGTGCCCCTCGAAGAACAGGAGTCTAGCAAGAAGGAGTCCAGGAAAGTAAAGAAAACACCCAACCATGGTGCTGGTGTGCAAGCATGAAGCACGGTAAGGAAATTTAATAATTTAAATACAAGCAATATTGCTTTAAATAATATTATTTCTAAATTGACTATTATTAAGTCAGAGTTGGTAAGAGAATTTTCAGATTCACCAGAGGCAGGCTTGAAATTTTTCCCGATAGCGAATTTGTATGAGACCTTGATCTTACAGCTTGTAGGGGATAACGAGCGCCTTAAAGGCCGAATTGAGGCGCAGAAAATTGTTGAATTTGCTATTCCAAGGGCAACTCCGGTTCCAGCTCCACGCATGGGAGTGACAGGTCGATCCACTGTTGAGTCTGGTTCTGTCCCAGTTTCTGGAGGTTCGCTAGGTGTTCTTATTGGAATAAGTGTAGAGGAGCGGCCATCTTGGTCACAAGTAGCATCCCTGGCTTCTGTGCCATTAATTAAGCCTAATAACATGACCAGCTCGGCTGGCAAGCTAATAGAGACGTGGTCAATCAATATTAGTGGTAAGAAGGAAATTAAGCTGAAATTTGCAGAGAAATTGGGTCCATCGTTAGGTGTTAGAGTACATTCGTTGACACAGAATACGAAAGGTGGTTTCACTCTTAGGTTGCCTTCAGCAGAGGAGAGGGATGCTGTCGTCAAGAACCTAAAATTTAAGGAATTGGGTTTGAATGTTAGTGTTGGTGGGAATGCGTTGCCCAAACTTGTGGTTAAGAAAGTTGCGAGGCGAATCCCGGTGGAAGAATTTATTGGTGATCTTCACAAGTTGAATTTTGACTATATTCCTAAGGAAGAATTTAATAATGAAGTTAAAATTGTTGGCAATCCGTTTAAGGGAGATTCGGGGTTGGTTGATGTTATTTTAGAGGGTAGTGATAGGGTGATTCAAACTCTGCTAAAGGCTGGACGATGCTATATAAAGCATTTTTCTTTTTTGGTGGGTGAGCTTCCCCCAATTATGCACTGCTATAAGTGCCTTAGCATTGACCATACGGTTAGGCACTGTGTAGCGAAAGAGGTTGTATGTAGGCGTTGTGGTCAATCAGGTCATTCCTCCTATCATTGTAGCAATGGGATTCACTGTAGGGACTGCGACTTTAGGGGATGTGTGGCTGGGACAGCATAGCATATGCTGTCCATGGACTGTCCGGTCTATGCTGCTGCGGTTGCAAGGAGTAAGGCTAAACATTAATGAATGAATGGTTATAAAATTTTTTCTAGAATGTCGGTTAGGATTTTTCAGGTTAATTGTCAGGGGTCGTTTGCTTGCATGTGTGAGTTGGGCCGGTCTATGCGACTGGCCAGTTGCAATTTTGCCTTGATCCAAGAACCTTACGTCTCCAATGGGGTCGTAAGGGGATTGCCAGGGAATATGCGGTCATTTGCTGACAGTAACGGTAACGCTGCTGTCTTAGTCGATGAATGCAGTTCTGAATGCATACTGGTTGATGCTTGTGAGTTTGGTGTTTGTGTGAGTGTTGAGGGCGATTTTGGTAGGTTGTTTCTCTGCAGTCTATACTTTAGGCCTAGTAGGGATATTGAACCTTTTCTTTCGTATCTTGACAGGTTGTTACGGTTAGTTGACGGCGGTGCTGCTATTTTTGGTATAGACGCAAACGCAATTTCACCGTTATGGTTTAGTAAGATGCTAGGAGTCTCCTCTGGACATCAGAAAGTCCATAGGGGTGAGTTGCTGAGCGAATGGATTACCACAAATGGCGTCCACGTTGTCAACGAACCAAGTACCTTGTACACTTTCCACTCCGTTAATGGGCGTAGTGACATTGACGTCACTCTCATTAACGAAAGTACATTTAGGCGTTTCAATACCCAGTGGGTTGTAAGGGAGGACATTGGAACGAGTGACCACAATTATATATCAATTGTGCTTACCCGTTTCAATGAAGGCCAGGTCAACAATGGTGTTGACTTAAAGCGCTGGCGCCTGGTAAATGTCAATTGGACATTGTACCAGGCAAAAATTAGGGATAGTTTTGCGTTGTGTCCACTCAATGTTTTTGAAAGTATGAATGTTGATGAGAAAGTGGGAAAGTTGAACGAGTGTTGTGGATTGTCAACGACGAGCTCTTTGAGAGATACCGTGAGGTAAATCAAAAAAGAGTTAAGTGGTGGACACCAGGTTTTAACTTGAAAAGACGACAAGTTCGTAGGTTGCGTAGGCACTTCCAGAAAGGAAGATCAGCCTCAGCTGAGGAATATGCTCGGCTAAGGTCTGCTTTTCAGCAGGGCTTAGCAGAGTATAAGAAAATGTTGGTTGAGGTTAAAGAACGGGATTGGAGATCTTTTGCTGAAAGACATACAAATGATCCTTGGGGTCAATTGTATCGTGTTTGTAAGGGCAAAAAGAAATCCACAAATGTTTCTGCTCTCCGGGTTGGTGATGTTGTTCTTTCCTCGTGGAGTGAATGTGTGAATGTTTTGTTGAATTCATTTTTCCCCAGGTCTGAGCTTCCTGCTGCCCCGTCGGCTGGCGGCCATGCTGTTGCTCCTAGGATTGAATTAGGAGAAGTTGGTAGTGCTGTCCAAAGGTTGAGGTCGAAGGGGTCCCCAGGTTTTGATGGTCTGACTGGAGAAATGGTTAAGGCCATTTGGATAACAGTACCGGAATACCTTGTGTCCTTGTATTCACACTGCGTACAGGAAAATTATTTTCCACTGGAGTGGAAGCGTGCAAGGGTTGTTGCACTCCTTAAGTCTCCGGATAAAATTAGGAGCGAACCTAGTTCTTATCGCGGGATAAGTCTGCTTCCGGTACTTGGTAAAGTACTGGAAAGGGTTATGGTAGAAAGGCTTGCGGATTGTTTGTCTGAGCCACTCTCTCCACTTCAGTTCGGCTTTACGCCAGGTCGCAGTATTGAAGATGCATGGTTCCACGTCAAGAAATGTGTGAGCGACTCTCGTTCCAAGTATGTCTTAGGCATATTTGTGGACTTTAAGGGAGCGTTTGACTACCTTGACTGGAGATGCATAGAGGGAAGACTAGTTGATGTTGGGTGTCGTGAGGTTGCTCTATGGAAAAGTTATTTTTCTGATAGGATAGCTTGTTTCACAGGTACTCATGATAGCGTTAGTGTGAATGTTGAACGGGGTTGTCCTCAAGGGTCCATAGGAGGTCCATTTATCTGGAATCTGATGATGGATCCCCTGTTGAGGCGCCTCAGTGAAATGTGTGAGTGTTGTGCGTTTGCTGATGATTTGCTTCTTCTTGTTCAGGGTGATTCCCGTATTCAGCTTGAGCAGCGGGGAAGTGAACTTATGAATGTTGTTTCTTCTTGGGGTGATAGTGTTGGTGTTTCTATTTCGACCGAAAAGACGGTCATTATTGTCAGATCCGGTGGGTCAAGCCTAAGGTATGTGACTGAGGTCAAATACCTTGGGATTACCATTGGTGAAAGGATGAACTTCTTGCCTCACTTTACAAAAGTGAAGGAGAAGCTCTCAAATATTGTTCCTAGTGTTGTTAGGTTTTTGAAGAGAGATTGGGACCTTTCTGGACCGGTAGTTCGTACTATATATGGCGGGCTTTTTGTTGCTTGTGCAACATTTGGTGCGCCCGTGTGGTGCGAGGCTGTCAAATCTGTTGCTGGTAGGAGTAGAATTCTCTCGTGTCAGAGAGTTATTTTGCTCAATTCGCTCAAAGTTTGTCGTACTGTGTCAACAGAGGCAATGCAGGTGCTGATGGGGGCTCCCCCTCTTGACCTTGAGGCAATCCGGTTAGGTATTGCTTATAGGGTGAAGAGGAACTTGCCACTTTTGGCTTCTGATTGGATGGATTCTGTTGAAGTTGAGGGCTTAAATTCTGTTAGGTTAAAATCGTTGTTAGAAAGTCGTGTTCTCACTAGGTGGCAGGCTAGGTGGGAAGATTCAGAAGTTGGTAGGGTAACTTTTGACTTCCTTCCAAATGTTGTTAATTCTGTTGTTCGGGGCAAGTTAGGGCGTGGAATCTCGCTCTTAATGGGATTTCTCATTACTGGGCATGGCTCCTGGAATGCATTTTTGCACAAAAGGTGTCTGTCTGATACTGAGGAATGTTCATATGGAGCTATATAAAGCACTTCTCTTTCCTCGTAAAGGGGAAACCGGTAGTTGAGTGGTGCTACCGGTGCCTAAGCATGGACCACTACTATGCTGATATAAGGGATATCCCTTCTATGGGCATTGTGTGGTCAGGCGATAGACGTGATTTCAGCAAAATCCTTTTTGACAGGGAATCCACAAACAATTCTGCAGACTTTTCTGAGAAAGTTTTCAGGCGCCGTCGGGCGCTTTTAGCTTAGGTGTTCTTGTGTTTAATTTTGTTGTTTCAGGTGGTTGTGTGTTGTTTGCGTGTTTTTGAGGGCTGCTGTTTCCTACTTCAGCTAGCAGCCTTCAAAAATTGCATTAAGGCTGCCAGGCCTTGGACTGTAAGGAGTCCATCTGGAAGTAACCTTTACGGTTGCGGGAGACAGGAGCCCCGGAGTCATGTCAGGTTTTCTGGTGTTTCGGCATCAGCCTGCTTGACTCAGCCTGTCTGAGAAGTAGGCCCCCTTGTGGGAGTATCGTGGTGGCTGTGGTTGCCCAAAATCGCGGGAACAAATGGCATTCTTAGGGTTCTGTTTTACCATCTAAGGCCCTATGAATGCAAGAGGTGTTAGATAGACCTCGCTCTCTATCAAGGAGTGCAGTTCGTGCCTTATACACGACTGTGAAATTGTACCAAGGTAGTGCTTGCATTGCCCTGGGGCGCTGGTCAAACGCTTCTCTTTGACTCCTTCTGTGGGAAGGCCCACCGTGCTCACGTTAAGCCAATCTCTTTTGTTCTGATCATAACTCTCAGTTTCAAATTAACCTTTGAGACTGAAGGTTGTGTGGTTCGCGCTCTCGAGTGTTATTTTCCGATTTTTCTGATTGGTCCATTGACCAAGTGTTGTGAATTCAAATTCGAAAGCTTCATTGCCATTGGCTGATTGGTCCATTGACCAAGTGTTGTAAATTTAAATTTGAAAGCTTCATTGCCATTGGCTGAAGCAATTTGGTAAGTCATACCAATTTAAGCTGAGTGGAATTTTCCATTAAATAAAATTTTAATACCGTGGTTGCCAACTGCGGTAAATTAAAAAAAAAATTTGGTTGCCATTGTTGCCACCTGGGGTGAAATTTTTTGAAAAAAACATTGTTGCCAACTGTGGTAAAAATATTTTTGGTGGTCTCACAACCGATTGTGAGACGGATGAGGAGGTTTTTGTTAAGCCTCAGACTGTTGCCTCGTTGAGGAAGAAGTTCCTCGAGGAGGATAAGGTCCACGAGCAGGCTGTCAACCTCAGGAAGAAAAAGGACAAGTCGGCTAAGGACTCATCCGATAGCTCGTCGGCAGTTGACTCTGCCATGGAGTGCGAGAAGGTTGAGTCCTTGAAAAGGAGAAGGGCGGCAAGGGAGGTGGCAAGGGAGGGGAAGGCTGAGTCGTCAGCCTCTGATTCCTTGTTACCTAGGAAGGTCCACGTGGTTCCCCTTTCTTCTTCGGAAGGGTCTCCTGGTCCAACTGTTCCGGTGGTGGCTGCACAGGAGGTGGAGGTGTTGGTGGCTTCTTCCGGGGAGCCTCTGGTAGTGGCTGGTGGCAGTGGGGATGTGGTGCCCGTGTCTGGCACTTCTGGGGTGGATGCCATTCCTGCTAAGGCTCCCGAAAGGGCCTTGGCAGGGGAGGCTCCTCCAAAGGAGAGCTTGTCTGTGGCACCGGTTCCTTCTGGGACTAGTACCACTGCTGGCGATGGCCTAAGGAAGGGGTCAGTTGTGCTCCCCCTTCTGTGGGGCTAGCTAGGAGCGGCTCTGTGTCCTTGTCTGGCACTGGTGAGAGTTTGGACGAAAGTCTGACTCTGGCTAGTGTCATGGCAAGGTGCATGGAGATCAAGCTGCTTATGGCAGGCTTGATTGGAAGGTGCCCTGAGGTTGGCAGTGAGGTTGTTGAGTTGGCATCTAAGTATGAGACCCTAATTATGGGTCTCTCGGGGGCCAACGAAAGGCTAAGGGGGAGGCTGGAGGGTGGTGTCTCCTCCGCTAAGGTGTCTGTGGTGGCACCTAAGGATGCTGCCAGGCCAATTTTGCTTGCCAGGTCTTTGGGTGTTCCCATGGGCCTGGGTGTGGCTGAGCGGCCTTCGTTCAGACAAATCGATACCTCGGCCACGGTCTCGGGTGGTTTGATAGGTAAGACTCAGGTGTTACTACCTGATGTTCAGCCTGTCAAGCCTACCAAGACATGATGGGTGGTGGTCAGGGGTAGAAAAAATGATACCCCTGCTGAAGTTAAAAGGAGGGAAGTGGAGCAACTAGTGCCCGCTGTGGGTGTCAGGGTGCATACTGTGCGCACTGACAAACAGGGCGGTGTGCTGGTCAGCATGCCCTCGATTGCTGAGCGCAATGCTTTGCTCGAGCGTGATAAGCTCGAGGCAGTCGGTCTCTCGGCAAAATCCGGCAAGGGCATTTCATTTGTTGTCCGATCGGTGGAGAGGCTGATCTCTCCTGATGTTTTCCTGGATGAGTTGCATAAGTTAAACTTATGTAAACTCACCAAAGAGGAATTCCGTAGGGAGGCTACTCTCTCCTCTTCTTGGAAGACTGGTCAAGGGCGGTTTAATGTCGTCCTTGAGTGTAGCCCCAGGACAGCGGATTTGCTCCTGAGGGATGGGAGGTGCTATATAAAGCACTTCTCTTTCCTCGTAAAGGGGAAACCGGTAGTTGAGTGGTGCTACCGGTGCCTAAGCATGGACCACTACACGTCAAGGTGTAGGCAGAAGCAGTCTGTGTGCTGGCGTTGTGGACAGTCGGGCCACTCTAAAGGGGATTGCTGTAATGCAATCCATTGTCGCGATTGCGACTTTAGAGGAGGTCCGGCTGGACACTTTATGCTGAGCATGGACTGTCCTGTCTATGCTGCGGCAGTGGCAAGAGCGGGTGCCAGGCACTAAAATGGCAGTTAAATTATTACAATTTAACTGTCAGGGTGCCAGGGCAGCCATGTTTGAGTTAGGTCAGTTTATTTAACCCTAATACCGAAAAAGTCATATACCCAAAAAACATATCACATAAAAAGATCAAAATATGTATTAGAATGCGGATGGGACATACCAACATAACCCACAAACACCTTTTCACTAACAAAACGGCCCCTACTACTATGGGTTCCCGGTCACTCAGGCATAGCAGGTAATGTGTTCGCAGACTCGGCAGCTAGAAGAGCCCTTGATCAGTCGAACACAAGTTAAGGTCACATTCAATCAAAAACTGTAAGAGAAATATAGTTAAGGTCACATTCAATCAATTTAAAATTGTAAAGAAATATATAATATGGAATGCAAAAGATAAACATAAAAAAATGTACACTTAAGAATTTATTCTTGAGTACTTGAATTCATAAATTTATCTAGAATGCATATTTCTTAGAATACTGTCGTAAACAAAAATAGTAATTACCCACTTGAGATTTTACCCACTCATTTGTTCATATGCATTCCAATTTAACTAATGCTGTGCTCAGCATCCTTAATAAGAATTTTTAGACACCCACTTGAAAGAAATATCATATGCATTCCAACTAAAAGTAATCATATACAAACGTTGCCTTCTGCAACGTTGTCTATGAAATATAACCATTGTAATAGAATTGGTTGGTATATCTCACATCACATTGAGATACATATCGATGTGTTGTGACTTATCCAAAGGGCTTATTCTATTTTCTTATCTTTAACTTCACTCGAGGTGGGGATAAAAAAGTGGAATAGAAAACCCAATTCTTAGTTCTAAGTAGATTTAGTTCTTCAGTTCTTAATATACTTTCAAACTATAACGTTGTTAATCCTAGTTGTTTTAATCAAAGTTGTTCAGTGGAACTTCATTGGCGCCCAACTTAATTTTTCCAAACTTCATAAGAAGTGCAACTCGAATTTAAAAAAAAAAATAAAATAAACCTCATAGAGGTAGAACTAAACAGCAACCAACCGCAGCGAACAGCAGCAACCAGCAGCAGCGAACAGCAGCATCCAGCCGCATCGACCGCAGGAACATCCAGCAGCAGCAATAATCTAACATTATCATCAGGGAAAATATCTTCATTATTTTAGTCATGGGAAAAACTAAAGAAATCTTGATAATGTAAGTAACCAAGTAAACGATATATATATAAAATCATATTTTATTTTAAAATTGTGCATAAAAGTGTGACCAGTGCGCGATTAGGTGACAAAAATTTTTTTTCTTTTAAAAAAATACTGAATTTCTGTCTGTGGATTTTTCTTTTGTGTGTGTTTTGTTTGTTATTTCGTTACTTTGTTGAGAAAATCAACACAACCCTATATCATATAGAAAAAGAATTTAAAATTCAATTCAAATCGTAAAAAAATTAATAGAAAAAACATGTCGTTAGACGCTGAAGCAATCACAGACCTCGGCACGAGGGTAGCAACAGCGCTCGCAATACAAACGAAGCAAGAAATTCAAGACTCGCTAAATAATATAGCAAATCAGCTGCACGCTCAAAGTCAAGCTGTCGTCCAACCATATCAGGATATAGAAATTAGCGATGATATCATATGCGACCTAAGTCTCGATGTCGTTAAAACCGTCCCTGAATTTAATGGTGCAACAGAAAAATATCCTTCTTGGAGACAATCCTCCAAAGCAGCTATAAAACCATTTGAAAATTATTTAAATTCCAATCGCTACTATCAAGCAGTAGCTATTATTAGGAACAAAATCGTTGAAAACGCCGACAATGTGCTTTCTTCATTTGATACTCCCCTAAATTTTGAAGCTATCTTAGCAAGGCTTGACCATACATACAGCGATAAGAGGCCATTGCATCTATTAGAGCAAGAATTGTCAACTCTTCGACAAGGTAAATTGTCAATTAACGACTATTATGACAAAGTCTCAAAGCAACTAACCCTTATAACCAATAAGGCTATAATGGAGTTTAGTGGAAATAAAGAAGCGTTAAGGGTAATTAATGAAAAATACAGAAGCGATGCTCTTCGTATTTTTATATCTGGACTTAACCGTCAGTCTGCTCTGAGCATTCATTGAGTGCGGTTCGGTGTACTAACAAGTTGCAAGTAGTAGTGTTTCTGTTTCTTTTTCGTTTCGAAAAATAAATAGTGATTTGGGTGCTCCACTGACCTTTGTCAGGTAAGTCGTGCGACCGAGGATTCTCATTGGTCAACATACAAGTGCTTTTTTGGCTTACTGATAGCCATTGTTGCCAGGTGAGTGAAAATTATTCGTTGAGAATATTATTGCCAACTAGGTTGGTTCATAGAACTTTTGTTGAAAACTTTTGCTTAAATTTTGGCAATAATAATTGCCACCTTTTTGAAAATTTATTTTCATATGGTTGCCAACCATATTGAAATAAAATATGAATAAATTTGTGAGTCTGGATTCGGATTTTGAAGATGACGAGGACGTCTTCAGAAAACCGAAAGGGGTAAATCCATTCCTTTTGAAAAACTCAGAGAATGAAAAGAAAGAGACGGCTCCTAATGCCAATAAGAAAAAGACAAAGAAAAATAAGAGAGCTGACAAGTCGCCATTCTCGGAGTATGACTCCGCAAGTAGCTCTGTTGGTGCGGACTCTGCAATGGAGACGGAGGAGGCTAGAGTATCGAGGGCTTCGGGTAAGAGGTCGAAGCGGGCGAAGGAGGATGCTCAGGCAAACTCCTCATCAGCCTCGGAATCTACGCCTGTGAAGAAGATCGTGCTCGAGGTTCCTTCTTCTTCATTGGATGAGCCTGCTCCAGCTGTGCCGTTGGCTCCTCAGAGTGAGAATGTACCGGCGGCTCCTTCGTCGATTGTTTCGGCTGCTCCTTCGGAGAAGTCTGCAGCAGGGATGGCTAGCTGTAGCAGAGATTTGGATGCGTTGTCGGGTGTCTCTGGGATGGAGGTGTCTCCTGCTGAGATTCCTGTAAGGGATTTAGTAGGGGAACATTCGCCCTTAAAGAGTAGCTCGGCTGCGTTGCCGGTCCCTGCTGGGGCTAGTACCGCCTCTGTTGGCAAGACTAGGTACGATAACAAAAAAGCGAAGGTGTCGGCGGTGCTTCCCTCGTCTGTGGGGCCAGCGAAGGGCGCCTCTGTCGCCTTGTCTGGTGCTGGAAAGGGTTTGGACGAAAGTCTGACCTTGGCTAGCGTCATGGCAAGGTGCACGGAGATTAAGCTCTTCATGGCGGGCTTGATTGCGGGGAATCCCGAGGTTGGCGGTCAGGTAGTTGAATTGGCGGCGAAATATGAGGCCCTTATTATGGGGCTCTTCGGGGCAAACGAGAGGCTGAGGGGGCGACTGGAGGGTGGTGTTGTCTCCTCCGCTGGTGTTCCAGTGGCAGCACCTAAGGGCGCTGATAGGCCAAATGGGCCTGCCAGGTCTTTGGGTGTCCCCTTGGGGGTGGATGTGGCAGAGCGGCCTTCGTTTAGGCAGATTGACGATGCGGCCACGGTCTCTGGCGGTTTGCCTGGTAAGACTCAGGTCTTACAACCTGACGTTAAGCTGGCCAAGCCGACTGAGACATGGTCGCTGGTAGTTAAAGGTAGGAAAAGAGTCTGTTGAAGAGGTGAAGAAGAGGGTTGTTGAAGAACTCGTGCCCGCGGTGGGTGTCAGGGTGCACACTGTGCGCACTGATAAACAGGGTGGCGTGCGGGTCAGCTTGCCCTCGATTGACGAGCGCAATGCTTTCCTTAAGCATGAAAAGCTTGAGGCTGTCGGTCTTTCGGCAGTATCCAACAGGGGCGTTCCCCTAATTGTTTCCAGGGTGGAGAGGAGGATCTCTCCTGAGGACTTCCTTGTGGAGTTGCATAAGTTGAACTTATGCAAGCTCACCAAGGAGGACTTCAATAGGGAGGTTACCCTCGCCAATCCTTGGACGACTGGGGAAGGACTAGCTAACGCTGTCCTCGAGTGCAGTCCTCGGGCTAGGGGGTTGCTCTTGGAGGGTGGGAGGTGCTATATAAAGCATTTCTCATTCCCCATATTTGAGAAATCCTTGGTCTCTTGGTGCAATCGGTGCCTCAGTTTGGACCACTGGACGAGCAAGTGCAGGCAGAAACAGGCCATGTGTATGCGTTGTGGACAGTCGGGCCACTCTAAAGCGGTTTGCGTTAATGCAATCCATTGTCGCGATTGCGACTTTAGAGGAAGCCCGGCGGGACACTATATGCTAAGCATGGACTGTCCTGTCTATGCTGCCGCAGTGGAAATAGCGCGTACTAGGCACTAAAATGGGAGTTAAATTATTACAATTTAACTGCCAGGGTGCCCGGGCAGCCATGTTTGAATTAGGACAGTTGCTAACCAGCATGCAGTGTAGCTTTGCGCTGTTGCAGGAACCTTATCTTGTCCACGGACAGGTAAGGGGTCTGCCAGCGCATATGCGATCGTTCTCTGACACCAGGGGCTATGCCGCTGTTGTGGTGAACGATTCAAACACTGTGTGTTCACTTATCGACTCTAGCGAGCATGGAGTATGCGTGAATGTTGAGGGTAGCTTTGGTAGACTGTTTTTGAGCAGTCTATACTTTAAGCATGCCCTTGACATTGAGCGATATTTGGTATTCCTTGAAAGGTTACTCGGTTTGGCTGGAAATGTGCCTGCGATTTTTGGTATTGACGCTAATGCAGTGTCTCCTGTTTGGTACAGTAAGATGACGGATCGTGCATCCCAATCTCACAGTGCCAGCAGGGGAATTCTGTTCAGCGATCTAATTACCGCCAATCGTCTGGCCGTTCTCAACGAACCTAGTGACCTGTACACTTTCGATGGCCCGAACGGGCAGAGTGATATTGACGTCACCCTGGCAAACTTGCCGGCACTTCGCAGCTTTGATTTGCGTTGGTCTATTCGGAGAGCTGAAGGAGTGAGTGACCACAGCCTCATGCAGGTTGAGATTACTCGCTCTGACAGTGATCGGAATGCCGGCGTGGATCGGGATGAGAAGCGTTGGTTTCTGCACAATGTCAATTGGGCATTGTATCAGAGTGAAGTTGCGAGAAAGGTCATGTCAATATCACTTGATGCCTTTCAACGTTTGGGAGTTGATGGTAAGGTTGCCTTGCTAAATGGATGCGTATGGGATGTCAATGACCAACTTTTCCGGAGGATCCGCAAGGTGAATCCAAGAAGGGTTATGTGGTGGACATCTGAACTTCATGCTAAGCGTCTGCAGGTGAGGAGATTGCGCAAGCATTTCCAAACCTGTAGGCGATGCGGGTCTGCAGACTTGGATCGGTCAAAACTTGCTTATCGGCAAGGGTTGGCCGAGTACAAAAGGATGTTGATTCGTAGCAAGAACGATGAGTGGAGGGCTTTCACTGAGGAACACCGAGAGGACCCTTGGGGTCAACTCTACCGTGTTTGTCGGGGAAGAAAGTCCTTGGATATAGGGACCATCCATGATGGGGGACTCGTACTCACATCATGGAAGGACTCTGTGACTGCTCTAATGAATTCCTTCTTTCCCAGGGGTGCTGGTCATGTGGGTCCATCCGTGGACTTGCATGATTTGGCTCCAATGGTGAGGGAGGGGGAAATTGGCTGTGCCGTTGCTAGGCTTAAATCGAGGAAGTCACCGGGATTCGATGGACTGACTGGCGAGATGGTGAAAGCCATCTGGGCGGCGGTCCCCGAATACTTGATGGCTCTTTGCTCGAGCTGCTTCAGGGAAAATTATTTCCCACTGGAATGGAAATGTGCAAAGGTGATTGTCCTTCTGAAGTCAGTCTGCTCTGAGCATTCATTGAGTGCGGTTCGGTGTACTAGTAAGTTGCTAATAGTAGTGTTTCTTTTTCGTTTCGAAAAATAAGTAGTGATTTGGGTGCTCCACTGACCTTTGTCAGGTAAGTCGTGCGATCGACGCTTCTCATTGGTCAACATATAATTGCTTTTTTGGCTTACTGATAGCCATTGTTGCCAGGTGAGTGATAATTATTCTTTTTGAATATTATTGCCAACTAGGTTGGTTCATAGAATTTTTGAAAACTTTTGCTTAAATTTTGGCAATAATAATTGCCCCCTTTTGGAAATTTATTTTTATATGGTTGCCAACCATATTAAAATAAAGTATGAGTAATTTTGTGACTTTGGATTCGGATTTTGAAGAGGACGAGGACGTCTTCAAAAAGCCGAAAGAGGTGAATCCATTTTTGAAGAACTCAGATAATGAAAAGAAAGAGACAGCTCCTAATGCCAACAAGAAAAAGAAAAAGAAAAGTAAGAGAGCTGACAAGTCGCCATTCTCGGAGTATGACTCCGCAAGTAGCTCTGTTGGTGCTGACTCTGCAATGGAGACGGAGGAGGCTAGAGGATCGAGGGCTTCGGGTAAGAGGTCGAGGAGGGCGAAGGAGGATGCTCAGGCAAACTCCTCATCAGCCTCGGAATCTGCGCCTGTGAAGAAGATCGTGCTCGAGGTTCCTTCTTCTCCATTGCATGAGCCTGCTCCAGCTGTGCCGTTGGCTCCTCAGAGTGACAATGTACCGGCGGCTCCTTTGCCGATTGTTTCGGAGAGGTCTGCAGCAGGGATGGCTAGTTGTAGCAGGGATTTGGATGCGTTGTCGGGTGTCTCTGGGGTGGAGGTGTCTCCTGCTGATATTTCTGTTGGGGATTTAGTAGGGGAACATTCGCCCTTAAAGAGTAGCTCGGCTGTGTTGCCGGTCCCTGCTGGGGCTAGTACCGCCTCTGTTGGCAAGACTAGGTACGACAATAAAAAAGCGAAGGTGTCGGCGGTGCTTCCCTCGTCTGTGGGCCCAGCGAAGGGCGCCTCTGTCGCCTTGTCTGGTGCTGGAAAGGGTTTGGACGAAAGTCTGACCCTGGCTAGCGTCATGGCAAGGTGCACGGAAATTAAGCTCTTCATGGCGGGCTTGATTGCGGGGAATCCCGAGGTTGGCGGTCAGGTTGTGGAATTGGCGGCGAAATATGAGGCCCTTATTATGGGGCTCTCTGGGGCAAATGAGAGGTTGAGGGGGCGACTGGAGGGTGGTGTTGTCTCCTCCGCTGGTGTTCCAGTGGCAGCACCTAAGGGCGCTGATAGGCCAAATGGGCCTGCCAGGTCTTTGGGTGTCCCCTTGGGGGTGGATGTGGCAGAGCGGCCTTCGTTTAGGCAGATTGACGATGCGGCCACGGTCTCTGGCGGTTTGCCTGGTAAGACTCAGGTCTTACAACCTGACGTTAAGCTGGTCAAGCCGACTGAGACATGGTCGCTGGTTGTTAAAGGTAGGAAGAATGAGTCTGTTGAAGAGGTGAAGAAGAGGGTTGTGGAAGAACTCGTGCCCGCTGTGGGTGTCAGGGTGCACACTGTGCGCACTGATAAACAGGGCGGCGTGCGGGTCAGCTTGCCCTCGATTGACGAGCGCAATGCTTTCCTTAGGCATGAAAAGCTTGAGGCTGTTGGTCTTTCGGCAGTATCAAACAGGGGCGTTCCCCTTATTGTTTCCAGGGTGGAGAGGAGGATCTCTCCTGAGGACTTCCTTGTGGAGTTGCATAAGTTGAACTTATGCAAGCTCACCAGGGAGGACTTCAATAGGGAGGTTACCCTCGCCAATCCTTGGACGACTGGGGAAGGACTAGTTAACGCTGTCCTCGAGTGCAGTCCTCGGGCTAGGGGGTTGCTCTTGGAGGGTGGGAGGTGCTATATAAAGCATTTCTCATTCCCCATATTTGAGAAATCCTTGGTCTCTTGGTGCAATCGGTGCCTCAGTTTGGACCACTGGACGAGCAAGTGCAGGCAGAAACAGTCCATGTGTATGCGTTGTGGACAGTCGGGCCACTCTAAAGCGGTTTGCGTTAATGCAATCCATTGTCGCGATTGCGACTTTAGAGGAAGCCCGGCGGGACACTATATGCTAAGCATGGACTGTCCTGTCTATGCTGCCGCAGTGGAAATAGCGCGTACTAGGCACTAAAATGGGAGTTAAATTATTACAATTTAACTGCCAGGGTGCCCGGGCAGCCATGTTTGAATTAGGACAGTTGCTAACCAGCATGCAGTGTAGCTTTGCGCTGTTGCAGGAACCTTATGTTGTCCACGGACAGGTAAGGGGTCTGCCAGCGCATATGCGATCGTTCTCTGACACCAGGGGCTATGCCGCTGTTGTGGTGAACGATTCTAACACTGTGTGTTCACTTATCGACTCTAGCGAGCATGGAGTATGCGTGAATGTTGAGGGTAGCTTTGGTAGACTGTTTTTGAGCAGTCTATACTTTAAGCATGCCCTTGACATTGAGCCATACTTGGTATACCTTGAAAGATTACTCGGTTTGGCTGGGAATGTGCCTGCGATTTTTGGTATTGACGCTAATGCAGTGTCTCCTGTTTGGTACAGTAAGATGACGGATCGTGCATCCCAATCTCACAGTGCCAGCAGGGGAATTCTGTTAAGCGATCTAATTACCGCCAATCGTCTGGCCGTTCTCAACGAACCTAGTGACCTGTACACTTTTGATGGCCCGAACGGGCAGAGTGATATTGATGTCACCCTGGCAAACTTGCCGGCACTTCGCAGCTTTGATTTGCGTTGGTCTATTCGGAGAGCTGAAGGAGTGAGTGACCACAGCCTCATGCAGGTTGAGATTACTCGCTCTGACAGTGATCGGAATGCCGGCGTGGATCGGGATGAGAAGCGTTGGTTTCTGCACAATGTCAATTGGGCATTGTATCAGAGTGAAGTTGCGAGAAAGGTCATGTCAATATCACTTGATGCCTTTCAACGTTTGGGAGTTGATGCTAAGGTTGCCTTGCTAAATGGATGCGTATGGGATGTCAATGACCAACTTTTCCGGAGGATCCGCAAGGTGAATCCAAGAAGGGTTAGGTGGTGGACATCTGAACTTCATGCTAAGCGTCTGCAGGTGAGGAGATTGCGTAAGCATTTCCAAAACTGTAGGCGATGTGGGTCTGCAGACTTGGATCGGTCAAAACTTGCTTATCGGCAAGGGTTGGCCGAGTACAAAAGGATGCTGATTCGTAGCAAGAACGATGAGTGGAGGGCTTTCACTGAGGAACACCGAGAGGACCCTTGGGGTCAACTCTACCGTGTTTGTCGGGGAAGAAAGTCCTTGGATATAGGGACCATCCATGATGGGGGACTCGTACTCACATCATGGAAGGACTCTGTGACTGCTCTGATGAATTCCTTCTTTCCCAGGGGTGCTGGTCATGTGGGTCCATCCGTGGACTTGCATGATTTGGCTCCAATGGTGAGGGAGGGGGAAATTGGCTGTGCCGTTGCTAGGCTTAAATCGAGGAAGTCACCGGGATTCGATGGACTGACTGGCGAGATGGTGAAAGCCATCTGGGCGGCGGTCCCCGAATACTTGATGGCTCTTTACTCGAGCTGCTTCAGGGAAAATTATTTCCCACTGGAATGGAAATGTGCAAAGGTGATTGTCCTTCTGAAGTCTAATGATAGGATCAGGACTAGTCCTAGATCCTATCGTGGAATCAGTCTCCTTCCAGTACTTGGAAAAGTGCTGGAAAGGGTCTTGGTTGACAGACTGATGGAGAGCGTCCCTGAGCAGTGTCCATTCCAGTTTGGTTTCCAACCAGGTCGCAGTGTCGAAGATGCATGGCTGCGCGTTCGAGAATCTGTTGAGGGATCGGCATGCAAGTATGTGCTCGGCATCTTTGTCGACTTCAAGGGCGCATTTGATTACCTTGACTGGTCGGTTGTCGAACGGAGGTTGCTTGAGGTGGGTTGCCGTGAGGCTGCTATCTGGAGGAGCTACTTCTCTGGCAGGACCGCCCGTGTTGTTGGCCCTGTCGATTCTGTCTCCGTGGTTGTCGAGAGAGGATGTCCTCAGGGGTCTATCGGGGGTCCATATATTTGGAACCTCATGATGGATACTCTGCTGCAGCAGCTTTCCTCGTGGCAGTCGTACTGTAGGTGCATTGCTTATGCTGATGATCTTCTTATCCTTATCGAAGGCCAGTCTCGTGCTGCGCTGGAAAGTAGGGGTACGGAGGTTATGGGCATCGTAGGTGCCTGGGGTGCGGCTGTTGGGGTGGATGTTGCTGTGGAAAAGACATCCATGATGCTACTCAAGGGCAAATTGTCCTTGAACCGGCATCCAACTGTCAGAGCTGGCGGGGTGACTCTAAGGTATGTGACGAAAGTCAAGTACCTTGGAATCACCATCGGAGAGAGAATGAACTTCTTTCCTCACCTTGAACAGGTGAGATCGAGGCTCACCTCTCTTGTGCCGGCAGTCAGTCGGGTTCTGAAGTGCGACTGGGGCCTTTCTAGGTCTGCAGGTCGTATTGTATATAATGGGCTACTTGTTGCTTGTGCAACATTTGGCGCGTCTATATGGTACGACATTGCTAAGACAGTGAAAGGAAGAAGTATGATTCTCTCTAGTCAGAGGATCATGCTCCTTGGTTCGCTTCGGGTCTGCAGAACTGTCTCTACGGAGGCTCTGCAGGTGTTGGCCGGTGTGCCTCCGCTTGACCTGGAATTGATGCGTAAAGGCATCGCTTCCAGGTTACGGAAGCAGTGGCCTCTCTCGGCATCCGACTGGGAAGAATGCGTCGGAGCTAGTGGCATGGGTATTTCCGAGAGGAAGGTGTTGCTGAGGGATTGTGTCTTCTCCAGGTGGCAGTCTCGTTGGACTGAAAGCGAGAAGGGGAGGACCACCTTCCAGTTTCTCCCAGATGTCAGGAGGGCGTGCGATCGAGAATGCCTGGATTTCTCACTCTTCACGGGCTTTCTGCTGACCGGTCATGGTTCCCTTAATGCATTTTTGCACGAGAGGACCTTGGCTGACTCGGCGGAATGTGCGTGTGGAGCTGCGAGAGAGGATTGGAGGCATGTGTTGACTGAGTGTCAGCGATATGACTCCCACAGGAATCTCACTGCGATGGGTGTGAGGCGAGTAGATGACGCTTGGGATTTCAGTCGAGTTCTCTGTACAAGGGAAACGGCTGGAAGTCTAGCCATCTTTGCTGAGCGAGTATTCCATACTCGTCGACAATAATGGCATTGTTTTTTCTCGTTTTTAGGCACTGCAGGGTAATAAGGGGTTCTTCCATTGTGGATCTTTGTTGGCAGGACTTGATTCCTTGTTTGCATGGAATCTTGGATAATCGCCCGAGATTGACATGGAAATAGTGTGACTGCTGCATACTCCTTCAGGTTCTCTTGTTGCGGCAGGTTGGGTCATACCCGCAACTCCGTGAACCTATAACAGGTGAATGATTGGGCGGGAGGGGGGCTGAAAGGTCCCATCCTGACCTTTTTCACCGCCTGTTATGGTTTCACCCCAACGCTGCCTCCTGCTGTGGTGAAGGCGCCTTTTGTCCTAAGTTTTTGAGCTTAGTGGCGATTGGGCATGATCTGTGGTAGGAGGATGTGTGGGGAATGGGGTGCCTGCTGGGCGTGTGGGAGAACACGGGGGGTATAGCACATGCATGTACATGCGCGAACTAACCTGTTACAACCTGTAGTAGTAGTTTTTGTGTTGTCCTTTGTGTAGCCATAAGTCGCGAGCTTGGACTCCTCGCAGGGATGAGTGCATGTGACATGTGCTCGTCTCTCCCCATTTATGTGCCTTCCTTGGGATCGTTGAGCGACTCGGTCAGGGCTTGTCTCTGATCTGATTTCGTTGAGTCTTCCGGGATTCTCGATCGGTTTTTGTTATTTTATGTTTGTAATTGTATAGGTGTGCGCATTCGGCCATTGGTTTCTGCCTTGGCTAGTGGTCGGGTGCGTATGTCTGAGGCTGGCAGGCCTCGAGTATTGAGGTACTCATCTGCAAGTGACCTTCACGGTTGCGAAGCTCCACCGGAAGCTATATTCTGGTACCACGGGAGATAGGCCCTCCTGGGTGTGGAAGTTTCTTGTGTCTCACGACACTTGGCTTCCTCACCCTGGACTATCTATGAGGTAGGCCCCCTAGTGGGAGTATCGTGGTGGCTGTGGTTCTCCAAATGCGGAAACGATTGGCATCCAAGATCTTGGATGCAAGAGGTGTTAGATAGGCCTCGCTCCTCAGCAAGGGGTGTGGACATGCCTCAACATGTTCACAGATTTGCTACTGGGGTTCGCCTCAGGGTGGTGGTCAACACTTAATTTGACTCTGCTATGCGGGTAGGCTCGCCGTGGAATTTAAGTCTTAATTGACAGGTGTCCACGATAAGCTTATTTTCATACTGTCCTTCTGAAGTCAGTCTTAAATTAACCTTTGAGACTGAAGGTTGTGTTGTGCGGGCTCTAGTGCGATAGAAATTAGATTTTTTCTGATTGGTCAATAACCAATTGTTTTGTGATTTTCATATAGAAGCTTCATTGCCATTGGCTGAAGCAAGTGGTAAGTCATTGACTAATTTTGCATTTAAAAGCTAAATTGTGATTGGCTGTTGAGTAAGGTGAGTGGAATTTTCCATTTAACAAAATTTTGCTACCGTGGTTGCCATTGTTGCCACCTGAGGCAAAATTTTTTGAAAAAAATTTTCAAAAATTTTTGGAAAAAATAGTTGCCAACTGAGGCAAAAATATTTTTCGTGGTTGCCACTTTTGAAAATTAATTTTCAAGCATGGCAGCCTATGTTGGTCTCACAAGTGACTGTGAGAGCGAGGGTGAGGCTTTTGTTAAGCCTAGCGTTGCCTCGTTGAGGAAGAAGTTCCTCAAGGACGAAAAAGTAAAGGAGGAGGCTGTCAACCCCAGGAAGAAGAAGGGGAAAAAGAAGAAAGACAAGCTGGCTATGGAATCAGCCGAAAGGTCGTCGGCGGTTGACTCTGCCATGGAGTGTGAGAGGGTTGAGTCCTTGAAAAGGAGAAGGATGGCAAGGGAGGTGGCAAGGGAGGGGAAGGCTGAGTCGTCAGCCTCCGATTCTCTGTTGCCTAGGAAGATCCACGTTGTTCCCCTTTCTTCTTCGGAGGGGTCACCTGGTCCAACTGCTCCGGTGGTGGCTGCACAGGAGGTGGAGGTGTTGGTGGCTTCTTCCGGGGAGCCTCTGGTAGTGGCTGGTGGCAGTGGGGATGTGGTGCCCGTGTCTGGCACTTCTGGGGTGGATGTCACTCCTGCTAAGGCTCCGGAAAGGGTCTTGGTGGTGGAGGCTCCTCCAAAGGAGAGTTTGACTGTGGCACCAGTTCCTTCTGGTGCTACCACTCAGTTGAAATTTAGTCGTCAAACGGTTCGGACGTGTTCGCTCCGTTGTTGGTAAATTTTAATTACGGTTGGTCGAAGAGTGGTTGCGGTGATCGAATTCTTGGAATTTGTGTTGTTGAAAAAGGTCAATTTTTTCGGTTCGGGTATTTTGTGTGGCAGGTATATTTTATATACCTGCATTGAACACCTGGTGTCCCTTTTCTTAAAAAGGTTGAAAAAGGTCATTAGTGCGAGGATTAATTTCCAGAAACACTGTAAACATTTTGTGATATTGAGTGCGAGGGTAGTTTCCCAGAAACACTAAGTGAGTGAGAGGGTCAAAAAGGACGGAAGTGTAATTTTAAATTAATACCCTCGCTGGTAAATACCATCGGCGGTGGTATTGTTTTTATTGTTGTTTTTAAATAAGTGAAAATGTTTGAGGAAGATAAAGATTGCGGGCCGACGACGAATTTTGATTCGGATTCTGACTTCAAGGAAGTAGCCCAAAAGAGTAGATCAAGAGTCAGTGAATTTTTGAAAACAACTGACTCGGAATCTGGATATATGGAGCAAAGGAAGAAAGAGGAAAAAACTCGGTTGAGAATGGAGAAGAAGAAAAAGAAACAAGCTGTAGCTGCTGCTGCTGCAGAATTTGCAGCTCAAGTAGACGCGCTGAAGGAAAAAAGGAAGATTGGAAATAATAAGTGCGAACAAGCCGAAGTTGCTGCTGTTAATGGTGATAGTTCTGCGGGAACATCTGCAGTAGTTCCTAACAAAAACGGTGAAATGGAGTATGAGGAGGCCTCCTTAAAAAGAAAAGCAGAAGAATGCGAAGAAGAATTAAATAAGAAGGACAAAAAAGAAAAGGCCACCAACGATGTAGAGTTGCAACAGGATGTCTCTGCCTTTAAGTTGAATAATAAAGTTGTCCCTCCGGCTGCCGAGGTAGAAGTACCTGAACAGGATGTTGTTAAGGAGAATAAAGGAGGAAAAAAGACCAGCGGGAAAACATCCAACCATGGTGCTGGTGTGCAAGCACCACGCACGGTAAGCATTTATAAGAATAATGAAAATTTTTTGCAGCAGATCGGTCGGATCAAAATTAAAATATGTAATTTGATAAAGGGTGGGAATATTGATGCGGGTATTTCTGGGGAAATTTTTGAAATTTCTAGTAATTATGAGGAATTAATTGTGAGGCTTTTGGGGGAGAATGAACGCTTGAAAGGGCGTCTTGACATATTTCAGGGGTCTGATAGGAAGGACTCACTGTGTACCCCTGTACCTAAGCCAAGAACCCTTCTCAATGCAACTCAGTCGGTCCTTGGTGTTCCGGCTTCTTCCTCAGGCCAAATTGTGGAAGTAAATAACTCTGAGGCCACATGTCCGTCCGTTAGTCGTCCTTCTTTTGCACAAGTTGCAAGACCAATTTTATTCCCGGTGGATGGGCCTCCAGCTCTTTTCAAAGAAGTGGTACATCAGAAAGCAGCTGAAACTTGGTCTGTTGTTGTTAACAGCAAGAAGGCAGGAGTGGCTTCCAAGGAGCTAAAGAAAGAGTTTGTTGAAAATTGTTTTTTATGTGATCGATTCTTAACTTACTCCACAAAAGATTAAATCTATCATCTTTTTTATACTCTTTTACATTATTATTTTCTTTAATAGCTTCCTTCTTTCCTCCCAAATAACTAGAATTCATTGACCGTGAAGGTTCGCTTGAAGTTGGTTTTTCTTCAATCCGTTGGACTTTACAGTGTGAAACTTCTAATTTATTTACTTTCTTATTTAACGAATTGTTAGTACCTTTGTTATTCTCGTTTGAATTAACTAAATAGTTAGAATTCATTGACCGTGAAGGTGCGCTTGAAGTTGATTTTTCTTCAATCCGTTGTCCTTTACAGTTTGAAACTTCCGATCTATTTGTTTCCTGGTTTAATAATAATTTGATTATTATTCGGTCGTTGTACATAATTCCACGTTTTAAATTAATACAGAGCTCAGATTCTTTTAAGAAATGCCCAGTATTCCGTCATAATGACCAATAACATCATTTGTTACAACGTGAAAAGAAACATCAATTAAAAACGTATCAAGGTTTTCGTCGTCATATTCTAAAGTGATGTTGGCACTTCCTATGCTAAACCTATTTGATTTACCGATTCCCACAAAGTTTATTGTTTCTTTGAAATTTACGTCTTTTTCATATATACATTTTGCTTTAATTAAACTTATAAAAGCTCCTGTATCCACTAAAAAATTATAGTTCTTGTTACCGTATCTAAGGATAATATGAGGGCTTTCATTGAGGTTGGAAACAATACCCCCGTTTATTGTTCCTTTTTCCGAAAATTTACACGTTTACTGGTATCATTTTTCCTATCACTTTCTCCTTCTTTATTATTAGTATTGTGATAAAAGGTTTTTTTGTTATTGTTATTTTCCTGACCATATTTATTTTCAGTGTTCGTTCGATTAAAAGATTGTCTTTTGGGAGCCCTACAATTTTTACTTATATGCCCTAATTTATTACAATTATAACATTTAATCATGTTATGATTAATTTTTATTAGGTTTTTTGACGTATAGTCTTTGTTACTGAAGGTCTGGGAAGCTATTTTCCCTGACAACCTTGTTTCTTCTTGAATGGCTAAGGAAGATGCTTCGGCTAAGGTTGACGGTCTTTGGCTATTTACAAAAGTGCCAATTACTTCTTTAAGTCCATTAATAAAGGCGTTGAGAATATCTTTCTCAATCATGAATAATTGTCCTTCGAACAATCTATCACTTTGGTTATTCATATACATATCTTGAATTCTACGTCTTTGTAGGGTTTCGACCTTTTGAATATATTGTAAAGCAGTTTCCATTCTGCCTTGTTGAAGTCGCGTCATCTCCATATGCAACTGCAAAGGAGAATATGTTTCTTTAAACTTCCTATTTAATTCAATTTTTAATTCTCCCCAGCTATTTAATCTCTTATTCATAAATAGAGTTTCGGCATTGCCAGTGATTTTACTTTTTATTAATGGAAATAAATAGTGCCGCTGCTCTGCACTCGCAAGTGACATTGCATTTTCAACGTTACTTAGGAAATGATGGATCTTATTCGGATCACTATCAAAGGGTGTGATGAGCTTACTAAGCAAATCTAAACTCACTACATTAGGTGTTGAATTATTATGAACTAAAGGGAAATTACTTCCTCTGTTATGATTTTCAAAAATATCACTTTCTATTCTTAAACTGGTTTCTTTAATTGGGCTTTTAAAACTTTCTTCAGGTTTTTGTTTAGGTATTGCTCCTGTGCTAATTTGACAATCTTTAATTTTTTTAATAGCATCTACTACAGTAGGTGACGCTTCATTCTCAGCAAAGTTTCCCTCTTCTTCTATCGTTTTTAAAAATAAATTTCTGGTGAAAATTTTATTCTCGTAAAATATTAGGTACTCTTCTTCAATGCCTTTCTGACTCAATTTTATATTATCTAAAATTTGTCCTAACGTTAAACAAATTGTACTTCCACTTTCTTTTGCAATACACGTGAATTTCCTGCATAAAAACTCTTCATTAAATTTATATTCGCTTTGTGAACTTGCCATTTTAACTTTATTTATATTTTATACAAAAGTTTAATTACACAGTTTTCTAATTTTACAACCCTCTTTTTTTGTATATTTTGAGTTTTATTCTTTTCTCGAAAATAATGCCTGAAATCGCTCGTCTTGGGCTTGTTTCAAAACCAATTTAATTTTGATTGCGTTATTGACTAAATATTTGTGATTCTTAGACAAGGATTTTTTTCTTTCCTCAACAATTTTTTGGTTTTCTTCAAATTTCTGTTCTTTCGTTAATATTATATTATTGTCTTTTCCAGACATAGTATTTTAAATTATTTCTACTGAAATAAATGAAAGTAGACTTACATACAAATTTTCAAAGTCATTTTTTTTTGTTTGTTGAATGTTATTATTCTTCCCTCGTTGAATTATGTTGTCTTCAACTTAAACACGACAGGAACGCTGTTTTCAATCCAAATTGAAATTGTTTTCAATCCGTAAATCCTTTATCGAACACGTTGGGGCTTTCGTCTCTGATATAATCTGCCCTTTTTCTTCCTTTTTTTTTTTTTTTTTTTTGAGTCTTCTGCTTCTTGTGTTGATCGAATTTTGGTTCGTGCACAATTGCGTTTACCGACTACCGAGGTAGTTTAATGATTAATTCTAACTTGTTTTTTTCCTCGAACTTATATTGATACACTCAGGAGTGATATCACGAAGAAAAGAAAGAAAATGTTCATTAATTTTTTTTTGTGTCACCGTGTATTTTCCCGACGTGTTGACACGACTAGAGGAATTTAAGTAGTATCTCGAAAAGTTACACGAATCACATATCTTTACCGCTGCCACCAAATTATGTTATGCACCAAATTATTAACTTATGTTATTCACCAATTTATTACCGGAAAATAAAAGAAGAATTCAACTTCGTTTTATAATTTTGAACCACTGTTTTATTGATCTGTTCAACTCTGAATTTTGCTTAAGACTAACTTATCGTTTCTAAAATTATATGTAACCAAGAACATAAGAATTATTTACACTTATACATGTGAGCATTTGAGATACATTATCTCAAGCGATATGAGATGCGCAAAGTGCTAAATTGACAGTTGATTGAAGTGCTATGCATAAACTTTTATCACGACAATAAATTAAAAGGATTTAATGTGCGCCTTTTTGTGGCCACTTAGAAAGAAAAACAAACGAATTTAAAAGTATCAGATATCAATAAACGAATCTGAAGTGGATGTTGGCTTGCAATAAGCGAGATAAAATTATGCTGATATGCAGTCATAGAGAATTCAAAGTAATTATTAATATGAATTTAAAGATATGCATAACAAAGTGGTATGATTCTCTGTTGTCAGAGGATCATGCTCCTTGGTTCGATTCGGGTCTGCAGAACTGTCTCTACTGAGGCTCTGCAGGTGTTGGCTGGTGTGCCTCCGCTTGACCTGGAATTGATGCGTAAAGGTATCGCTTGCAGGTTACGGAGGCAGTGGCCGCTCTCAGCATCTGATTGGGAGGAATGTACTGGGGCTCGTGACATGGGTCTTTCTGAAAGGAAGGTTCTGTTAAGGGATTGTTTCTTTTCCAGATGGAAATCTCGCTGGACTGATAGCGAGAATAGGAGAACCACCTTCCATTTTCTCCCTGATGTCAGAGAGGCGTGCGAACGGGAATGCCTGGATTTCTCGCTCTTCACGGGTTTTCTGCTGGCTGGTCATGGTTCTCTTAATGCATTCTTGCATAGGAGGGCCTTGGCTGACTCAGCGGAATGTGCGTGTGGAGCTGCGAGAGAGGATTGGAGGCATGTGTTGACTGAGTGTCAGCGATACGCCTATCACAGGGATCTCACGGCGATGGGCGTGGTGCGAGTGGATGATGCTTGGGATTTCAGTCGTGTTCTTTTTACAAGGGAGACGGCTGGCAATCTAGCCATCTTTGCCTATCGAGATTTTCAGATTCGTCGGCAATAATGGCATTCTGTCTGTCCTTGTTGTAGACACTGCAGTGCAATTTGGGGTTCTTCCTTTTTGTGGGTCTTTGATGGCAGGACTTGACTTCTTGTTTACATGGAGTCATGGATGATCGCCCGAGATCTGCAGGGAACGTAGTGCGTCTGCGGCTGTGTACTTTTGTGCTCTCCAGTACTCTGCAGGTTGGGCTAACAACCCGCAACCCCTTGAACTTACAGCAGGTAGGGGACTGAGCGGGAGGGGGCTGTTTTTCGGTCTCATCCTGACTTATTTCACTACCTGTTGTGGGATCACCCCAACGCTGTACCTTGCTGTGGTGATGGCGCCTTTTGTCCTAAGTTTTTAAGCTTAGTGGCATCAGGGCTGGAACTGTCGCAGGAGGCTGTGTGGGGATTGGGGTGATTGGAATGGGTGCTCAGACAGCCATGGGGTGCACAGCGACTTGCAGTTCGTGCGTGAACTTACCAGTTGCAAATTGCAGTAGTTGTTTGTGTTGTCCTTGTTGGCCATATGTCGCGTTTCTGACTCTTGGCAAGGATGAGTGCATGTGTCATGTACTTGTTCCTCTCCATTCATGTGTCTTTTCTGTGGCTTGTGTTGAACGGCTTGGTCAGGGCTTGACTCTGATCCTGTTTCGTTGGGTTTTCAGGGCGTTTTCGTTCGGTTTTTGTTGTTGTTTGTTTGTTTTGTATAGGTGTGTGCATTCGGTCTTTGGTTTCTGCCTTGACTAATGATTGGGTGTACATATCTGAGGTTGCCAGGCCTCGAGTATTGAGGTACTCATCTGGAAGTGACCTTCACAGTCGCGAAGCTCCACCGGAAGCTGTATTCTGGTACCACGGGAGATAGGCCCTCCTGGGCGGGGAAGTTCTTGTGTTTCACGTCACTTGGCTTCGTCGCCTGGGACTATCTATGGGGTAGGCCCCCTTTGTGGGAGTATCGTGGTGGCTGTGGTTACTCCGAATGCAGAAACGAATGGTATCCAAAGATTCTTGGATGCAAGAGGTGTTAGATAGGCCTCGCTCCTCAGCAAGGGGTGTGGAGATGCCTCAACATGTTCACAAATTTGCTACTGGGGTTTACTTCAGGGTGGTGGTCAACACTTAATTTGACTCTTATGCGAGTAGGCTCGCCGTGAAATTAAGACTTTATTGTCAGGTGTTCACGTTAAGCTTACTTTCATCTTGATCATAACTCTCTCAGTTGAAATTTAGTCGGCAAACAGTTCGGACGTGCTCGCTCCGTTGTTGGTGAATTTTAATTACGGTTGGTCGAAGAGTGGTTGCTGTGCGCGAATTCTTGGAATTTTTCTTGTAGAAAAAGGTCAATTTTTTCGGTTGTGTGGCAGGCATATTTTATATGCCTGCATTGAACACCTGGTGTCCCTTTTTATGAAAGGTGGAAAAAGGTCAGTCAGTGCGAGGATTAATTTCCAGGAACACTATAAACATTTTTGTGGTTTTGAGTGCGAGGGTAGTTTCCCTGAAACACTTAGTGAGTGAAAGATTTTTCGTGTGCCTTTTTGTGTGTCTATTTTTACAAGGGTCAAAAAAAAGGACGGAAGTGATTTGTTTTAAATTAATACACTCGCTGGTAAATTCCTCCGGCGGTGGAATTATATTTTGTGTTGGTCGGTGTTTAAATTGTGTAATACCCTCGTTGGTAAATCCCTTCGGCGGTGGGACAGTCTTTATATTGTTGTGAATTGGTTTGAAAATTTATTATTATGGGTGATGATAACAGTGAAGGGCCGATTTTGGGCTTCGACTCGGACTCTGATTTTCGGTCGAGTAGTGCAGTTAGGGAGAAGGCCCCGAAATATAAGGAGTATTTAAAAGGCCATATGTCGGATTCTGAGCCGAAATCAGGTAGGCAACAAAGTAAAAAAGAAAAGAAGGCTTTGAAGGAGAAGGAGGAGAAACGAGCCAGGAGGCTGGCTGCTGCTACTGCTAAAGCTGCCTTGGCGCTGCAGGCAAAGGCAGATAATTGACAAGTGGAAAAGGGAGAGGATGCTGCTGTTGAAAGTGTGATGGATTTCGAAGAGGAGAAATTGAAGAGGAAAGCGGAAGAAGGTACTTTTGAAAAGAGTAAGAAGGAGAAGAGAGAAATGCCGATTTCCACGGCTGGAACTGAAAAAGGAGATGTATTAAAAGAGGACAAGGAAGGAACTAAGACCAGCGGTAAAACACCCAACCATGGTGCTGGTGTGCAAGCACCAAGCACGGTAAGTATACTTAATAACTTAAATTTGGATGTTGTGATTAGTAGGTTAGCAAAAATTAAATCGGGGTTATTAAGTGAGTTGGGAAATTCAGCTGATGGATGCTTTAGATTCCTGGGCATTGCAAATGAGTATGAGACCCTCATTCTGCAGTTAGTAGGTGAAAATGAACGTCTCAAGGGGCGTCTTGAAAGTCGTGTGTCCAAAGTATCCAAAGATGTAAGTCTGATTGTACCCCTAGTCCCTGCTCCACGCAAGGGGGCTAATCCGCTCGCAGTAAGGTCGCTTGGTGTTCCGTCGGAATTGACGTCAAAGAGCGTCCATATTGGTCGCAGGTTTTGTCCTTGGCTGCTGTTCTCACTGCTACAGCACCAAAAGTTGTAACTAGCTCTTCAAACGGGAGACATGGTCCCTTAACATTAAGGCAAAAAAAGGATGAGACTCTTCGGGAGCTCAGAAAATTGGTAGAAGTTGAAATTTGTCCGTCATGGGTGTTAGGGTGCATTCCTTGTCTGAGGACAAGAAAGGTGGTCTTGTAATGAGGTTGCCTTCAATTAAGGAAAGAGATGCTGTCTGTAGGAACTCTAAATTTTCTGAGTTAGGGTTAGAGGTTTCTGTTGTAGGTAATGTCTGTTCTAGGTTGGTTGTTAGGAGAGTTGAAAGACGTATTCCAACTGCAGTTTTTCTGGAAGAACTCCATCGTTGGAATCTTTCACACGTGAGTAAGGAAGACTTTGTTAAAGAATTGAGAATTCTTGGAAATCCACTTAAGGGCGATTCCGGTGGCTCAGTTGACGTCATCTTAGAAGGAAGTGACAGGGTGATTGATGCACTGAGGAAGGCAGGACGTTGCTATATTAAGCATTTTTCGTTTTTGGTAGGTGAACTGCCGCCAAATCCACATTGTTCTAATTGTTTGAGTATTGACGATATGGTTAAGAATTGTAGGGCGAATAATGTTGTCTGCAGACGTTGTGGCCAGTCTGGGGCTGAATTACGGCATCAGTGAGCAAGTGAGTAACATTCATACGTTACTGATTTACGTAAACAACACATCGGGATGATGGCATACGAAGCATCACGTATCGAGCACACTCTTAATTGTACTAGGGTGAATCTATTACATTTCATTACAAACGTCATTTAGACCTCTGTCATATACCTATTTGTCACAGCTGTTATTGTATTTTTACTTATTTTTTTTTTTGTAAATAATATTTTTTAATAATCAAAAAAAGTATTTAACACATTCACAATAAAAGCTTTGAATTGTTTTTAAATATTCCAACTGAAGTTTCTTTATTTGCAATTCAATTTCATTTAACTTAAAAAAAAAACATTGTGCTTATTCTCTTTAATTTCCAAGAGTCGTTCTTAAATTTTAAGTTTTCTTTCTTCAAGCTCAATGTGTTTCTCCAGGGCATTTTTGTCACTCTTGTCTGGAACAAATTTTCGGATAGTATATCCTCCTTGCAGACCGAGTTTGGTTTTGTCCCTTTATACAGCCTGACACTGTCTTCCCTTGAGCAGAATGCGGGAAAATGTTTCTGGCCAAATACGGATGCTCTGCCACAAAGGATATTTTTAGTATGGTGTTGATCCTAAAACATTTCACGTTTGATATTTTGTTTTATTGTGTATTAAAAATAAAATAACTTAAGTTTTATCAGCCAGAATTTTTTTTTGTTCCTATCCGTGACTGGTGACTTGTTTACGATTGCCTCGCATCAATCGAGTAAAAAAACACACGTTTACTGACAAGGGAATGCCAAAAATTTTATTCGATACTCGATACCGAGCTCGATATCGTAAGCAGTAATGCCAAATGCAAATAATTCAGTGACGTATTGCTCACCTACGGATGCGGTAATTCGGCCCCTGGTCATTCGTCACATCGTAGGGATTGCGATTTCAAGAGGCTTGCTGCTGGACATAACATGTTGACTTTAGAATGTCCTATTTATGCTGCAGCAGTTGCAAAGAGAAGGGCCTATCATTAATGGATGGTAGCACAAAACATATTTTATAATGTCGGTTAGGATTTTTCAGGTTAATTGTCAGGGGGTGTTTCGCTAACATGTGTGAGTTAGGGCAGTCAATGCGTCGTACTAAGTGTAGTTTTGCCTTAGTGCAAGAACCATATGTCTCCAATGGGTTCGTAAGGGGATTGCCTGGCTCTATGCGGGCGTTTGTTGATGGTAGTGGTAATGCTGCTGTCATAGTTGATGATTGCTTGACTGAATGTATGTTGGTTGATGTGTGTGAGTATGGATTATGTGTATGTGTAGAGGGCGATTTTGGGAGGGTTTTTCTTTGCAGTTTGTACTGCAAATTTGTCTCTGAAATCGAACCATATTTTGAATATATGGACAGATTGCTAGGTTTGTTTGGCAGTGAACCCATGATTTTTGGTATTGACGCAAATGCAGTCTCTCCCATGTGGTTTAGTAAGCTAAGAGGACAAACGTCTGAAAGCCGAAAAATCCACAGGGGTGTGCTCCTTAGTGAATGGGTGACCGTGAATCGTGTCTATTCTGTCAATCGGCCGAGTAATCTGTATACCTTTGATGGTCCGCGAGGTAGGAGTGATATTGATGTGACCCTTGCTAATCAGGCTGCGCTTGATTTCTTAGGCTTTCAGTGGAGTATTATGGAAGGAGAGGGTGTGAGTGACCACAATATTATATTAGTTGAGGTTGCTCGGATCAGTGATTTCCAGGGTGTCCGTGGAGACTTGGGGGTTAAACGCTGGCGTCTAAATAATGTTGATTGGGCGTTGTACCAAGAGCAAGTCAGGGTTAGGATTGCATCGATTCCACTTAATTCCTTTGAGTGCATGAGTATTGATGGAAAAATAGATAGGTTGAATGAGTGTGTGTGGGGTGTCAACGATGATCTCCTTCAGAGATGTCGACAAATGACAAATTTGAGGGGTGTGAAATGGTGGACACCGGAGTTGAATGTGAAAAGAAGGCAGGTTAGAAGATTGAAAAAGAACTTTCAGAGGGCTAGGGCAACTGGGTCGGATAACTTAGAAAATTTAAGGATTGCCTTTAGGCATGAATTAGCTGAGTATAAGAAAATGCTTACTCAAGCTGTTGTATGTTGCAAAATTAATGAACTTCTACTCATAATTTCTTACGCTACCTCTTCTATTGCCTAGATCGTCACTTCCTCCAGGTCAACCACGCATTCTATTTACATTCGCTTGACACAGTTTGTTTGTTTAACATATAACAATACAATAGTGCAACATCAACATATGTCGCATTTGACATATGATCCCTTATTGCATTGTGTTTGTTTAGTTGACATAGTTCGATTGCCGGTCCTACGATTGTATACCAATATGCATGACACATGCGGAACACTTGGCCGTAATCGAACTATGTCAAGTATCTTGAATGCGATTCATAGGAATTGGGTAATTGTGGGAACTGTGTGGTCTCTGTGACTAAGGGCACAACAACGCCAACAAAGAGCTGTACATGTCTCGGTTAAAAATTCAGCTGGATGAGTCCTTCTCTGGAAATGGGTTTTCTCAAATAATTAACCATCCAGCATCCTTTAATATTCTTCAAGATCCACCAATATACTGGACTGCAGAGGATTACATCAAAGCCCTACATCTTCGGTACAACCTGCTTCCCACAGTTGGCATCCCGTCAAATCCGCCAAGAGCCAGAAGGTGTAGAGCAAAGTGCTTCCGTGTAGAAAGTTTCTGTCATGTACTACAAGGATGCCCAATGACTCACTGGGAAAGGATCAGAAGGCACAACTATGTGCAGCAAAGACTAGTGGCAGCAGCGAGAAGAAGAGGTTGGAATGCAATTGTGGAGCCTAAAATAAGAGACAGAGAAGGAATTTTGAAGAAACCTGACCTAATTCTTACCAAGGATGATGAGCTGATTATTTGCGACGTCGGTATACATTGGGAGGGACCGGAGAGTCTTAATCAATAATACCAACACAAGGTGGCAACTTATGGAACTCCCAATTTCATTGATGCTGTAAAGAATAAATTTCCAGACAAAAATATTCACATCTCACCACTTATTGTCGGAGCCCGTGGTATCTGGGCCAATCTTAACTGGACCATTGTCAACCCACTTGGGCTTAATTACGGAGAAGTCCAAGACATTATCACAACACCGATGAGGGGAAGCTGGCTAATCCATCAAGCCTTTATGATAGCAGTTTGTAGATAGCAGTTTATTTTTATCTTACATTTATGGTACGGCTGCCAAATAACACAGTCGAAATTTTATACATAGTAGCAATCTAATAAAGAGTAAATTATCTAATTTTTCCTCATAAAGTTAAGTATAATTAAGTTATCGAACTCGATGTTAGGAACAAAATATGAATTAAAAACACTCCAAGCAATTGCTACTGGAGACTAGCCAAATGCCTCGTCATCTAATTAGTGACGCGCATGAATGGATTAACGAGATTCCCTCTGTCCCTATCTACTCAGTTTCAAATTAACCTTTAAAGCAGAAGGTTGTTTAGTGCTGTGCGCGAGTGGTTTTTTTTTGTTGGTTCATTAACCAATTTTTGTGAGAATTCTAAATAGAAGCTTCATTGTCATTGGTTGAAGCAATAGGTAAGTCCATTGACCAATTTAATATTTATAAAAGCTAAATTGTGATTGGTGGTTGATAGGGTGAGTGAAATTTTCCATTATCTTGAATTTAATTGCCGTGGTTGCCAACTGCGGGTAATTAAAACAAATTTCGGCTGCCATTGTTGCGAACGGAGCTGAATTTTTTTGAAAAATTTCAAAAAAATTTGAGCAAAAAATATTGTTCCCAACTGAGGCTAAAATATTTTTTTGTGGTTGCCACTTTGAAAAATTATTTTTTTTCAAGTATGGCATTTGTGGGTCTCACAAGTGATTGTGAGACATAAGAGGAGGTGTTTGTAAAGCCTCAGAGTGTCGCCTCGTTGAGGAAGAAGTTCCTCAGGCAGAAAAAAAGGAAGAAGAAGGACACCAAGAGGGTTAGAGACTTTCTTTCTTTCTTCTTCGGAAGGGTCTCCTGGTCCAACTGCTCCGATGGTGGTTGTACAGGATGTGAAATTGTTGGTGGCTTCTTCCGGGGAGCCGCTGGTGGTGGCTGGTGGCAGTGGGGATGTGGTGGCCGTGTCTGGCACTTCTGGGGTGGATGCCACTCCTGCTAAGACTCCTGAAAGGGCCTTGGCGGGGGAGGCTCCTCCAAAGGAGAGCTTGACTGTGGCACCGGTTCCTTCTGGGGCTAGTACCACTGCTGGCGATGGCCTAAAGAAGGGGTCAGTTAGTCTTCCCTCCTCTGTGGGGCTAGCTAGGAGCGGCTCTGTCTCCTTGTCTGGCACTGATGAGAGTTTGGACGAAAGTCTGACTCTGGCTAGTGTCATGGCAAGATGCATGGAGATCAAGCTGCTTATGGCAGGCTTGATTGGGCGGTGTCCTGAGGTTGGCAGTGAGGTTGTGGAGTTGGCCTCCAAGTATGAGACCCTAATTATGGGTCTCTCGGGGGCCAACGAAAGGCTCAGGGGGCGGCTGGAGGGTGGTGTTATCTCCTCCGCTAAAGTGTCTGTGGTGGCACCTAAGGATGCTGCCAGGCCAATTGGGCCTGTCAGGTCTTTGGGTGTTCCCATGGGCCTGGGTGTGGCTGAGCATCCTTCGTTTAGGCAAATTGATACCTCGGCCACGGTCTCGGGTGGTTTGATAGGTAAGACTCAGGTGTTACTACCTGATGTTCAGCCTGTCAAGCCTACCGAGACATGGTCGGTGGTGGTCAGGGGTAGAAAGAATGATACCCCTGCTGAAGTCAAAAGGAGGGTAGAGGAGCAGCTAGTGCTTGCTGTGGGTGTCAGGATGCACACTGTGCGCACTGACAAACAGGGCGGTGTGCTGGTCAGCATGCTCTCGATTGCTGAGCGCAATGCCTTCCTCGAGCGTGATAAGCTCGAGGCAGTCGGTCTCTCGGCTTGTGTCTTTTCCAGGTGGCAATCTCGCTAGACTGATAGCTAGAACGGGAGAACCACCTTCCATTTTCTCCCTGATGTCAGGGAGGTGAGAATTATTTTAAGTAACCAATAGAAGCATACAAAACGAACTTCCAAATCTTTTTAAATTTCAATCTGTATTACCTTACCTTCGATTCAAACTGACACCGTATTCATCTCTTCCAATCATATTTATTGTCTTATATTTTTATTATTTCTATTTCTAGGAATTATTACCAATCGCAGTTGGCATTATTTTTATTATTCAGATTTCTAATTTGATATTAAATTTATTGCATTAATCGCTGCAGACATAGGTCAGCGATTTATGCAACTCATATACAAGAATTATTCATTTTCAATTTTATTTAAAGTTATGTCATACGTATCCGGTATATTTTTTCCCTCCTTATGATTAAAATTCTCCTGAATTTTAAGGGTTATTCAATTTAATATGTATTCTTTTTTGTTGTACAAATAAACATACCAATATGAAAAACATAGTTAGAATTACTACAAAACAAATTACATTTATGTTATAGGATATATTTTTCTTAAATTCTATTTCTTGTATTTCTTCCAAATTATCAACTGAATTTAATATAATATTTTCAAATTTCAAAGGTTCACTAATATTGAATGTTTCTTTATTATTCGGGAAGTAAAATCTTTGCTTTTGTATTTGTTTAACATTTGAATATTTATGGTCTAAAAGGTATAAAGTACAATTTGTAAAATTTATATCATAGTTTCCTTTGAGAATAAATTTTCTATCATCACAAGTTTGATTTAAGTTTGTTTAGATAATTTTTATAAGAATAGTTTCATCATCTAATTGTAATATTTCCGTGTTTGAGTTTTTAATCATTTGACAATTTTCTTTTGTAATACAATGCCTACTTTCTTCTAATTCAGAAAAAGTTTTTTCTTGTTCATATTTATATGTTTTATTTGCATATTCTACGACAAATTCTTTTTCAGCATTAACTTCCATCATATACATATTTATTGGGGATTGGGGTTAACATTTTTAGGGGTATAGTTACAAAGTTTTTTGGAATTTAAATTGCAAATAGTAAAGTATTATCATTGTATCGGGTGACACCTAACTTTATATGTTTTAGTTTAAGGGAATCAATTTTGTAAACTTCGATTTCTTCGTTAGTTAAAATACTAGGATGTTAATGGTTATTTCTTGCTGATACTATATTTTCTTGAGGGGTATAGTTACAAAGTTTTTCGGAATTTTAATTGCAAATAGTAAAGTATTATCATTGTATCGGAAGACACCTTACTTTATATGTTTTAGTTTAAGGAAATCAATTTTGTAAACTTCGATTTCTTCGTTAGTTAAAATACTAGGGTATTAAAGGTTATTTCTTGCTGATACTATATTTTCTTGAACATGCTCTATCCTAGTGCTAATATATTTAAATTTGAAAAGCTGATCGAAATAAATCCGTTTCATTACTAGATCTCTTTGTATAGAATTAACTTGTTTCAGTATAGTGTCTCTATCGTTATTAATAGTTTCCTTCAATATCTGAAAAGTGTTATTTAAGTATTCATTTACCCTAACTTGCTTATTTATCACTCCAATAGCGTTGTGGTTATTTTGACGAATTAAATCTAAGTACTGAGTAATAGTTATCCTATCTTCATCGTCCATGGTTCCGAATAACCATTTTTGAGCGCTTCCTACAATATTTTATTTCTATTATTCGATGGCATTAATGTTCTAATTTGTGCAGTATGCTTTCAATTTCTTCATATAATATGAGTTTATTCGCGATCTAAAGGTGCAGAATTTGAAGATATATTTTTGGCTAAATTTACTATTAATTAAATGCAAAATAATGTCTGTTTCGTTTGCAATTACAACATCACCTAGCTTTAGTTTTACAAATCCATCTTGCTCATTGATTGCTTGTGCGTTGAGGAAATGTTGGCAATTATTTTGCACTACTGCTATTAGCATCAATATCCATATCATCAGCGAGCTTACTTTCAGGCTACTTATCTGCCTGTAAAGTTGAAAGGTTTCGATGTCCGGCTTATACCTCAGTTTTAACGTCGCTTTTATTAGCTCCCAGTTGTCCGGTTGTGGTGTATTTATTATTGTATTTTTGGCTTCTCCTTTCTCATGGTAAATTGTTAGCGTTAATGACCGTCCTGCTTCCTCATTATTTGCTTCGTCCAGGTAGTATTGGACATTCCTTATAAATGAATTGATAGCGACATCTCCTTGTCCATTGAAGGTTGCCATATGATTCACGTTGTTAAGAACTGAAGATTTTGGTAAGCGTTCATTAGTGCCTCTAGTAGCTGGTTTCTTCTAAGAAGCTCTGCGTTGAGTTCTTCTATGTTTTGGTTAACAGCCATTTTTCAAAGTTTTAAAGCTTTCTGCAACAAACACAGAATATTTTCCACCGAATGTGTTCGTAAGTGGATCTGTTTATAGTTAATTTTTTTTTTAAGATTTCACTTATTCCTTAACACTGTGAAGTGTACATTATAATCTTAAACGATTTAATATGTGTACTTATTTTCACTTTTTGTTTGCACTGTACACTAATCTGGAACGATTTTACTTGTGTAAGTACTTAGTTTAACTTTGTATACATTTTTTTCGCGTTTATTCGAAATCAATACATAATCCGCTTAAGAATTATCCTACCGACTGCGCCTGAATTATTTTAAGTACCCGATAGAAGCATACAAAACACACTTCTAATTTTTTTTAAATTGCAATCTTTATTTCATTACCTTCGATTCAAAACTGACACCACATTCATCTCTTCCAATCATATTTATTGTGTTACATTTTTATTATTTCAATTTATAGGAATTATTACCAATCGCAGTTGGCATTATTTTGATTATTCAGATTCCTAAGAATTATTGCCAAACGCAGTTGGCTAACTTAATTTGATATTAAAATTATTGCATTAATCGCTGCAGACATAGGTCACCGATTTATGCAATGCATTTCCAAGAATTATTCATATTCAATTTTACTTAAAAATATGTCATACGTATCCGGTGTATTTTTGTATGTAACTGGAGTGCGAACGGGAATGCCTGGATTTCTCACTCTTCACGGGTTTTCTACTGACTGGTCACGGTTCTCTTAATGCATTCTTTCATGAGAGGACCTTGGCTGACTCGGCGGAATGTGTGTGTTGAGCTGCGAGAGAGGATTGGAGGCATGTGTTGACGGAGTGTCAGCGATATGCCTACCACAGGGATCTCACGGCGATGGGCGTGGGGTGAGTAGATGACGCTTGGGATTTCAGTCGTGTTCTTTCTACAAGGGAGACGGCTGACAATCTAGCCATCTTTGACTATCGAGTTTTCCAAATTCGTCGGAAATAATGGCATTCTGTCTGTCCTCGTTTTAGACACTGCAGTGCAATATGGGGTTCTTCCTAGTTGTGGGTCTTTGATGGCAGGACTTGACTCCTTGTTTACATGGAGTCATGGATAATCGCCCGAGATCTGCAGGGAACGTAGTACGTCTGCGGCTGTGCATCTTTGTTCTCCAGTGCTCTGCAGGTTGGGAAAATCAACCCGCAATCCCTTGAGCCTACAACAGGTAGATGATTGAGCGGGAAGGGGCTGTTTTTCGGTCTCGTCCTGACTTATTTCACTGCCAGTTGTGGGGTCACCCCAACGCTGTTTCTTGCTGTGGTGATGGCGCCTTTTGTCCGTAGCTTTTTAACTTAGTGGCATCAGGGCTGGATCTGACGTAGGAGGCTGTGTGGGGATTGGGGTGCCTGTTATGACATACTTAGATGGCCAGGGGGTGCACAGCGGCTTGCAGTTCGTGCGTGAATTTACCAGTTGCAGGTTGCAGTAGTAGTTTTTTGTTGTCCACGTTGGCCATATGTTGCGTTTTTGTGCTCTTGACAGGGATGAGTGCATGCGTTTTGTACTCGTTTCTCCCCATTAATGTGTCCTTTCTGTGGCTTGTGTTGAACGACTCGGTCAGCGCTTGCCTATGATCTGATTTGGTTGGGTTTTCTGGGTATTCTCGTTCGGCTTTTGTTGTTCTGTGTCTGTTTTTGTGTAGGTGTGCGCATCCGGTCATTAGTTTCTGCCCTATCTAGTGGTCGGGTGCGCATATCTGAGGTTGCCAGGCCTCGAATATTGAGGTGCTCATCTGGAAGTGACTTTCACAGTCGCAAAGCTCCACCGTAAGCCGGGAGATAGGCCCTCCCGGGTGGGGAAGTTCTCGTATTTCACGACCCTTGGCTTCGTCAGCTGAAACTATCTATGTAGTAGGCCCCCTTTGTGGGAGTATCGTGGTAACCATTTATTTAATGTAGATTTTTTTGGTACACCCAAAAGTTTTAGGGTTTTTATCAGAATTTTTTTTTAAGTTCTTTTTACGCGAGTAAGTTAGTTAAATTAGAGATATTTAGAGTAAACATCGCTAAGGAACTAAAAAAATTTAATAATTTTTGTTTACTTTACCGCTGCCAGCAAAAATATGTTATGCCCGAAAGTAAAATTATAATTTTGCTCTTTAAAGTTACTACCTTCGCATTCGATAGGACAAACTTGTTTTTTATAAAATTAAAACAACTAATTGTTGCAGGTCGTCCATAGACTGACAGTTTATTCTTAACAAAGTATCCAATACAATTCAAAGGTTACAAAAATGTTCAATAATAAGATTCACATGAAGTTCACGGGCGCCGCAGGTTTCCAATGTCATCGTCTATCCGTCCAGCGTTCCCACGGGAACTTGTTGACACCAGCAAAAGCAGTTCGGTACGTGAGTTAAGGTTTTGAGGTGCAGATACATAGATCTTTATAAGCAATACCGAGAGTAAAATAAAAGACCAACGTTTCTCGGCCGTAGTCCCGATATTAATCATTCTTTATTTTTCACTTCTAATTCTACTTTTTAGAGTGGTTATAATCTGCAATTTATTGGTAAAGCAAATGCAATCTGATTCTTTGCATTTCCGTTCCCATGATTTTAAATAAACTTAGATTTCTAGATGTTCTTCTTTTTGGTGTCCATTTGACGATGTAATCATTAATTTCTGAACTAATGGTGTCATATTCTACATTCGTAACACCTTCACCGCCAGATTTTGAATTCTTTTATTTACATCTATGTTTACAATTTTTACATATTATTTCTTCTAAACCATAAAATGAATAGGCTACTACATATTACAGCGATTAAAATTATTTTTAATTTAATTTAATTTTGATGGGGGCAATACCCCCATTTATTTAGCTTAGGTTAGGTTAGGTTAGGTTAAAGTGGCTGTTGGCTGAAAAGAAAAAAAACTTTTCCTAAAGAGGACCGTTGTGATACCACGAATTTGGGGTGTTTCCCCCTAGTAACTCAGAACCAGTTTGTGCTTCTAATGAATTTTAAAAGAGAGTTAGTGTCCACGTTAGACAGATCACTACTATCGTTGAAGAAGTATGCTCCCAGATGGAGTTTCCTTTTGTGAGCTAGTGCAGGGCATGTACAAAGAAGATGGGCAATTGTCTCTTCCTCCTCTTCGTCCATACAACTTCTGCAAAAGTCGTTTGCGAACACGCTAATTTATTTAGCTTAATACAAGCTACTTAAATTAATTTAACTTAAAAATATGAAACTTACAGCTAACTAGATTGGATTGAATTGGGTGGACGATTTAACAGAAGGAATTTTAGGCTGGGAGTGCTGAGGTTGAAGTCGAAACAGTTTTCGTTCAAATAAACCCTACGTAGCATATGGGTTATAGGTTCATTGAAGCCATAAGAGGTACGATGAGTAGGTAGGTAGAAAAAGCGAGGGTTTCTTAGGTTACGGGGGTTAGTGCTGAAAAAGATAGAGTTGTAGAGGGTTTCACAGTCAACGGAACCTGAGAGGAGTCGATGGATGAAGATAATCTCGGTTATTTCTCGTTATTGTAATATCAATACCATAGGATACATTTTTTTGAAACTGTAATTCTTTAATTTCTTCAATGTTTTCGAAATGTTTTATCATAATATTTTCGAAGCTCACAATTGTCGGCAGACTGATTAATGCTACTACTTGGAATAAAGTATTTGGAAGCATAGCTTTTGAAATGTACATCTGAGGTAAATAAAAAGGCGGTGTTTTCAAGTTGGGAAAAATTAAAAGTTAATTTTATTTCATTTTATTTATTTATCTTTAAATCTTTTAACAGTTTGTTTTCTTGATAAACGATGTTGTTTTTTCCTATTGTTACAACATATTCAACTTTTTAATCTTTAAGAATTCTTAGTTTGACATAGATAAAATGAGTTTAAGATCTACTGTAACATAATCTTTTGGAATTTTAATTGCTATGATTAACGATTGGTTGATATATTTCAGTATGCCAACCTTTACTAATTTTATTTTATAGAAATCAATATAATACATTCTAATTTCTTCTGCAGTTAATATACTTGGATGAAAGACATACTAGCAGCCGCGATGCTATCTTGAGTTTGTTCTATTTTATTTTATAAATATATAAGCTTAAGCATTTGATCTAGGTACATTGAGTGTTCTTTTATCTCGTTATTCTGTTCTGAAATTGAGTTGAGCAATCCTAAAGTCTTATTTCTGTCCTCATCTATTGCCTTTTTAACAGTATTGAATGTATCATTAAAATGCCTATTAATCACAATTTGTTTATTTGAATTGAAAATAGCATTGTGATTGTTTTCCTCGTTCACTTTTAAATGATCTAAAATCTCCTGCCTATCGTCGTCATCCATGGTTTCAAATAACCATTTTTGTGCGGTGCCTACTAAATTTATAAGACCTCGTTTCTGCCTAGCTTTATTTGGGATTATTGATTTTATTTTTGCCGGAATATCAAAAACTACTGTTTCTAGCAATTCTTTATTATCCATTTCTAAATTTTTTATGTGGTGTTAGTCTGGTTTACAATTTCGGTTTCCTTGACTTTGATGACCGTGTATCCTATTTCCTTATGAACTTGATTTACTTGCAGTAGCCCTTGCACTACTGGGACCAGAATTAGGAATATGACCATGTTGGTTAAAATCTGTAAATTTGAAAGGTCTTTTTATATTTGCAACATGTACATTATTTAAAGGATTTTTTCTGTAATAAGGTTTATCTTTATGCCTTACTCTCTTATAATTCCTAATATGTCCCATTTCTCTATTCTCAGTGTAATTTTCTCTACCCAAATTTCTTTTGGGACATTAAAATTTGTAAATAATATTCTGTTTTATTTTTTCTATTCTCGAACTTAACTCCTGACTATTTTCTTTTTCTTTAGCATGTCTGGGGGAACATTTTATTGTTGAGTGATATCGATCGTTATAATTTCCTATAGCCTATCTGTATCTTCATTTCAATTGAGAGCTAACTACCCTTGATTCCCGTTATTATTTCTAATAATGTTGAGTGAAGCCGCTCTATATCTGCATTTTCTGTATGGTTATTCGGTTTTGTCAAATGAACTTCTACCCCTTCGAGATTAAGAAATTCAATCAGTTGTTCAGCCCTAAATTCATTATCCATTATAATTTTTTTGGGCTTACCAAATTTCGCGAATTGTTCTATAACTAGAGTTTTTTTTCGCTCTCCAGTTTCGATCGGTAATTTGATAAGCTGCTGCAAATTTTGTTGATTTTTGTTTTGTTACAAAAGCATGTTTTTTAAAGTGAAAAATGTCAAGGTGAATAATTTCGTTTTTCTCTTTTGGGGCTTCTGATATTTCGAATTTAGCTTTAATGGGCTTTCTGTCATATTTTATTTCTCTGCACTTATTACAATTACCTATTATAAGACGAATTTGCTCTCTTAATTTAGGAAAATATATTTTATTTTTTAGGCTATGGGTAACATTAATTTATACCGCTATGCATTAACTCTTTAGCGTGGTATAATGACAACTGCTTATGCAATTCTACTTGTGTCGTTATTTCTTGAGCTCTTTTAGAACATCATATGAATTTGATACTACTGTCTAAATAAAACATTACAATCAAAATAAACTGTAGGGGGAGGTGGGGCACCTTGATACGATTTTCATTTTAACTCAAAAAAATTGCCCCGTATTAAGTGTAATAACAAAGTAACATATAGTTATTATGAGTACATTATCCTTTTATCTAACATAATATTAGATGGATCTTGTCTTACATTTACTCAAAACAAATATAGAGCCTCTATACTAAGTCGTTAAATTTGTATCAAAATACCCCATACACGGGGTACATGGCAGGGGCACTTTGATTCATAGCCAACTATTCAGTACTTACTTAAAACCTTCTGTTAACAAAACAAGTTTAAACTATTTGTATACCATATATTCTTACTTGGAAATTCATGTCAACATAGGTATTAGGTAAAATAAAAAATTAATAATAATAAACAAAAAAATTAAAGCTTTCTTCAGCAATTAATGACAATAACAAAAAAAAGCACTGTCAGTGCTACAAGGAACTCTGTTTCATGTATGTTAATGTCAAGTATATAAAATAAACAGTCTTTAGTTTGTCACAATTATTCTTCATTATAATTATGATTAACATTAAATAAAAAAAGTTAAAAGTAGTTTTTTTAAATTAAAAAACAACGACTTTACATACAAATGTTATAAGGAGACAAATCCATTTAAAAATTAAATAGAGAAGCTGTTCTGCTAGTGCCTTTCTTAATTATTGGATTCGGTAATTTCAGGATAATATCAGAAAGCCTGAAGCCAAATCTTTAACATTGAAATACGAACGTTCCAGTCGGTTTGCGTTTTAAAAAGGATACGTGGAAATATTTCCACGAGCATCTTCGTACTTTGACACAATTTTTCCAACGAAATGCTAAGAAGGTCGCTTCTTTTATCTTAGTTATAACATAATCCCCTTCCTGAAGATCACTAGCCACATCAGACAATTCCATATAAATCTCTTCGGAATCGAAAGATTCTTCGAAATCGAAGGATTCTTGGAGCTGAATTTCTCCGGAACAGCTGGACGAATCTGATTCCATAGTTACTAAACTTATTTGTTGTATTTGAAATTATGCCCAGCAATTTTTCATCATTTTACAAATCTGTTGCGCGTTTTCTTTGTTCTTTTTTGATGTTAGCTTCATGTTTAGACCTGAAGCTCCTCGATTCTTGTTTTTTCCGGAGTATCGGTATATATTCTTGACTCATCCTTCTCTTTTACTTTTCTAGTTGTTGCTTTTTTGGCTATCTTTGGAAAGGGCCTAACAGCTTCAGGGGTTATTCATAGTTTTGACGTTGAAGCTTCAGATGTTACCTGAAAAGCTCTTGATGTGGAAGGCTTATAATGAAACTCAGACTCATTTATAACATTTGACTCCTCTGTAGTAGGAGGAGGTGTTACACATTGCTCACTGATTATCATTACTTCAGGTGCAGCTGGATTAACTGAGCTGGAATTATTGTCATGTTCGATGACAGAATTGGCAGATCTTAAATTGTCCGCAAAAGCATCTTGTGATTTTTGGTTGCTATAAATTTCACAAGGCGAAAAATCTTCACCAGAGAATGCCAACTTATTAAATGGTACAATTCCAGGTTTAGCAAATGCGCTTATTTTATTTTTTGCAGTGAAAGATTCAAAAATAGCCAACTTAGCAAGGCTTGGAATATCATAAATAGTTAACGCTTTTCCAGGATTATTAACGTGCCAGTCATTAAAAGCTACCTTAAGCTTTGCCTTGAACGGACCGAAGACACGTGTGTGGTGGAAACGATAGTTAAACTATTCCATTGTCACGGGAATAATTCATTGCGTCGACTGAAACATGGGACTCATGATTATCACAAACGAGAAGAATTGGCATTTATTTTGTACTGTTGGTATGTTTTTGAATGTTCTTAAGGACTTCTAAGAATAGTTCAGTATTTATCCATCCAGATCTAGATGACAAACCCAAAGATCCCTTTGAAGCACCATTCAAAAAATGACTTTTATAGTGAACTCTGGGAAACACAAACTGGTGGAATGGTATTACCACAGGCAGTTATAATTCCTCCAAAAGTCACTAACTCTCCTCTCTCGGCTAAGACAATTTGACCAACTTGACGCTGTGATTTTTCTGCCAATACTTTTGAAGTGTTCAAGACGGTAGTGATGCCGGTTTCATCGAAATTAATTATTCGATTAGGTGCAAAATTAAATCTTTAAAGAATATCTTCTAGATTTTTGAAGAAAATATCTACAGCAGTCTTAATGAACGAGAATGATTGAGCGATACTTGTGCTTTCAGGAATTAGGAATATGACCATGTTGGTTAAAATCTGTAAATTTGAAAGGTCTTTTTATATTTGCAACATGTACATTATTTAAAGGATTTTTTCTGTAATAAGGTTTATCTTTATGCCTTACTCTCTTATAATTCCTAATATGTCCCATTTCTCTATTCTCAGTGTAATTTTCTCTACCCAAATTTCTTTTGGGACATTAAAATTTGTAAATAATATTCTGTTTTATTTTTTCTATTCTCGAACTTAACTCCTGACTATTTTCTTTTTCTTTAGCATGTCTGGGGGAACATTTTATTGTTGAGTGATATCGATCGTTATAATTTCCTATAGCCTATCTGTATCTTCATTTCAATTGAGAGCTAACTACCCTTGATTCCCGTTATTATTTCTAATAATGTTGAGTGAAGCCGCTCTATATCTGCATTTTCTGTATGGTTATTCGGTTTTGTCAAATGAACTTCTACCCCTTCGAGATTAAGAAATTCAATCAGTTGTTCAGCCCTAAATTCATTATCCATTATAATTTTTTTGGGCTTACCAAATTTCGCGAATTGTTCTATAACTAGAGTTTTTTTTCGCTCTCCAGTTTCGATCGGTAATTTGATAAGCTGCTGCAAATTTTGTTGATTTTTGTTTTGTTACAAAAGCATGTTTTTTAAAGTGAAAAATGTCAAGGTGAATAATTTCGTTTTTCTCTTTTGGGGCTTCTGATATTTCGAATTTAGCTTTAATGGGCTTTCTGTCATATTTTATTTCTCTGCACTTATTACAATTACCTATTATAAGACGAATTTGCTCTCTTAATTTAGGAAAATATATTTTATTTTTTAGGCTATGGGTAACATTAATTTATACCGCTATGCATTAACTCTTTAGCGTGGTATAATGACAACTGCTTATGCAATTCTACTTGTGTCGTTATTTCTTGAGCTCTTTTAGAACATCATATGAATTTGATACTACTGTCTAAATAAAACATTACAATCAAAATAAACTGTAGGGGGAGGTGGGGCACCTTGATACGATTTTCATTTTAACTCAAAAAAATTGCCCCGTATTAAGTGTAATAACAAAGTAACATATAGTTATTATGAGTACATTATCCTTTTATCTAACATAATATTAGATGGATCTTGTCTTACATTTACTCAAAACAAATATAGAGCCTCTATACTAAGTCGTTAAATTTGTATCAAAATACCCCATACACGGGGTACATGGCAGGGGCACTTTGATTCATAGCCAACTATTCAGTACTTACTTAAAACCTTCTGTTAACAAAACAAGTTTAAACTATTTGTATACCATATATTCTTACTTGGAAATTCATGTCAACATAGGTATTAGGTAAAATAAAAAATTAATAATAATAAACAAAAAAATTAAAGCTTTCTTCAGCAATTAATGACAATAACAAAAAAAAGCACTGTCAGTGCTACAAGGAACTCTGTTTCATGTATGTTAATGTCAAGTATATAAAATAAACAGTCTTTAGTTTGTCACAATTATTCTTCATTATAATTATGATTAACATTAAATAAAAAAAGTTAAAAGTAGTTTTTTTAAATTAAAAAACAACGACTTTACATACAAATGTTATAAGGAGACAAATCCATTTAAAAATTAAATAGAGAAGCTGTTCTGCTAGTGCCTTTCTTAATTATTGGATTCGGTAATTTCAGGATAATATCAGAAAGCCTGAAGCCAAATCTTTAACATTGAAATACGAACGTTCCAGTCGGTTTGCGTTTTAAAAAGGATACGTGGAAATATTTCCACGAGCATCTTCGTACTTTGACACAATTTTTCCAACGAAATGCTAAGAAGGTCGCTTCTTTTATCTTAGTTATAACATAATCCCCTTCCTGAAGATCACTAGCCACATCAGACAATTCCATATAAATCTCTTCGGAATCGAAAGATTCTTCGAAATCGAAGGATTCTTGGAGCTGAATTTCTCCGGAACAGCTGGACGAATCTGATTCCATAGTTACTAAACTTATTTGTTGTATTTGAAATTATGCCCAGCAATTTTTCATCATTTTACAAATCTGTTGCGCGTTTTCTTTGTTCTTTTTTGATGTTAGCTTCATGTTTAGACCTGAAGCTCCTCGATTCTTGTTTTTTCCGGAGTATCGGTATATATTCTTGACTCATCCTTCTCTTTTACTTTTCTAGTTGTTGCTTTTTTGGCTATCTTTGGAAAGGGCCTAACAGCTTCAGGGGTTATTCATAGTTTTGACGTTGAAGCTTCAGATGTTACCTGAAAAGCTCTTGATGTGGAAGGCTTATAATGAAACTCAGACTCATTTATAACATTTGACTCCTCTGTAGTAGGAGGAGGTGTTACACATTGCTCACTGATTATCATTACTTCAGGTGCAGCTGGATTAACTGAGCTGGAATTATTGTCATGTTCGATGACAGAATTGGCAGATCTTAAATTGTCCGCAAAAGCATCTTGTGATTTTTGGTTGCTATAAATTTCACAAGGCGAAAAATCTTCACCAGAGAATGCCAACTTATTAAATGGTACAATTCCAGGTTTAGCAAATGCGCTTATTTTATTTTTTGCAGTGAAAGATTCAAAAATAGCCAACTTAGCAAGGCTTGGAATATCATAAATAGTTAACGCTTTTCCAGGATTATTAACGTGCCAGTCATTAAAAGCTACCTTAAGCTTTGCCTTGAACGGACCGAAGACACGTGTGTGGTGGAAACGATAGTTAAACTATTCCATTGTCACGGGAATAATTCATTGCGTCGACTGAAACATGGGACTCATGATTATCACAAACGAGAAGAATTGGCATTTATTTTGTACTGTTGGTATGTTTTTGAATGTTCTTAAGGACTTCTAAGAATAGTTCAGTATTTATCCATCCAGATCTAGATGACAAACCCAAAGATCCCTTTGAAGCACCATTCAAAAAATGACTTTTATAGTGAACTCTGGGAAACACAAACTGGTGGAATGGTATTACCACAGGCAGTTATAATTCCTCCAAAAGTCACTAACTCTCCTCTCTCGGCTAAGACAATTTGACCAACTTGACGCTGTGATTTTTCTGCCAATACTTTTGAAGTGTTCAAGACGGTAGTGATGCCGGTTTCATCGAAATTAATTATTCGATTAGGTGCAAAATTAAATCTTTAAAGAATATCTTCTAGATTTTTGAAGAAAATATCTACAGCAGTCTTAATGAACGAGAATGATTGAGCGATACTTGTGCTTTCAGGTTTCCTTAAGCTCATAATAGGGTTTCTCTTACGGTAACTATATAAGTAAATAAAAGATGTTTCGTCTTTCTTTGCGTTGCGTTTATTTATTTCAACTTAATGCTATATTTGCGTTGGGTGCTGAGGGTAATGCGCTTCGGTATAGGAATGCGCTTAGTTAGGAATATGGAATATGGGATTTTTTGGGGAGGTATATGAAAATGAATATGTGTATGAATTGTTGTTAACTTCTCCCCTTCTTAAATTTCAACGTCCTCGTTCATGATCCTGAGTCTTTATCTACTGACGATAAGCCGGGGTCTGCATTGGTCGTGATTGTAACTTTTTTTTTTTTAAGTTTGGGGTATAGTAGCACAAGTATTATTGTTGCTAAAGAATTAATTAATTGGTTATTACCTGAATAATCCATGGAAATTTTATTAGTGCTTGAAGTTTGATGCTTCTCTACTCTATCGAAGTACTCCGATATGGACAAAGTTCCTTGGCATAAAATGCTCAATTGGTTCTCTAAAACGTAAAGTGGGCGTTTGTCAGAGTACGAATTGTCAAGACGAGCAATTATTGCGTCAATATTAAGGATCGTGTTAAAAGAAGATAAAATTAAATCAGCGGAACCGATAATTTTGTTACGAATTATTCCGACAGCAAATATATTTTATATTTCTTCTCCTTCGACTAGGAGGAAAATGAAAACACGACAACGAGTTTTAATTTTAAATGTCTTTATTGAACGGAGCAGAATTTTAGACTGACTTAAAGCTAAGATACATTTTATATGATACCTATGGTGTCGAGAATAAATATAGCAGGATTGATCATTATATGCTGGCTCATCAATTTGGTGGTAGCATCTTATCTTTGTTTATTTTTCGATATTGGCATCTTTGTTTGGAAGAGATCTTTGTTTAGGTCTCGATCTTGGTATCTGTGTTTGGAAGAAATTCCCAGCATCTTCAAAGTGCTGACTTGGGAATTTGTATGGAGATAAGCTTTGGAGTGTTTATGGTTTGAGTCTGTTCTAGGGGTGCCTTTATAACTCACACTTTTTATATTATTTCAATACTTTTCATAAAAATATGTTCCTTTTTTAAAAATTTTCGATGACAACTGTCACGGTCGCCATGTAATGAGTTCAACAAATATTGATTTTCAACTGTACCAACTCGCCATTGATTAAGCATACATTTCGAGACAAAATGCCTAGATCAGCAATCACGCGTGCAAGACAAATTATCGGGTAAAAGAAAAAACAAAATAATTTTACTTGGATTTCCAAGAGTAAACAAAAGTTAGAGTTTTATTTTGAAAGGTGACTTAAAGACTTAAAATAACATTGAAAGCAAACAACTTCGAAACAATGTGTATTATGCTGAATTGCCAAAAAGCAATTCAGGTCAAAGAAAAAGTGTTACTTGTTATTACTCAACAATTAAATCTAGGATGAGTAATGTAAGTTATTTTTTAGTAAACAAAGTTATTGGAACACTGGATTGCATTCAATCAAACCAGTCAATAAAGAATTATTAAAAAAAAAAAAAACAAGAAAAAAGGAACGTGAACTTCACATATATGACGTAAACGTTGTTGGGTATGTGACCCGCATGCAGCGGGTTGAATATGATATACCTGAAGAACCATAGTTAGGAATGGTTAACAAGGTGCAATTGAATGCTGATGAGGAGGTTTCATGTTAGTCGCGTAGGAATCATGATTGACCTTGATTCCCACGACGACATATGATCAATCTTTTATTGCAGAGGCTCGCAAGTGTAGCTTTAATATCCGGAATGGGATACGCATTAGCTGTGGTTACAGCGTTTGAGCGCTTGAAATCAATAACCATTCTGCATTGTTTGCCTCCCTTTGGCTTTGGTTTTTAAGCACTATCCATTCCAAAGAATTATATGGGCTCTTGGAGGTTCAAATTATACCTTCCGCCAATAACTCATTGACTTGTTTTTCTACTTCTTCTCGCATGCAAAAGGGAAATGGATAACTTTTCATATATACGCGGTCTTCGTTGATGGTGCGGATTTCGGCCTTTACGGATGTTCTGTTCTTTTCATTGGAAACTGGTCCAAATATTTCCTCATATTTCTTGAATAATTGTTGCAGTTGGAGCTCTGTATGCCCTGAAGCATTTTTGCACGCAAGTTGCTTACCGCGTTGGCTCTCCGACTTTTGAGTTGAATTTGCCTATCTGAATTAATGATTAGTCTATTTTGGTCTTTATCTATTACGGCCCTGAGTTGTTTCAAGGTATCATCTCCCATGATCCCGTCGAAGGACTGAATATTAGGCAGAATAAAAAATGTGATGTCTAAATCACATCCAAGGGAAGAAAAGAATTTGCCAACAATTTTGTTTTTAAATGGTATTTTCACAGCAGGGCTAGCTACCTTGAAGGGAGTTTGTACAGGGATAGATTTTGATTCAAGTTCGGATCTGATGATATTTTTATTGGCACCAGAACATTATCTAAGTATGGTACGCTTGAAAATAGGCCCCTTCCATAAAATCCTCTTCAGTATCAGCCTCCTACTCTTGATTTTCAGAGTGACCTGATGTATTTGTTACCACATTGTAAAACCTTGGTTGCTTGTAAGGGTTATAATTATCGGACCCACCTTCCCTTTTAAATGGACTATTTGGTCCATTTAGTAATTTACGTTTCGGCTTTGACCAGATCCCAATTCCATTTTTATTGGTGAGATCGGTATTGTAGATCTTGGTGTTGGTTCTGAAGACACTGGGTATTGTTGTCGGTTCTGGCTATGAGAAGGAGAGCGGTTCCCATACTGACCTCTATTATAGTTAGGGTAAACGAAATTTGAATCGTTTATAAAATTGTAATGAATGGGGCCAGAAGTAGTGTGGCGCTTTCACATGCACCGTGGTATTTCTATTATTGAGATTTTGCGTCTCAAGACATAGTGAGTATATCTCAGGTAGTTTCCTAGGCTTTTGAACTATAATATGTTTGGACAAATCACCGTAGAAGCCTCTTATATAAAGACATCAAGAACTCTATCGCGATAAGATTCTACCAAAGCATCAAGCAAATCGGGCGATCGTGATTCAACCCATAGCTTGTTCACTTTAAGAGAGAATTGAGTATTAATTGTAGCATACAAATCATCAATTCGCGAACTCCTTTGAGTGAGTTTATTCAACTGATTTTCGAGGGCTTTTAGGTCTCTTGTCGACATTTGTAGTGTAAGGATTCTTTTTATCTCCTGGTATTCATCATCAAATACGTTGTATGAAACCAGGGTTACATCCTCGAAAGCGATGCGCCCTCAGCGTACCACCAGCGAGATAGTCAGATACGATCTCCAGGTAGCTATGGTAGATGAGCTCTGCTCGGGTGGTCAATCCTTGCTGCCAGTGTGGAACTCCATCGAAGAAAACTCTCGGAGATGGTGCTCCTTTTTTCTACCTCCACAACCGAAGGCCCATGTCCATGCTTCGACTCTATCGAGATCAAGGTGATCAAGTGCGGCGATGAGTTCTCTAGGGAGTTCCATAGTTCGTGCATTTGTAAGATCAGCAATGACTGGGAAGGCTTAAAGCGGAAACTAGTACCAGCTAGGGATATCCCTAGAAAGCCCAAAGCTCGCATTTTGTTGTCTCAGATGAGCACCAAACCAAGCGGTGCGGAGTTAATACGTGGGCTGCAAAGACAAAACCCGTTAGTTCCAATACACGAATGATCAGTCATTAAGGCTGAGGAGCCACAAAAAACTCGTCGACTTTCCTACTGATGAAGAGCGATGAAAGCATCTGCGCAATTATCAAAGCCAACCACAAGCTATTCTTTGGTATTAGGAGTGCCAAGATAAAGTTTCTGGCATGTCTGGACGCTGAAAATACTGACATTATGGGCGAAGAAAAAATTAATGCCTTCAGCGAAAAACGATACCCAGACCATACAGAAGAAAAGTACGAAGCTGAAGTTGAATCAAATTAATCGGAAGCATTAAATATGCCTCAGATAATCTGAGAGCCTTCCTGAGGAAAGAAGACTTCGACGTAGGCTTAGTGCAAGAACCGTGGGTGAATGGCCTTAATATTAGAGGTCTCCAAGACAGCCGTTATGATGTATTCTACAAACCACACAAACAAATCCAAGGTAAGCCTCGTACTTGCATTCTAGCTATGAAACATTTAAAAGCCTTTTTATGTCCAATCCTTAGCACACCGGATCTTACAGTCGTCAAAATGGGGAATGCCAAGGAAGATAATCTCCTCATAGCATCCGCCTATTTTGCTCACAACCGAGAGTCACCGCCGGTCGACATTAAGCAGGTTATATCAGAAGCAAACTTAAAGAAGACTGACCTGCTCCTGGGATGCGAGCCAATGCCCGTCACACTCTGTAGGGTAGTACAACTATCAACGAACGGGGTGAGTCTTTATTCGATTTCAAATTAATTATATTCTAACCGTGCATAACAAAGGTAATACTCCTACCTTCGCTTTTCCAAGCACTGATAACTTTGAAGGCTGGGAAGACGTATTAGATATAACAATACTTAATCTTTGGTGGAAAACTGAAGAAAACTTCTCGCATGCAAGTGGGAAATTGATAACTTTTCATATATACCGGGTCTTCGTTGTTGGTGCGGATTTTGGCCTTTACGGATGTTCTGACCTTTTCATTGGAAACTGGTCCAAATATTTCCTCATATTTCTTGAATAATTGTTGCAGTTGGAGCTCTGTATGCCCTGAAGCATTTTTGCACGCAAGTTGCTTACCGCGTTAGCTCTCCGACTTTTGAGTTGAATTTGCATTAATAATTAGTCTATTTTGGTGTTTATCTATTACGGCCCTGAGTTGTTTCAAGGTATCATCTCCCATAATCCCGTCGAAGGACTGAATATTAGGCAGAATAAAGAATGTGATGTCTAAATCACATCCAAGGGAAGAAACGAATTTGCCAACAATTTTGTTTTTAAATGGTATTTTCACAGCAGGGCTAGTAGCTACCTTGAAGGGAGTTTGTACAGGGATAGATTTTGATTCAAGTTCGGATCTGATGATATTTTTATTGGCACCAGAACATTATCTAAGTATGTTACGCTTGAAAATAGGCCCCTTCCATAAAATCCTCTTCAGTATCAGCCTCCGACTCTTGATTTTCAGAGTGACCTGATGTATTTGTTACCACATTGTAAAACCTTTGTTGTTTGTAAGGGTTACAATTATCGGACCCACCTTCCCTTTTAAATGGACTATTTGGTCGATTTAGTAATTTACGTTTCGGCTTTGACCAGATCCCAATTCCATTTTTATTGGTGAGATCGGTATTGTAGATCTTGGTGTTGGTTCTGAAGACACTGGGTATTGTTGTCGGTTCTGGCTATGAGAAGGAGAGCGGTTCCCATACTGACCTCTTTTATAGTTAGGGTAAACGAAATTTGAATCGTTTATAAAATTGTAATGAATGGGGCCAGAAGTAGTGTGGCGCTTTCACATGCACCGTGTTATTTCTATTATTGAGATTTTGCGTCTCAAGACATAGTGAGTATACCTCAGGTAGGGTCCTAGGCTTTTGAACTTTAATATGTTTCGACAAATCACCGTAAAACCTCTTATATAAAGACATCAAGAACTCTATCGCGATAAGGTTGTACCAAAGCATCAAGGAAATCGGGCGATCGTGATTCAACCCATAGCTTGTTCACTATAAGAGAGAATTGATTATTAACTGTAACATACAAATCATCAATTCGCGAACTCCCTTGAGTGATTCTATTCAACTGATTTTCTAGGGTTCTTAGGTCTCTTGTCGACATAATGTAGTGTTAGGATTCTTTTTATCTCCTTGCATTCATCATCAAATACGTTGTATGAAACCAGAGGTACATCCTCGAAAGCGATGCGCCCTCAGCGTACCACCAGCGAGATAGTCAGATACGATCTCCAGGTAGCTATGGTAGATGAGCTCTGCTCGGGTGGTCAATCCTTGCTGCCAGTGTGGAACTCCATCGAAGAAAACTCTCGGAGATGGTGCTCCTTTTTTCTACCTCCACAACCGAAGGCCCATGTCCATTCTTCGACTCTATCGAGATCAAGGTGATCAAGTGCGGCGATGAGTTCTCTAGGGAGTTCCATAGTTCGTGCATTTGTAAGATCAGCAATGACTGGGAAGGCTTAAAGCGAAATCTAGTACCAGCTAGGGATATCCCTAGACAGCCCAAAGCTCGCATTTTGTTGTCTCAGATGAGCATCAAACCAAGCGGTGCGGAGTTAATACGTGGGCTGCAAAGACAATACCCGTTAGTTCCAATACACGAATGATCAGTCATTAAGGCTGAGGAGGCACAAAAAACACGTCGACTTTCCTACTGATGATGAGCGAGGAAAGCATCTGCGCAATTCTCAAAGCCAACCAAAAGCTATTTTTTGGTATAAGGAGTGCCAAGATAAAGTTTCTGCCAAGTCTGGACGCTGAAAAAAAATTACATTATGGGCGAAGAAAAATTTGATGCCTTCAGCGAAAAACGATACCCAGACCATACAGAAGAAAAGTACGAAGCTGAAGTTGAATCAAATTAATCGGAAGCACAGTAAATGTGCCTCAGATAATCTGAGAGTCTTCCTGAGGGGAGAAGACTTCGACGTAGGCTTGGTGCAAGAACCGTGGGTAAACGGCCTTAATATTAGAGGTCTCCAAGACAGCCATTATGATGTGTTCTACAAACCAGACAAACAAATCCAAGGTAAGCCTCGTACTTGCATTCTAGCTAAGAAACATTTGAAAGCTTTTTATGTCCAATCCTTAGCACACCGGATCTTACAGTCGTCAAAATGGGGAATGCCAAGGAAGATAATTTCATTTTAGCATCCGCCTATTTTGCTCACAACCGATTCACCGCCGGTCGACATTAAGCAGGTTATATCAAATTGAAGAAAACTGACCTGTACCTGGGATGCGAGCCAATGCCCGTCACACTCTTTTGGGTAGTACAACTATCAACGAACGGGTGAGTCTTTATTCGATTTCATAATTAATATAATTATATTCTAAGCACTGATAACTTTGAAGGCTGGGAAGACGTATAAGATATAACCGTTGGTACAAAGAATACTAAATCTTTGGTGGAAAACTGAAGAGTATCCAACTTAAACTCCTTCTCGGATCACAAGTGGATTCTTTTCTGTTTGAATTTTGATACTGAAACACCTCCACCCTATAGAAACCCGAAAAAAATTTATTGGGAGAAATTTAGTCAAATAATAAAAACTAAGCTCAGCCGAGTACCAAATCTTAGTCTAGACTCGGTTACAGAACTTGAGGCAAAAGTAAGCACCCTTGAAAAAGCAATGAATACTGCTTTTAAGGTATCTAATGCAAAAAAAACTTTCCCTACCTGGTGGTACGAAGACTTAGCAAATCTTAGGAAAACGACTAGGGAAATCTACAACATCTGCCACAAATAAAAATGGTTCCAACCGTATAAGGATTGACTCAAAACTTGCAAACGTTCTCTTTCTTTAGCAAAAAAACAGTCCTGGAGGGATTTCTATCATTCTATAGAAGACATGGATTCCGCAAGACTGGGAAGAGTTTTGTCTAAGTAACATACTAATCCTTCTTTTATAAAAAAATTTATGGTTCTTGGACTGAATCCCCTGTCGAATTCCTTGATCTTCTAATGACCACCCACTTTCCGGGCTGCAGAGATAGTGATCTTACCTATTCCATAATCTAGACGTGCAGAGTGCACATGTAGATGACTATAGAACCGTGATAAACAAAGAAAACATAGCCTGGGCTATAATGAGTTTCGACCCGTATAAGTCCCTTGGCCCGGATGGCAATCTGCCAATTATGCTGCAGAAAACAAAAGAAGTGACTATTCCATGGCTGGAGGCAAACTTCACATCCTGTGAGGCATCCTGCCTCGCACTTAACCATAATCCAAATACTTAGAAGCAGGTTAGAGTACTTTTCCCTCCTAAGGTTGGTAGCCGAGGTCACGAATCCGCTAAGGGTTTCCGGCCGATAAGCCTAACTTCTTCTGTCCTGAAAATTCTTGAGCGCATTCTAGACATGCATAGATATAAGAGGAATCTTAGAAAGGTCTCCCCTATCGAAATACCTACACACTTACCTTAAAGGCAGATCTACCGAAATGGCATCTTTATTAGAGGTGGAAGGTGCCTTTATTAACATCTTAACTGAATCTATTCATAAATCACTCATCGACTTCGGGGTTGATAAATACATACGTAACTGGATAGTTTCCATGCTTAGTGATAGAATAGGTCGGTCATCCTTAGGCAATATCCAAACAATCAAATACGTTAATCGAGGTACACCACAGGAAGGTGTTCTCTCCCCTCTTCTATAGCTTCTTGTTTTGGACAAAATTGGACAAGTGAAGGCAGTAGCATAGGCGGACGACTTGGTCGTGTTGGTGTCGGGAAATTTTTTACCTGTAATTATTGAAATAACCGAAAGGGCTTTAAGAAAATTCAACAACTATGTCACTAGCTGTTGTCTTGGAGTTAATAAAAGTAAAACGGAACTGATGATCTTAACGAACAAAACAAAAATACCAACCTTCACTCTACCCCGCGTCAATGGACAAGTGCCATCACTATCCACCCGTGGCAAATATCTAGGAGTAATTCTTGATCTAAAACTCAGCTGGAAAATTAGCTTTGAAGTACGGGTATTTACCCGCATAGGATGATTCTTTGGACGTAAACTGCCGTAGTACGACCAAACCTCACCTACGGCTCGATTGTTTGGTGGCCTACTCTAAACAAAGCCTACAATACCGGCAAGCTAAAAAAGGTTGGCATCGGGGTGTCACGAGGGCTCTTAGATCTTGCCCAACAGATACCCTAAATGCTATTCTGAACCTTCTGCCGATCGATCTCCAGTCTCCACATAAAATACTTGGTATCCTGCAGTTCAATCATACTAAAGGAGTCCGGGTGCTGGAACGAAAGACCATACGGTCATAGCAATATCTCAAACCTTTTATCTGTCGATTTAACTCCATACCCCACTGACTACTGCAAACCATCTCACAACCTCTGTAAAAATGTTAATATAGGATACCCTTCCAGAACAGAAAGGGAAAACAAAGATATCACGAGGGATTTCGACATAACTATCTTCACAGATGGTTCCAAGATGGAGTGCGGGTGGGTGCTGGAGTATTTTCGGAGATGCTGAACATATCCAAATACCTCCGACTTCGCTAGCGTCTTCCAGGCAAAAGTTCTTGCAATTAGGAAGCCTGCAAATTACTGCAACAATACTTGAATCAAACGAAGCGTCACTATACGTAACCGTGGGTATAGTTTATTGTGACGACCTTGGGGAACTATCCGATAAAAGGATCAAAGATCTGATCAACTTTCTCGATGCGACGAAATGGCTATGAATAAATCGTATTAACTGATCAATTACCTCCACAATACTTTCCAGACCTAACAATCGAAGGATTGACAGAGTATCCGCCTGAGAATCATACAGGGGTATAATTCTTGGATGGTTCCTAGGCTAAACCCACTTACATATTGGGGTGTCTTATGGTTGGCTTGGCAGATTGAAGCGTCCTCCAAGAGAGTACTAGCTCATCCCGTCCTTCTCCGTTAAAAACATCCTACTACAATCTTCCAATCCTTCGTTAAGTTGTTTAGTTATGGTAACAAAACGGCGCATACCAGCGATAATTGAGTTCTTCTTAGGAGTTTTTCAGCTCAATTGAGCACCGCCATTTCTACCTACCGAACTATAAAACCAGGATAGAGTCACCCTTGCCTCTGATTTTCTGGCGAATGTGCTAGAGAACAGCCCGATAAATAGGATTATTGCGGACTATCTTATAATGCTTAAGCACATTTTCTATACTGTGAACCCATGAAACGTAAAGCGGCCCACAGACCCCACACTTGTGGGAGGGGGGGGTCTATTTCCCTCCGTTTAGCCGGGAGGGGCAATTTTCTGAAAAATTGACTTATTTTGTAAAAAAATTATTAAAAATCAACGGCTTCGTTTGCAACACCGTGTTATACCTTTCTGGAAAGCCAAAGACTTCTTCTTTCATTTCGTTTTTGAATTAAATTGTTTTAACGAATAGTTTAAAAAAAATTAATTTTCAAACTCAAAATTTTGAAAAAAAGTTTGAAAAAATAATTTTAAAACTAATTTTTTTCAAAATTTTACGTAATTAAGTGTAATTTTTGTTCTCAGAATTCATTGCTCCGATTAATCTTTAATCCAACACTGAAAACCGTATGGCTTTACGACTTTTTGTTGCCAAGGTATTCAAAAATAACCGAACCTACTTCTTCACTTCTTTTTCTAATTTACGCGCACTCAAGGGGTTATTAATACCCTTAACATGAATAAACACAGTGCGAGCGGTTAGGAAAGAAGGATAGGAGATAAAAGGAGATATCGATGCACATTGGCTTTGAATGTCTGTATATTACAATGGGAGGGAAAAATTGAGCCGGGTAAAGCATTCTTGTAGTGCGGCTAAAAAAAGTGTCTCTATACTTGACAGTTGACAGTACGTCCGAAGTTAGGCTCGAGGGTAAATTGATGGGCATTCCTAGCGATGCGAGTGTTACGGGGAAATTGTTTAAGGGGAGGAATGCATCTGGATATTTCGCTGGAGCACTTTTTGCGGGAGTAGCGATAAAACAAGGTTAGACAAGAAACATTACGGCGATGTTCAAGTGAAACAAATGTTTCGGTAATGGTTCTTTCTCCTATCAGATTTAAGGCCCTTCTTTGGATCTTATCCAGGAGACGCAAGTGAGTGACAGGAGCACCTGAGATATGATAATTATACTCAAGCTTCGGGCGAATGTATGCCTTGTAGATTGTAGCCAGATCAGAGGGGGGAAAATATTTCTTAAATCGATTTAGGAAACCTAAGCATTTTGCAGCATTTTCAGCGACGGCAAATATGTGATCGTTCCACAAAAGGTGGTTTGTAATACACATTCCTAGAACGCAAAGCTGTTCGGTTTCCTCAATGTAAGTGCCACTCATGGATAATGGCATAGGGGGCAGGAAATTTAAAACGTGGTTTAGTGCTGAACCACTATTCGTTTTGCACAGCTTATACACATAGATCTCAGATTTCCTCTTGATCTTCAAACTTGACTTATTTCAGGTTCTGTATAAAGATTTTGAATCATGAGTCTTAAGTAAAATAATAGTCTCCAATTTTTCAGACTGTTACTTGACCTGAGTTCGTCTTCTGTAGTGCACAAATAGCTTTTTTCAATGTCATTATAATACAAGAGTCTTGAAACCGACTACTTAATATGTTTTGCATTTTGTTGTGCGAAATTCCGTTTGTATGGGAAAAGACGAGTTTTGAGTTGAATGACTGACTGGAGTAGTGTAGTTTTGAAAAAAACTCCACTTTTCAACCAAAAAAAAAAAACTTCTGATACATTTTAGTTACAATGCCTCATTCTTTACTCATTTTGGAGAAAAAGTGGAAAAGAAGACTTTTGAAATTATACCCCTCAAATAAAGATACTGACCCAGCCAGATGCCAAGGTACTTTACCACACTTTTAATCCATTGGTCCAACGATCACTTGATTTCTCCAGTTCTTTCTCATATCCCTAGACGCCCTAGACAATGGTGTTCTAAACAAAATTGTTTCGCATTTCTGGAAGTTAATTTTCTACTTCCAGTCATCACAATATTGCCGAATCTTGTCGGAGTCACGCCTTACGTATTTCCCTCTTTATTATATGATGCACTTTTTTTTAAATAAGATATTTGACTAATATACTTTTATTTAATTTCAGCATGGATGGATTTCGTGTTGTTAAACTGAATGAAGTTATTCGCAATGTTGATATCGTGGTTACTGCTACTGGAAACAAGAATGTTGTCAATCGCGAGCACATGGATAAGATGAAAAGTGGATGTATTATTTGTAACATGGGCCATTCAAACACAGAGATTGATGTTGTAAGTTTAAATTATTATTTGACGTTCTTCTGGTTCTATAGTCAAAAATAGAAATTATTAACTGACACAATAATTTTTATCATAACATTCCAAATTTGAAGAACTTTTTTTTTCTTACAGAATAGTCTCCGTACACCAGATTTAACGTGGGAAAAAGTACGTTCTCAAGTTGATCATATTATTTGGCCTGATGGAAAATGGATCATTCTGCTTGCCGAAGGTCGTTTAGTTAATTTATCATGTTCAAGCATACCTTCTTTTGTTGTATCTATAACATCTGCAACACAGGCGTTGGCATTGATTGAGTTGTTTAATGCTCCACCTGGACGATACAAGTCTGATGTTTATCTTCTACCCAAGAAGATGGGTATGTTTTTGACTCTTTTTTTTAAGTTGTAAGGTCTATTTTTCTTTTATTTTCAGACGAATATGTAGCCAGTTTACACTTGCCCACTTTTGACGCACATTTGACAGAGCTTTCGGACGAACAAGCCAAATATATGGGTTTAAATAAGGCCGGGCCATTTAAGCCTAATTACTATAGGTGAGTTGAAGGTACATATCTATAACATACTTGAAACCATATCGGTGTTATATATGTTATGTAATGTAAATGTCTTAACTCTTTAAAGAAAGATGGTGAACTAACTACGCTGTTATAAAGTAAGATGGCAATAAGCGTCTAGCAATATTGCTAGACATAACAAAAGACAATGAGTTTTGTGAATTTAATTGTAAAAGCAAGCTAAAATAAGAAGCTCAATCTAGACTATCCTAACCGAATATCGTTACATTATTGCATGGAGGTGAAAAGTTCTATGAAATTTTCAGAGAAAGTAACCTCCCGCTCTGTATGTGGTAACTACCAACATGTTTTAGTTTTTTGTACGTATTGCACCACATTTACCTGATATTTGTTATTCTTCGTTATACTTGTTGAAGCAGTGTTTTCGTAAAACCAAAAACCTATAGGAAATATGAACGAAAAAATGCTGGGCCAAAAACGCAACAATCCTCCGCTTCTAAAAAAAATTCCTCTCGATAACAGTCCCGTCTTGGCATATTCTATATCGCAAGTTATCATTCAGATAACGAAAGAAAAATTATTAGATTTTTGCTCTGATATTTTTTTTGCAATTATCCTATATTAAACATTTCTCATTCTGTTTAAGATGTTTTCATTAACAAAATCTCCTTAATAGAGCTTTAAGTCTATTTAAGTCCACTTCAAACAAAATTATTGTATCTTAGTTACTTAGCTAGGCCGGTCCCTAGCCAGTGGCCTCCAGTTGCGTACACCAAGTTGGTTGAGGTCGTTCTCCAGTTGATCGCGCCATCTTAGATGGGGCCCTCCAGATTGGAATTGCTGACTCGTCGGGCAGGAGCGCTTTCGTCCATACACTCCACATGGCCCACCCATCTAAGCCGCTGTGTTTTCAGCTACTTAACAAAGTCAATGTCGCTGTATAGCCCGTACAGTTCGTCATTGAATCTTCTTCTCCATACTCCATTGATACATACAGGACCGAATATCACCCGAAGAATCTTTCTCTCAAAGCACCCCAGCCTGTATTCATCCGATTGTGTCACTGTCCACGCTTCTGCCCCATACAGCAGGACTGGGATGATAAGGGTCTTGTATAGTGTCTTCTTGGTCCTTTGAGAGGGCTTTGCTACTAAGATGCCTTCTAAGCCCGAAGAAACAGCGATTGGCAAGAGTGATTCTTCGACTGATCTCTTCACTGATGTTGTTCTGAGAGGTTATAGTGGAACCCAAATAGATAAAGTTCTTGACAATCTCAAATTTTATATCTGTCCATTGTGACGTTTTGTCCGAGTCTACGGTGATGATCTTCTTCACCCGCGGATAGCATATACTTTGTTTTATCTTCATTTACAGTCAGGCCCATTTTCGCCGCCTCCACTTCAAAATTATTGCATCAGGATTATTTTTACTGAAAACCACTCGTATTTCCAACTGTTGTTAGAAACTTAGGTACAAAATCATAAAACCCTTTTTTAACTGCTGCAGGTTTTCCCAAGTATTATAAAATGTTTAGGTTTTCTTGTTTTAATACATAACATTTGCAGCTCAAAGCAATAAGACCCTCTTTAGAATTTCTAGATTCAAGTATCATCATGTTCGCAGCTCATTTTGCTGCAAGTTCTACGTTGCCTGCAAGCAACAATGCCCCTCCTGTACTTGAGAACTCTAATTTTTCTATGGGACAGGTATTTTTCCGCACTCGTACAGTAGCAAGAGTTCTTCAAGATCTTGATATACACAAATCCGCTGGCCCGGATGGTATACCCCCTATTCTTCTGAAGAGGTGTTCTTCATCGCTGTCAAAGCCACTGCGTAAGCTTTTCCATCGCTCCTATCGTTCAGGATGATGTAGATGGAAAACAGCATTTGTCCAGCCCGTCCCTAAAAAAGGTGATTCCTGCCTCCTACCGACCAATCGCATTTACGTCCCTTCTTTCCAAGGTCATAGAAACGCTGAAAAATCGTCAGCTCAAGAAATATCTCGAAGATCGGGAGCTTTTAAATGACCGGCAGTACGGCACCGAACAGTGGAACAAATCTTTGCATCGCTTTGGGGAAAGCAAGATTATTGCGCTTGATATTTCAAAGGCATTTGATAGAGTTTGGCATGAAGCTCTTTTATCGAAAATGTGTGCATTTGATATCGATGATAATCTTATACGTTGGATTAGAAGCTATCTTCTGGACTGTTCAATACAAGTTGTATTAGACGGTTTCAAGTCTGATCTCCACAAAATAAATGCTGGCGTGTCTCAGGGCTCCCTTCTGTCTCCGACTCTCTTTCTCATTTTTATAAATGATCTCTTGTCTGTGACTTCTTATCCATTAAATTGTTTTGCTGACGACCCAACTCTCAGCTTTTCATATAAGTTTGATAATTCACGGCCTTCGCTTTCGGACGTGTTATTACAACGAAATCGTATGATAAGCTCATTAAACTCTGATTTAAACAGCATTGCCAATTGGGGTATTAGAAATCGTGTGGAGTTTAATGCGTCGAAAACTCAATGCTGTCTTTTGTCGTTGAAGCTAAACATGGCATATTATCCATGAATGGTACTTGCATCGAGGAGCCGAAAAGCTATCAGTACTCGGTATGTGTATCAGTGACAATCTTCGTTGGAATGATCATATACTTGAGATTGCCAAGAATGCTGCAAGATGCTTAGGCTTTCTTAATAGATGCAAGAAGTTTTTCACCCCTTCTGATCTGGCTACAATTTACAAAGCATGTATACGCCCTAAACTCGAGTATAACTTCCATCTCTGGGCAGGTGCTTCTCAAACTTTTCTCCACCTGCTCGACAGAGTTCAAAATAAAAGCGTTAAAATTGATAGTAGAGAGACACATTATGGAAACATTTCCGTCACTCGAACATCGTCGAAATGTCTCATGTCTTTCCTTATTTAACAGATTCTTTTACAAAAAATGCTCACTCGAGGTAGCCAGCTGCGTTCCACCCCTTAAACATTTCCCCCGTAATACTCGTCTTGTTAGGAACGCTCATCAGTTTAGATTTGAGCCCAATTTCGGACGTACCGTGAAATATAGGGATTCTTTCTTTAGCCGTACAACACGAATGTGGAATGGATTGCCTGGCACACTTTTTCCTTGCCATTTTGATCTTCAAACATTCAAGATCAATGTTCATCGACACCTCCTTTCCCTTCCTTCCTAATTTCATATCGCTCGAGCTGTGACTTATCATTAAAAGGGTTATAACAAACCCCTTGAGCGCGTGTGCATTATATAAAAAATAAATAAAAAAAATCAATGGTTGCACGCGCTGTGTGACATGTCATGTCATCTTGTTGAAACCGCAGCTCCACATCAAGGCATTTCAATACAGGTACGAAAAAGTCACTCGAAATATGTGACATTAAAACCGAAATCAGATGTGCATAGGAGCTGCACCTTAAACATATCAGCACACTGTTTGACAATGATGAAGCCTTGTTCTGTCAAATCGAAAATAACCATTGATTGTTCTATAAGACAAGCTTTTCTTGTTGGTTTTATTTTAAAAAATAATTACTTTTTATTCCATTATAAAAATTTAAACATCAAACAATTTATTTGCATAAGTCAGCGTCTTTTCGTAAGTACCAGTGTCAATAGTTACAAAAGTGCAACACTGATATAGGTCTCGAACTATTGCAGGATAAACTCGTTTTTCGTAGTCCGTTCCCCTCATCCAACACAGTTATTCTAAATATTCCTGAGTATATTGTCTAGCTAGCAATTTACTTAACAGTTCCACAGTCGACTAAAGCAAAATTGGTGTACTCGTCGACAGAAGTGCGTGCGCATAGGCCACGGACCAATAAGATACAGACCGCCAAGAGAGTGTGACGCTCTCCCTTGCTTTTAAAACCCATTTAGCAAACACACCTAAAAAATAAATGGCATAAGCAGGTATAGTTGCCATTACAAAATGCACAGAGAGAGATGTACACGTATTCACAAAAAGGAAAAAATATTTCGAGGGTGTTTCAGGCAAGAGGAGTACGAGCTGGCGGTCTGTATATTGGTCTGTGGCATAGGCGCTCCACATGTTATAGCTAAAGGTACTGTCAAATCGAATAATGCTATATGCCAATTATTTTATTTTTTCCGTTTGTTGTTGTGGGTCGCATGGTTCCATCCAATTTATACGGTATGCAACCCTTTAAATATGACAGCTTCAATAAGATCATGTGCAATATACATGCGCTGCATCGGAAAAAGCTGCACATTTGTTTCGACCATACGAACAATCAAAAGCGTTCTAGCCTTTTCGGATAAAATCAAATCCAAGTTAATTCTAAACAAAATAGAAACTCTCGATACACCTACCTCTTTCTTTAAACTGATATAAATGAAAATTTAGTCGTAGTGATGCGCACGTAAAAGGTTTCCTAAGTGTGTAGTGCCATTATGTAAAACGGGAATCCGATAGTAAGTACCTACTCTTATGATTTATTCAACCAGTTCTTTCTGTACAATTTATTCCACTCATCAACGTTCGACATGGTTTGCGTCCCTTATCTTAGTATAGGTTGCATGCCTTCGCTCTTGGATAAGTTTTTTAAACGGGCTCCATTGGATAAGACTAGATTTTCACTTAATTCCCACTATGAAGCCAAAAATCTGTCGGTCAGCAAATTAATGTGAGAGGCAATTATCTTAATTTTCTACAGGATGTGATCCCCGAATGCCTTCGAAACTCTTGTTGAACCAATCGAACGCATTCTTAAAATGATATGCATACAGTTGGGCAATAATAAAACTCCCGAGACTGCCTTAAGGATGATTGACAAGGCGGTAATGTGGTCCGCTTGGTAGATTTTAAGCATAGCCTTAGCATGGATTTCCTGGGAATTATAATTCATATAAGCCTTGAGAAATTGAACTGTGCGGTGATACCACTCTGGCTCTTGTAGTTTATATTATATATTTGAGGTTTCGTTTATTTAATTAATCACATATAAAAAGTGTTGAATATGAATTACCTTGCTTGTAAAATGTTTTTATTACAAATACTTCCAACAACCAAGTGATGATTATTTTCTCTGTCTGATCGATTTGGTGTTAAGCTTAGCTCTTTCGAGGTTTCCAAATGATTTTATGGCAGATCTTGTGCGGATCTTAAGAACCCTTAACCACAAGTAGACAAACGTCTTGAAATTCTTCATCCTCAGGCATTCTAACCTGGACATTGTTCACGAAAACGTTCAAGCCAATATGGCATTATAGTTCTCCTTGATGATTATAATATCGGCCTCCGAAACGGATGTATGCAGATACAATGAATTTAGATAATTTCAGAAAGAGTTCTCTCCATCATATAAGCCTCGCGGAATACATTTCGAAAATGCTACCGCGCTGATACGAACTAGGAACTAAACTGTGCATAAATTCTTTTAATAAGCTATTATCCTAAATATATAGTATAGCGTTGAAATAATTTTAAAATGAACAAAAACATTATTACTTTCAGATATTAAGGATTGTTTCCCCTTTCCCAAGAAATATTTTTGTTGATTGGTAAAAAAAATAACTCAACAAAAAAATCATCATCAAAACAACAGTCAACTGAACAGAACCCATGATGTTTTCCGAGGCAATATCGCCTATTTACAGGATAAGTATCTATGTTTTATGTGTAGTCTAATTAATGCTAAACTGCATACATTTAAATACATGCTTCTAAAATTTATTTAATTTTAAGAAAGTTAAGCAAAAAGATCTGCTTGTAAAATGATGATAACATTTGTTTTAATGTTGATTATATTTTTTGATTTATGTAATAAGAGTAATAGCGTTTAGCGAAATTCAATACATGCATTTTATTTGAATGATTTAATATTAACAAACAAAAAGAACTTTATTGGTTGCACTTAACTATATCTATCAGATAGATGAACAAAATTAGATATCTTTAAATGCTTTTCAATAGAACTTGATACGAAAGAAGTCATATCATCAGACTCCTGATAAGCTGGATGAAAAAAGGTCGTATGAAGTTAATTTGAACACCGACCGTGATTATAATGAGTCGCAGAAGTAAACTGTTTGTTATTTTAAGCAGCTAGCTGAATAAAAATGGAGTCTACATCTCTCCGGGGAGATAGCAACTACTATTATTGAACATACAAATGTGGTTCCTGGTGACTCTTTAAATACAATTTTTGGTCACAGATAATGTCTTGTTCCGCTAGCTGTTAATACTCCTCCCCCTATGGAGCCGGTTGAGCCAACATGGTCGGTTATTACATGAGGGCAGGCTTCTAAAACCGCTTCAGACATTGATAAAAAACTGCCTTTAGGCGAATACACTTTTTAAACCACTTCTGGATTTATTTCCGAGAATCAATTACACTTGTTTCATGATTTTTTTTTATCAGTTTTTGAGAAAATCCGTAAAATATAAAAAAATTGGCTAAAACGGAACTGCTCGAAATTTGTTGTAATTGAATGCCACCTTTTAGTTGTCTCATAAGATATATATATATTCGCAAGCCTTGTCTGAAATATTAAGTTAGAGTCGTTCTCAACTAGTCACTTAAATACAACCGTTAGAACCAAATTTCCGTTATTTGCATTTTCGCTCATTAACTAAAATTGCAGTTTTCTTCAAAGTAAGTCTCTAAATATATTTCGTTAAATTTTTGAGAAAAATCGTTGTAGCCAATTTTGAGAAAATAAGAAAAAACAAAAGCTGCACTGCCATCTTAAATAAAACTTCAAAGTATTATGTCAAACCAAGTTTGAGGAAAATGGATTAAGACGTTGCCTTCTCATTGCCATTATGAGAACTCAAGCCAAAAATGCGGTCTTGTCAAATATGCCACAAGTTTATCAAAATAATGAGTTTAATCAAAATCGTGTTGTACCCCATGGATTAGTGGTTAGTGTGTGCTTCGCCGAAGGTTCTGGGTCCAATTCCTAACTCCATATAAGTTTTTTTTTCCGTGGCACTGCATCAAAGTGACAAATCCTCCAACAGTAAATCAATTCATGGAAAGTGCTTCTCTGTAAGGCGTTTGGATTCGGCGGGTTTGTGTAGGTCCCTTCCATTCGTGCAGATTACCAACGCACACAGGAATGATTGAGAGCGTAAGTCACAGGATCCGGCAAGCTTAGAGCTGTTTTGCCAAGTATTTATTTTTTTTTGTCAAAATCGTAAGATCACATTCAATAAAAAAAAAACTACTTGAAAGGCACCAGATTGAGGCGGTCTTAGGCGAAATAAAAAAAATCGACTACTTAAAACTACTATATTTGAAGTTTGAAGAAAATCTGTCAAGTCATTAACATACAGACCGACGGCGGACAGAATGGCCATTGTCTTGGCTTCTCTATCATCGTAATGTCATGTTTGATTAAAACCTCTCTTTTTTTCTGCACAGCTTTGGTGCAGGATGTGTAATGAGTCATCCACCATCAGCTGAAAACAATCGGTGTTATCTTTGGTCATTAACTTTGAGCTCTTTGGTCGTTTGGATTTCATAAGGTGTAGGACCTCTTTTATAATAAGGTTTTATCCTTTAGACTAGTGGTGTCCAAATGGTATTGCTCCAAGGGCTTTTTTGAAAATCTAAAAAAGCTACGCGGGTACTACCGATTGGTGGTGGCTTGTGGCTGGTGCATTTAGCGTTATCGAACACGTGGTTTTAACAGAGAAAATTGTTTCAGTAGTAGTAGAAAACAGCCAAAGCTCAACAGAATTAACACACGAAGTATACCACGTAGTCGTTGCGCGTACATATCGCACCTCCGGTGTAATATCGACACAATTGCAGTTTTTTTCTGAAATTGAGTTAGAAACGCCATAATTTCCCAAATGTCATGTTTTATGTGTGGTAAAATCGACGGAGTAGTCAGCTATTTTTAGGACTCTTGAAGTCGATCCTGTAGGCCTATTTTAGGGCGTTTTTGCATTTTGAATAAGCAAACAAACTTTAAACGTGATTCCTCAACATTTCAGAAAATTGCGTTTACGCCGTTATTACGCCGGAGGTGCGATATGGAGATGGACATACATACCTTTGAAATCCGCATACAGATATCTGTGATGACGTTCAACGTTCGAATGTTTTGATACCGCTTCAGGAGCATGACAGAGTCACAAATAGCTTTCTCGCTAACACTCGTGAATAAAAATTCATCATCCCATTTCGGTGTTGAAATTGTAATTTTTCGTATTTTTTCAATGGTCCAGGTTCATCACTCATTTTAAATAGCAAGATGATCGCATATGTATCGACAACAAAGTAAAATCTAGTTAGGTTTTTAATACTTAACTTTTTAAATTAACCTGAGAACAAGAACGGACTGAATGACGATCTGCAGGTCAGCATAATTTGCATTTGACTGAATGAATCAACGAGAGAGCAGGATGAAAATGCAGCCTTCTCACTTATTGAAGCGGTTCACATTTACATAAGTATATCTTTGTTTGTTGAACTTTACCCAGGGTCGCCTCAGGTTTTCTTGATAACTCCAAGAGTTGTTTTCCCGTTCTCAAAAACCGCATTAGGGCAGCTGATTGTATATTTTTCACAACGCACAAAATTAAAACTTTCCATTTTGCTTTATTTGTTCGATTTGTATTTACTTTCGTCAAAATAAATGCATTCACTTGCATTTCTTTTATTTTTTTTTTTTCAATAAAAAAGATATGAAAAATCAAATAAAGAAGAAAAATACACAAGAAATGTTTGACAACAAAAGTCACTTTAAAAGCTGATTCGTAACCTCAACTTGCCCCAGCTATAAACCAAGATCGACTTCAGGGTGACTTCAGGGCGACCCCAAGTATCAAAAAACAGAGAATTTTCTCTTGAGGGCGAGTTGAGGTATTTAAAAAAAAAAAAAAGAAATGCGGACCCCAGAGTGAATTGAGGGGTTTGTTTTTTACTCTCGAAAACAACAAACTTCTAGGAATTTGAACCAAATCTTGTTTAATAACACAAACATTTGGTAGTTTTCGGCAGAGAGCTCACGAGAGAATAAAAATGCTCCCCTTCCTTCCGATCTTAGTCCAAAAATTTCCAATCCATGTCTGTTCTGGTGTTGATGTCGATATTGAAGTAGAATGCTTGGTTCACTCAGGATCAAGAACATAAGTCTTGTTGAAAGGAATTCTGAGCCAATCAACGCCAACCACAAATATATTACAAGCATTTCGCTACACTTGTCCATTTTAATGGCTAAGTTCTTGGAAGATGACAGGAACCTTATATTTGTCAATGAATTTCTTAAACAATGACGCTTTATTTCTAAAACGAGCAACAAACTTTTTTTTCTCAAATTGGAAGGAAATAAGTCTTTGAAATAGGCCTTTATGTAGTTCCTTTTTTCCTAAGAATTTCCGCCACTCATGCGAGAAAAACATCATAATTTTCTTTCTCGTCTTTGGAATCTTCAAGAAGTCGATAAAGTTCATCTTCGTAAAAACTTTTTTTCTCCAGATTCTTCAATATTTGACAGTCTTCCCATTCTAGCCCACAAAAGGAGATACACGGGAATATTATGTACGACACATAGAGCGATATGTTAGATTTAAGAGTTTACTTAAGTTTATTTAAGGGCTATGCGGGCGTCTAGAAAACAGGCCGTGGGCTACCAAACGTCCGTGAACTACGGGTTGTACACCACACACCACTGATACTAAATTATGCAGCAGTACAACTGCAACACTTTCCGACTAAGGTGGTAATAATCCTATCAGCTCTGTAGAGAAGATAGTGTCTCGCCGTTCCTTTGACTCGCATACTGCGTGATAAAATGCATCACATTTAATGCGCCATCTGTGATTTTTATTTTTATTTTTTATAATAAAGCTTTGTTTGTTGATCCTTGATCTTTACTCAGGGTCGTCCCAGATTTTGTTGACAACTCTTAGGTTGTCAAAAAAACTATGTTTTCCGGTTCGCAAAAAAACACATTAGGGCTGCTGGTTGCTTATTTGTCACAACACACAAAATAAAAAGTTCCATTTTGCTTTATTTGTTTAATATTGATTTACTTTTATCAAAATATGGCATCTCTTGCATCTGTTTTAGTTTCTTTGAAAAAATTATTAAAAATCAAATCAAACAAATACTTGTGTATTTCCAACAGCTGATTCGTTACCTCAACTCGCCCCAACAAAAAACCAAGATCGACTTCAGAATGACTTCAGTGCGATCCCTGAATTAAAAAAAAAAGAGAATTTTCTTTTTATTTTTAATTTCAAATTCGTTAATGCTCGAATTGGAATTAAATGCAACAACTTTTGTTGTTGTGTTTTTTCAATTGTGTTCAATTTGTCTTTTCATTTTGAAAATTTTAATCATCAATTAACTGGCCACGAGCATGCATAATTTTAGGGTTTTTGCTGGTAACAAGGCTCCTTAAAAATATATATAATTCACAGTGCACTTTTGCACTGAAAAGTATATATAAGTGTCGATTTTATCGAACATGTGCGTCTTAGAAGAGTATGAACGGCATCTAACTGATGAGCCAACCGTTCATGCTTGGGCGAAACGCACACAAGGCCAAAGGAACTACTTTTTTATTTTTAATTTCAAATTAGTTAATGCTCGAATTGGAATTAAATGCAACAACTTTTGTTGTTGTGTTTTTTCAATTTTTTTCAATTTGTCTTTTCATTTTGAAAATGTTAATCAGAATTTTCTCGTTTAGGCGAGTTTATGGTTTTCAAAAAACGAATTGTTGCGACCCCAGGACGGTCTTCAGGCGTGGTTACATAATGTAAAAGTTGCTCACATATGTATTTCCTTCCGAGGAAAAGCATTTGAGCTCAGTTTTTGAAACGGCTTTGTCAAAAGAGAATTTAGTTTCCTCGAAAAGCCAATAAAAAAAAAAAAAAAAAAAAAATACGCATATTGTGGCGTTATTCCTCGCACGGACAGTGTTGGATATCGCAGTCATATTTTAAGATTAATGCTGCATATTTTGTAGGACACGAATAATATATACATATTTTGGAAAATATCTACATCGCTCTAAAATTTCCATAAATCAAATTTTAGGGTACTTTCTGAGGAGTTCGGATTTTTAACAAAAACTAAGAAAGGTTATTATGTGATCGATTTCGCCAGTTATATCTATCTATACAAAAAATAAAATAAAATGCACTACTGGGTCGCATGATTTTGCTCTTACATATGCTAGATATTTGCTAACAGATGTCCCTATGCTCTCATAAATGGTGAACCCTTTTGCTTATAACTAAATCAGCTTAAGCCTAAGCTACTGACCAATAATGCCGGGGAATCCAATTTTGTTTTCATCAGTTGTGTCAGCTGATGAAATTTAATAAGTTCTACTGAAATGCATTCAAGAATATTTATAATAATTATAATTTGGTTTTTTGTCTTTATATAATTTATACAACATAGTTAAGAATAACCAATAACGCTACGTTCTGAAAATTATTGATTAAGATTGCACACAGTTTATTTTAAAATTTAAAAAAATAACTTACTGTTAAAGAAGTAACGATAAAGTACATGAGCGAACTGCTTTTTTATAAATTGTAAAATAAAATAAGACCAGTATTTATTTATAACTGGAATTTTATATTTTTGTCCCCTAATATGATGAAATTGAATAAACCAATGTTAATCATTTCTGAATTGACTATGATATAACCAATTATTGTAGTATGTACTTAGGCCATTTGAAAATATCAATTGGTTATGTATCTCATATTTTGAGGCAATCTTAAAAAAATGTGAATACCTATATTTTCTAAAATTATTTCCAAACTCAATAATAAATGTTATTTTTATAAGAAATAAATTATTTTATACTATTTCGGGTATGTGTTGCTTACGATGCTGGGCAATAATACGAAGAAAATGAGATCCAAAATAAGACACTCAACATTTAATTTTATTTTATTTTGTATTCATTCCAACTCTAAACTACTCTATTAACAATTATAAGTGATAATACAAGAATTAATGATGATAATAAAAATGGAACGAAAGCAGCAGTCATTCTTTGACTATTCAAAGTTATTTTTGAGTGATCTGTATCTAAATTTTAAATAAGAAAATATTCAATTCGAAGAACTGGTGTGGAGTGTTTGTCAGTTAATGTATATACAAACCTATACATTATTAAGAAAAGTGTGTTAAAATAAAGTATTGTAATATTTTAAGCGTTGAGTTTGAAAAATTAAACTTATTTCTTTAATTTTTATTTCCATCCCTCTTATATATTTAAGTCAAACGGACTCTATATACACTGAGCTACAAGAAATGACGTATTTACAATCGAAAAAAAATTTAATCCTTCAACAATTTTGTATTTGTGCGATCAACTTATAGACGTTTATATACCTATGTTTTTTTTTAATAAAACACAAAGTCTTTGTTTATGTCTGGGTCGCACGTACTTGATCTGTGGACTGTGGGTGTGCAACAACAACTACTCTTTGTTGTATAAAATAAGCAAAGAAGTGCAAATTCTTTGTTTAAGAAGTGTTTATGTCCCGTATTTTGAGCATATTGACAGTGTTTTATGAGATAGGTACTTTAATTTTGCCATTTATTTCGTTAAATTAAGACCTTGAAACCAATGAAATTAAGTCGTTTATAAGCTGATGTCCGTTACTTGTGTTTTAAGTTTAAACTTAAGAACGCAAATATCAATGAAATACTCCCAACAAATACGCACTAAATTAATCAAAATTATGAAAGTCATCTTTAAAAAATTTAATAAAAACAAAAAAATTTTGGCTTAGACTGGAAAACCAGATATACGGGAGCTACTGAAAATTTTTAATACATATTTAAAATGAAGATACATACATGCCACTTTTGGGTGCTTTGGTATATATCTTCCTAAGCAAGTCTGAGCCATTTTATTAATGTCGGTGTCCACCTGTTGCCAGTTTAATAAAACCGTTACAACCATATTCCGTTATTCTCATTTGTAGCCCAAAACAAAAAAGTAAGTTTTCTTTGAAGCCTTCTATTAGTGTGTTCAATGAATCTGAGCTGCACAGAAAAGAACAGAAAAGATCTGAAAAGTACAAAATTTGGTGTTCAATGAGCAAAAATCCTGTTCTTTTCTGTTCTACAATCTGTCACTTTGTGTTCAATGAAGTTGTCCAACACAGTTTAGAACAATATTTCCTACACCTACTTTTGAGGTGGTGCAAGTGCGTGAGAACTGTCAAAAGTGTCAGTTGACTTGTTTGAAATTATTTGAAAACTGAATTTTTGCAATTATTTGAAAAGTTGCGACGATATAAAATAAAATAAAATTATAAACTAAAAACTAAAATGGATAAAGTGCAAAAATAGAAATTAGGTCCGCATCAGGTCAAGTTTTGACTGTGGAGTGTTCTCCAAAAACGGGATCTGCATTATTTGAAATTTAAAATTTCACAGCTGATAGAGGAGCTGTCAAATACGAAACTACATTTTTCTGTTCTAACTTGTTCTGACAGTTTTCACAAACTTGTGCTGTTCTGTTCTGTTCTGATCTAGTTTTTCTTCATTGAACAAACAATATGTATGTATATAACACACAAAGTTTATTAAAAATCGTTAGAGCCAGTTTTGAGCAAATAAGAACAAAATAAAGTGCTTGACTTTGTCGTACCAACTTGCTCTAATGTGTTTTTTTTTTCTTTTTTTTTATAATGCACTCGCACTCAAGGGGATATGAATACCCTTATAATGATTTAACATGTTCGAGCAAGTAGAGAAGGAATAGAAAGGTAGGAAAGAAAGGTGGAACAGTGGTTTGAGACTTAAGGTGATAATTATCTCATGGAAATTCCACGGGTGGCATCCAGTTGGAAATGGTTTTGCGGCTTGAGATTTTGGGAAAAAAAAGCATTGAAAAAATCATATGAAATTTTATTAATCACTTAAAATTCAATAGTTAAAACGTTTTTTGGAGCAAATGAAGATTTCTTTAACTTTTTTGAATTTTAAGGAATTTTTTTTTTCAAAATCGTTGGACCAGTTTTTCAAAAAAAAAAAAACCGTTTTTTTGAAAAACTTTGAAAATATATTCCAAATTTTATGTCAACATCTAGCAGTTTAGAGTTTTTATCAGAAAACAAACATTTTAAAATTTTTGAAAACACAAAAAAATTAAAAGTAAAAACGAAAAAAATTACCAAAACCTAGTGGCTCGTTGTATGGGAGACACCATTTAAAAAAGGATAACTTACAAAAATGCAAAGCCATTTAATAGGAAGCTCTACGAAACTATTCCAAACAAAGTTTGACTGAATTCGGTAAAACCGTTGCCAACTTATGGCCATTTGAAAAAAGCTGTTAAGACCAGATTTCCGTTATTTACATTCTAAGCCAAAAACTAGAAATGCAGTTTTCTTAAGAATACAAAAAGAATATTCCACACAACATTTAATCAAAATTGTTAGGGCCGTTTTTGAGCAAATTAGATAACCAAAAAACGAAAGCAAAAAATATGGCTAAAACTGTACGGATTGAATTGTTGAATGAGAGTCAACCTTTGAAATGAGTTAAGCTACCATTAGACGGTCCTTGTAAATGGTCCTTGCAAGGACAGTCTGACGTCACAGAAAATGTGTCCTTGTGCTGTCAGTAAATGGACATTCTTCAGCGTGTCTTTGCTAGTAAGAATGTCCATTACACGAATGAAACAAATTTGGCATTCTTGTCCCAAAGTGCAATGTCCACCAAAGTGGACATTGTTACTTTTGCAATTCGGTGTCGTTGCAAGGACAAGCATAACAATGTCCATTACACGACATGACAATTTTGACAGTTGGTGGTGAATGAAACCGTGCTGAAGAATGCAATATTTTACCGTGACCATTACACGACATTTATAAATTGGTCCTTGTTAAAAGTAAATTTGACGTTTCAGGTTTCATTAGGGACGTTCCCATACTGTGTCTCGTGACATAGGGCCCTATCATGGTAACCGATCGGAGAATCCTCCGACCAGGGAAATGTTCCGATCGGAGCATTTATTGTGTTCATGGTAACCGAATCGGAAGAGAAATACAAATGCGTACCGACGCGCATACCATGGAATGAGGAAAACAAAAAAATAAAGTATGAACCTCCTTTGTAGTCGAATAAAACTGCACAGCGCAGCTGTATTTTTAGGGGATGAAATACATAACACAAGCAGAAAGCCTCAAACAAAGGAAAAAGAATAAAAAAAAAACAAATACACACGAAATTAAATAGTTTGTATTTTTTATATTACCATCCGACAAAAGTCCGCAAGTAATTTGCTGCCGGAGACAATCGAGAGAAATACAAATATAAAAAAGTTATGCATCGCATGGATTCGCTGTGCGTCACTGTCATTTTGACATTTTCAACGCATGCTTTATTATTTTTCGGATTTGTGTCCGATTTATCAATCGGAGAGGTACTATGATACAAAATTCGTACATTTCGTCCGAATTAGAGACATTTTTTCTCCGATCGGTTACCATGATAGGGCCCATAATCTGTGCACAACAACAAGCGATTTTAGTGAAACTATGCCTGAATTCAACCAGCTGTTTGTTACCCGAACGCAACACATGCCAGCTATTGGCAAGACAGTTGCAAAGCTCACATTTTCCACTCACACAGACAAACTTCCAGCCAACTGGAACACAGATAGGTATCTGACAATTCATATATGTATGTACATGTAGTAACTTGCTTGCCAGTAGCTGGCATGTGTGGCGTCAGGGTTAAAACAATTTTTTGTTTTCATCCGAACAAAATCAGATGTGATGTCACTTACAAACTTAGCATACCTTAAATTTCTTTTACTATGTTTCCGACAAAGTTTACGACACGAACTTGTGTCGTAAAGTTTAGATAGGTACGATTGTAGTAAAAGATTTCCCATACAAGTTTTGATAGCTTGTTTATGACGTCGGCAAATTTTTGACTTTAACGACGTTTACGTTGCTTTTACGACGTTCCATAAATACCCCTAATAACAATAAAAATCATTTTTTTTTCTGCACATTATTCGAAAAATAACTTTTTAATTTATATATCACTTAACAATATTTTTTGGTTATTACTATATTTATAAAATGGAATTTTGTTTCGTAATCATTATTAATTCACCCACGAAAAACAAATTCATTGACAAAACAAATAATTTTCTTTGTTCTTCTCTGCTCTTTTTGTTTTATCTTTGTTTCTTTACTAATGTTTAAATAAGTAGCGCATCACAGAAAGTTCAGAGTGGGAACAGAGCAAATGCACGCAAAGTTGTCAAAATCGGATGTCACTTTGGCAGCTCATTGAAATTTAACAACAACAAATCCACCCTGAAAAGTGGACATTCCAAGCAACAATGTCCCGGCAGAAATTCGTGCTGTTGCATTGTTGGCACATGTTCTTTGCAAGGACCAGATGTCAACAAAATGTGTCCTTGTGACACATCAACAATGGAAGGACCATTACACGGTCCTTGTAATTTGTCTTTGCAAGGACACAAAAATTCGTGACATTGTGGTGGACATTCTGGTTGTCCTTGCAAAGACAGCATTTTACAATGTCCATTACACGACATGTCGATTTTAGGACAGATAAATACGTCATAATGACGTCAGACTGTCCTTGCAAGGACCATTACAAGGACCGTCTAATGGTAGCTTTACACTTAAAAATTGCAATGCCATTCTGTAGAAAGCTGTAATGAACTATGCCAAACAAAGCTTGAGTCAAATCAATCAAGCCGTTGCGAACTTATGATCACTTGAAAAATAAGCCCAGGTTTCTTTAGAACCGTTTTCGAGCAAATCCAGAAAAAAACCGTTACTTAAAAGGTAACAGTTTGAGCTGAGCTAAAATAAAATAAAAAAGCTTCGACAACGTTTTTTGTTCAAACTGGTACATGCAGCATGTAGCATTTATGCGTAAAAAACGCGCACATACATATGTACCCACTTTGAGCATACCACATCTAAGGTACATAAAGTACAAGGTAATATATTCCCGCTCATTTTTTTTTGACATCTGTCAAAACTTTTCAAGATGGCTGGTGCATGTGACCCTCATACATTTATTGTATCCTAATTCTTAATAATTGTGTGCGGATTATTTTCTTCCTAAACCATTAAAACTTTTATAAAAATTATAAATATGCGGTGTGCTATGTTCGGGTGTTGCGTAAATAATTTTCACTGTGTCACTGTGAGATTGTTGTAAGTATCGATGAAGTGCTCTTGAATTAGATCATCGTATTGGTCTGCTTCTTGTTTGAGACGGACTTTGCTTTCGTTGCCTAAATGTTGTTCGAACTCACTGCGTCCGATAAGGAAGACCACTCGCACGGGATATCCATAATTGGAAGTGTCCTATGTGTAATGAATTTTGAATTAATCTTACAAATTGTAATTGGTGAACAACAAAGCTCTTACATTGAAATACTCTTTGTAACGATTAAAACTATCTGTTCTCTTGTCTAGGTAATGGCCATCCATTTCAGCATGCATCGCTCCAACCATGTTATAGTTGAATTCCGATTCATTTCCAAATGTTTCTCGTATGTTTTGCCTAGAAATAGAACGATGTTTAACTCTTAAAAATTTAGTTTTTGTGTTCTTTAACGGAAATACAGTGGTCCCTCGGTCATTTCTGCTGGATTCATGGAAAAACTTACGTCCACAAGGATCCATCGGTAAGATTTAACCAGAAGTTATTCGTAAGATCACATTTTTCACACTTCTAGCCAGTGGGCGAAATTTTTCTATCATTATTATATTGCCTGCTTCTCTATCTTTGCTATGCGTATGGCTGACTCGGCCGCAAGAATACCATCCACCGGCTGTTGAACAATTAATGGTTATTCAATACTTGAATAATAAAAGATTTCAGCCACCTTTGGCACCACAATAACATGGTATATGTCCTTGTTGGAACTATGCAGGCTTTTATTGTCAACGCCACCTTTGACACCGATAGCCAGAAGTGTTATCAGTTTTCAGCTCCTGAAACAAAAAAAAACTGAATTGAGAAACTTTATACATACTTTATATACTTACCACTGCATACAACTATGCATAGAAGCATTTATGAGCTCAATTCAGTTCATTATTTTCTTTTAAAACAATTAAATTTGGTAAAATCAATATAATGTGTACTGGCGACAGTGCCTTGGGTCACATGAAGACGCCATTTTGTTTGTTTACTTTTTTGACAGATGCGGAATATATTACCTTACTTTATGTACCTTGTACCACATCCTCCACACCAATTTGCCCTACAACGTTGCACACACAACTCGAATTATAAAGTCGAGATAACACTTCGAAGATACAATTTTTTTTAAGGTGCATATTTTATTTTTGTTCAAAAATTTTATTAACAGGAGAATTCAATAATTGTTTTTGAAACTATTGAAAAATTATAATAAAAACCTAACAACGGACTGGTTGCGCACAATGGTGTAGCTGCAACATTAGCACGTAGCAATGTCAAAGTTATGTCAAAAAAAGTAATGCACCACGCAGCATACATAAATAGTTACAATGTGTAGCACTGAACTCAATCAAAAATTATGGCTGCCATTTTGGTTTGTTGTTCGTGATGTTGGATTAGAGTCGACTTGTACTTCAGCTGCTCTGTATACTGCAGCTGCTACTTCACATTGTAGCCGTGCAATGTGGTTTACGTACATTTAACTTTGACATTGATACGTGCTACTACTACTCTAAAGAATAAACATCGATCAGTTTTCCATTGAGATGAATCGCCTTCTATTGCATTCCTTTCTTAAAAAAAATGTTAAGTGTGTCTTCTCTTCATTAAGTAGCCTCTTCAAACACGATTTCTGAATTTTTATTTTTGTTGCCCCTTCATTTTCAGAAGATGTGGATGGAGAAATCCGACTCGTTGTTCTTTCACACGGACAATGAATACACTACAAAAGAGACCACAAAAATCGAGGCTAGTGGAGGATGGAACGTAGGAAAGATTGGACTCTTTATATAGGGTCCGCACGCCGCCATCTAACGTTTTTTTTCAGCTAGTGCTTATTTCGTGAATGGTATCACTAAGCTCATGTCTGATTTGACAGATAATTAGTTTTATCCTTCCGCTGAACGAATATGGTTGTGTATAAGCTTGAACAATGCTGGGAAATTTTCAGATGAAGCTCATTTTGATCTTGGCGGGTATGTAAACAAGGAAAATTGTCGCATTTTAGGCACAGAAAACCCGCACACGCATACATTGAAAAGCCAATACACCCAAAACGAGTCACTGTTTGGTGCGGATTTTGGTCCAGAGGCATAATTGGGCCATTTTTCTTCGAAAATGAGCAAGGAGTGGCCGTTACAGTCAATGGCGATCGTTATCCGGCCATGTTGAACGATAATGTGTTTAAAAACTGGACCGATCGTGTAGGCTACTGCATGGCCAGCCGAGGCAGCCATTTGAATGAAATTATTTTCCATTATTAACCGGAAGGATTGTACTTTCAAAGAAAAAAAGAAATTTGAGAAAATATTCAGTAGTTTTTTTTTATAGCTTTATATATCCTCTTTGGCGTAAGGCTGCAGCTTGACGTGCCGCACAGACACGCACAGACACACATCCGCACAGACGTACAGACAGACCGACGGACGGACGGTATGGCGAAAACCACTTTCTTAGGCTTCTCTATCATCGATATGTCATGTTTGATCAGAGAGAATATACGAAGAGAGTTTAATGTAGGCCGAAAATGGAATTTTTCCTACAAGCTGATTTGACAGAAAATTCAGATTAGCTGCGAAAGTGTGCGTTCAAACTCGCATACATCTTTTAAGTCCTCTGTGCATCTTCTGGGAGTTGTTGCAATACAGCACAAGCTCATTAGACCGGTTTTTTGCAAACTGTTGAGCTCCAAAAGGTTGTTCATCAAACAGCGAAGCATTAAGCATCATTAATGACAATTCATTGTCCATGAATAATAAATTAAACTGAAGAAAAGGTTAGCTACTATGTGATTACTATAAAAACAGTAGGTAATTTCAAGAAGAACAACGGACATTGCACATACATGATACATACATACATATAATACCCAATCATTTTGAAAAAAGTAAACTTCACATTTAAGCTTGCCAGCTAGTTATAACCATTGCATATACATATGTATAAGTAGTGCATAGAACATAAGCTATCACTTGGTTGTTTTGCTGGTTTGTTGCAGTAAAACCGAAAGATGTAAAGGATTATTCAATGTACATATTTTTTTAGTCGCATCAGGCGCAGGGACATATACCTATCTATGTAAGTGATTGAAATGAGTGCGGGTCTAACGACCCACATAAATGGGACATAAGTCCAGAATTAAATATTCGGGTCTTGTGTCCTACCTAATTTATTTTTAATATTCACTATCTCACAAAATTTTTTGCACACGACCTTGCGCAAAAAAAAAAACAGATAGTTGGCTGATTTGGTGCCGTGCAATAAGGTCGAAGCGTCTATATTTCCATTTGTGATTGTAAATAATGTCGAATTCCCATAATTTTTGAGTTCGCCTTAAGTTCTCGAAAAAGTTAGTGAATGGAAATATTGTCGATCACTGCAATTTTATAAAATTTACTGCAATTCGTGAAGTCTTATCCTTATACAATAGCACCGCTAAGAACTTGAACAAATTACCTCGCTCATTAAGCTTCGTAGATAGAATAATATTGAATACCTCCTAAGAGCTGGAAGTCCTATGCAAAGCTTTATAGCACGATATTTTCTCGGGTCCTTCCTATATCTGAAAAGAGGAATGGTTTTCGGAAGTTATTTTATTGCGTCGAAAGAAAAGACCTATGGATAGCAAAGGGGATGCGTGCAGAGCGGGGAGGGGAAGGCGGTCGGTGTGGGTTACCGGTAACGCGGGCGAAACTGCAAACAATAAACAATTTGAGCGAGTTTTTGATTGTTTGCAGAGTTTCGCCCGCGCTACCGGTAACTTGCACCGACCGCCTTCCCCTCCCCGCGCTGCACGCATCCCCTTCACAATCTTTATCACATTTATACCCGTTGAAAATTTTTCTCTTTCCCTCTTTTCTACACCATATTTACTTCTTTTTCCTGCTATTTTATTGAATAAGACATTATTTTCCTCCTGTCGACCTTATTGCTTATTGCCACTTTGATATGGCAGTAACGTCGACGCTTATAAAAGGTGCAAATCGGCATCATTTCTACAAAGAGATGGAAAAAATGCCGCTTCCACCTTATTACGCACGACTTTATTGGACGGCACCGGCTGATTGATTATAAAATAACATGTTGAACTTATGCAAATAATTTTGTGAGAATCTATATATAAATAGGCAAGCAGTTTTTTGTGGTACCAATTGCGAGGTGGTTACCCAACCGATTGAGATGATATATATATCGTTGGGAAGGTATTGCTGAGTAGGTGTGCTGGGAATATTTTGTTTTGTAATTTTTTTTTTTTTTTTTTGGAAAATACAGGTGAAAATGTCTTGGTGTGTTTTTGACCATTTTTTTCGTATAAATTCGCTGTGAAATTTTTTTCCCACAGTTTTGGGTATTTTAATGGGCGAATTTTGGCCACTGGACGATTCTAGTTAATTTTAATACTACCAAATTTCAATGTGATAAAATAATTATAAAATTCGAGCGATTTTCATTTGTAAAAACTGAAATATTTTTTTGTTTAATGTTAATGTTTCCTTATTATATTAAAGTTGTCAGAAATATATATTGATTTCATGTGGGACTTGTGTTCCATTTTCAACTAAAAAATTTAGGGACTTATGCCCCGTTTTAGTGGGTCATTAGACCCGAACTCAACCCGGGACTAATGTCCCACTAAAGTGGGAAATAAGTCCCGGAAAATGAGTTCGGGGTTTCTGTCCCGATTACTTATATCCCTGCGCCCTCACATCCTTCAATAGCACAAAATATTAGGTAAGACTTACCCAAAATATTTATAAATCTCAAAGAATTCATCAAGAATCTAGTGAAAACGAAAACTCAAATCAGGCAACGGGAAATTACCGCTGCTGCTAACACCCAATTGATATCATGAAATCGGAATAGCAAACACCGTAGACTGTGATCCGCTACCCATTGCATTTAGCCTTGAATGTGAGAACAAAACTAATTGAAAATAAGTGCACGACTGGGTCGTACGAACTTGCTCTAATGTGTTAAAATTGGTCTGGGAATTTTGGGAAAAAAGCATTGGAAAAATCATATGAAATATTATTATTCACTTAAAAATAATTGCCCTGCCATAAAACTCCTCTGTTTCTCTTGTTGGGTAGCAGTTTATTCTGTACGAACCCCTCAGAAAGCAAGCGAGCGGCGGATGAGCTTCCAATTAAGTGAACCAACGGCGACGCTTACAGACAATATGGTAGGCACCCCATTGAGCTACTTCGACATATTCGGAGCTCAGGTCTTTGGGTCCTTTCACTACTATTAGTCAGGGTAGTGAAATAGAGAAGGTGGCGGATGAGCCCATATAGGACCAACGGTAGCTCTCACATCCCCGTAGTGGGTTACTGACTCTGGATTTCTCCAGCTCCTTTTTTCCAAGGAGAGCAGCATAGGGCCTGGTCCCCCAGGTTGGGGGTTGTGCGTCGGGGTAACTTCCCTACCACGTAAAAAAACCAATAGTTCCGAAACAACCAATTGCCTCGGATATGGATGACCTTACTGATGACGACCCTAGCAAACGAAACAAGGACAACGAATTTCGGTTCTGCACGTGGAATGTCCGGACCCTTAACAGACCGCGTGCAGCCGAACAATTAGTGGAAGCCCTAGATGGTGTCAAAGCCGACATCGCAGCCATCCAAGAAGTGCGATGGGATGGTGAAGGCACAAGGAGGATGAAAAACTGTGACATCTACTACGGCAAGTGCTACAGGACAAGGAAACAGCGGCTATTTGGATGCGGATTTGTGATAAGAGGAAGGCTTAGGCAAGAAGTCTTGGGGTTTCGTGGCATAAGCGAACGCATTGTCACAATCCGCATTAAATCCAAATTCAGCAACATCTCGCTGATCTGCGTTCACGCCCCCACGGAGGAAAAAGATGACACTACCAAAGAAGAATTCTACGAACTTCTCGAGAAGACGTATGATGAATGCCCGAAGTACGACACTAAGTTTATTCTTGGTGACTTCAACGCCAAAATCGGAAAGGAGGGTAACTTTGGCTCGACAGTCGGAAAGCATAGCCTGCACGACAACACTTCCGGTAACGGACACAGGCTAATCGACTTTGCTGCGGGGCGAAGTGTCATCTTAGCTAGCACATACTTCCCACACCTCAATATTCACAAGTGGACCTGGCGGTCTCCTGATCAAAATACCGTCAACCAAATTGATCACATTGCGATTGATAGCAGACATGCGTCCAGTGTCATGGATGTCCGCACTTTCCGAGGGGCCAACATAGACTCGGACCACTACCTTGTTGTAGCTAAAGTGCGAATGCGGATCTCCACCAGACCGCAGAACCGAACATCCACTGTGAGAAAGTTTGATGTTGCTAAATTACAATCGCAAGAGACCGCCACAACCTTTGCCAATCATGTCTCCTCTTATCTCTTGACAAACCCGGCGCCTGCGCCAAACCCAGAGGCCCAGTGGCAACATTGCAAAATGGCCATCAAAACCGCTGCCACGGATGTTTTGGGTTTCATTAGGCGACCACAACGAAACACCTGGTTTGATGATGAGTGCAGGCTCGCACACTTGGCCAAAGACGAAGCCTATCATGCAGTTCTGAATGCCAGAACTAGAGCTGCCAAGAGCGCTTTCCGTGCGGTGTACCAGCAAAAGAGGAAAGAGGAACATCGGCTTTTCAGAAGAAAAAAAAGAGAACTGGAAAAACGAATGGTTGAATCTATTGAGGGGTGCTACGGCAGAAGCAATGTTCGAAAGTTCTACCAAAGGGTAAAGCATTCGTCCAAGGGTTACAAAGCCCGAGCGGAAGCTTGTAGAGACGAGGGTGGGAATGTCGTTGTAGATACACAGTCGGTGCTGAGAATTTGGAAAGAACACTTCTGCAGACTGTTAAACGGCGAAGACAACCAACTAATCGCTGTCAGGCAGAATGATCCATTCGATTTGGATGATGATGAACAAAATTTCCGTCCTCCCGACCAAGAAGAAGTTCGGATAGCAATATCTAAACTAAAGTCCAACAAGGCTGCTGGAGCTGATGGCCTTACGGCTGAACTCTTCAAAGCAGCGGGAGATGACTTGGTGAGGAGCATACACCAACTCATCTGTACAATCTGGTCGGATGAAAATATGCCTGACGAATGGAACCTCAGCATTGTGTGCCCTATCCACAAGAAAGGAGATACTCTAAGCTGCACCAACTACAGAGGTATAAGTCTCCTAAATGTCGCCTATAAAATCTTGTCGGCCATTCTGTGTGAACGTCTGAACCCTTTCGCACGTGAACTGATTGGCCCCTATCAGTGTGGTTTCAGGCCCGGTAAGTCAACCGTCGACCAAATTTTCACACTTCGGCAGATTTTGGAAAAGACCCATGAATTCCAGATCGATACTCACCACCTCTTTATCGATTTTAAAGTCGCCTATGACAGCGTAAACAGGAACGAGCTATACAGAGCCATGTCGCTTCTTGGCATCCCTGCAAAACACTAGCGGTACGATTTTTTTTAGATCCGTTCAATAACTTGGCTATGCTGATGATATTGACATTATTGGAAGAACGAAGCGCGCTGTCAGTGGAGCATTCGCAAGTATTGAAGTGGAAGCGGCTCGAATGGGTCTGGCTGTAAATGAAGATAAAACAAAGTATATGCTGTCCTCGGGTGAAGTAGATCATCACCGTATGGTATGGACAGATATAACTTTGAGGTTGTCAAGGACTTTGTCTATTTGGGTTCCACTATAACCTCTCAGAACAACATCAGTGAAGAGATCAGTCGAAGAATCACTCTTGCCAATCGCTGTTTCTTCGGGCTAAGAAGGCATCTTAGTAGTAAAGCCCTCTCTCAAAGGACCAAGGAGACACTATACAAGACCCTTATCATCCCAGTCCTGCTGTATGGGGCAGAAGCGTGGACACTGACACAATCGGATGAATACAGGCTGGGGTGCTTTGAGAGAAAGATTCTTCGGGTGATATTCGGGCCTGTATGTATCAATGGAGTATGGAGGAGAAGATTCAATGGCGAACTGTACGGGCTATACAGCGACATTGACTTGGTTAAGAAGCTGAAAATTCAGCGGCTTAGATGGCTGGGCCATGTGGAGCGTATGGACGAAAACGCTCCTGCCCGACGAGTCTTCAATTCCAACCCGGAGGGCCGACGCAGTTCTGGAAGACCCCATCTAAGGTGGCGCGATCAAGTGGTAAACGACCTCAACCAACTTGGTGTGCGCAACTGGAGGCCACTGGCTAGGGACCGGCCTAGCTGGCGAGGATTGTTGGTTGAGGCCGTGGTCCACAATGGACTATCTGCGCCACCTTAAGTAAGTAAGTAAAAATCAATAGTTAAAATGTTTTTTGGAGAAAAGGAAGGAAACCTTCAGATTTATTTTACTTTTTAAATATTGAGGAAAATTTGTTTCAAAATCGTTCGACCAGTTTTTTTCAAAAACGGTTTTTTTGAAAAACTTTTCGAAAACATTCCAAATTTTTTTTAGCAGTTTAAAGTTCTTATCAGAAAACAAACATTTAAAAAAATTTGAACAAAGTTTTTGAAAAAACCAAAAATTAGAAAAAAATTAACTTTTTTTTTAAACTCAAACAAAGTTTTTTTTTTGAAAATTAAGGAATTGATCTTATTTCGTTTATAAATTTAAATTTTCATCGAAATCCGTTGATTTGCTTACAAGAAAATCTGTTATGAAAAAACTGGTCCTATAAGGGAGGAACCGTTACAAGACTTTTCCGGAAAAATTAATGCTAGCCAAAACATAAAGATTACTCAAAAAACATCATTCAGAAAGTTTTATCAAAATCGTAAGAAATCATATGGCAGGTACCGTTAATATTGGATCTAGAATGCTAATTCCAAAAACTTTCTGTAGGACATCATAATAATACTATGACAGACAGACATAATTGTCGGACCCACTTTTTTAGGCTTCTCTATCATCGTAATGTTATGTTTGATTGTCAAAAACAAATGTTATATTGGAACACTACATAGGGTAAGTTATTATGATTTACAACTAAATTCATTTAGTTGCAAATTCAAGGAATAACTAAGATCGAAAGGTATTCTATTGCCAAAAGATATATAAGCGTTACTCAAATTAATTTAAAATGATTTGATTTCTAAACACGCCGCCACCCCTGAAAGGCTCTTCAGGAAGTTGGTAATAATGCCATCAGTCATTGGCCTCTTGAAAAGTCCACCCTTGGTGCGAATTGAAACCACTCGAACATGTCCATCGTTCCCAGCATGAAGGTCTTCAATACGTCCCAAAGCCCATTGAGAAGGGGGCACATTGGGTTCCTATACAACGACGAGGTCACTCACCTTAAAGTCTCGATTTGGGCCGTTGCTGAAATGAGGTGATATAATTGGATCTTTGCCAGAAGCTTCGCGTCATATTTTGCACAAGTTCTCAACGTCCGAGTCTATTTGTTGGGACATCTGAGTTGTTCTCATCTGAAATGGGAAGGGGTTAGTGAGTTCAAGTCACTTTCTGAAATAGCACATAGAGGACGAGAATTCAACAGCGCTTCTATTTGGGCAAGCAAATTCCCAATTTCTTCGAAAGTAAGAACGTTATACCCAACGACGTGACGGAGATACTGCTTATCGCACTTCACGCCTGTTCCCCAAAGCCCACCAAAGTGTGGCCTCTGGGGTGGGATGAACTAACACTTTATATTGTCAACTGCAAAAGCTGAAGACACCAACTCGTTATGATGCGATGACTGGATTAGGTTGTATACTTCTGATAGCTTCCGCGAAGCCCCTTGGATGTTGGCACCGTTGTAAGAATGGATGACACTACATTATTCTCTTCGGGCGATGAATCTGCGGAGAGCCGCAATAAAAGCAATCGTGGAAAGGTCGCTGACTTTCAATGCAACGCCTTTTTAGCCATACATACGAATACAGCCAAGTATGCTTTAGTAAGTTTTCCCTTTCGAAGTTTCGAATGAGGGTAAAACACGAGACGGCGGCAAATCTCCCATGAGTTGAACTGAGGTAGATGTGCGCAATCTAAACCAGCTATGACACTCGTGTACCACCATGCTCCCAATTATTCAAAATTCTTGACGGATCAGCGAAAATAACTCTGAAACATCCGCATGAAGAAAGTTTTGGCTGCTACTAAATGCATTTCAACACCTCCACCGTCGCAAACACTCCGAGCATAGACAACCGCTGATAAGCCTTATCCGAAGCATCACAAAATCCTACCAAATCGAAACACTGAGAACTCATACTGTACCTTCTCGGAACGATTTCTTGTCCATTTGGCAGCGATTTCTGGAGTCAAAGAATCATCCCAACCAATCTTATTCCACCAAAGATCCTGGAATAAAATCTTAAACAGGATACACGGTTAGAAATTTTGGAATAAATTTTAATATTTTGAGGGTTACATATATGACAACACCAGAAAAATATTAAAATCTAATAAACTGCAAATATTAAAAGAAGATAAGTAATAAAGCAAATATTAAAAAAAAATACTACTGAGATATTAAAAATTAATACTTTTTGTATTAAAAAGTAATATGCCTTTTATTAAATTTTAAATAAAGGTTGTATTAGATATTAATAAAAGTTTATTAGAATTGTTAATATTAAATTATTAAAAGGTAATCAAAAGCGGTATTTAATATTAATACAATTTTATATTAAAAATTAATAAAATTTTATATTAAAAGTTAATATAGTAGTATTGAAAAGTAATCAAATGTTGTATTGAAAATTAATAAAATTTCATATTTAAAATTAATATAACTTTGCATTAAAAATTAATACAATTGTATATAAAATTGATACAATTTTATATTAAATATTAATAAAATGTTGTATTTAAAATAAATGAATTTTTTTATTAAAAATTAATAAAATTTTGTTTAAAAAATTAATAGAATTATATATTTAAAATTAATAAATCCTTATATTAAGAAAAAAATAAAATTTCATACAATTTTATGGATTTGTATTAACATTTGAAAAAATATGGAAATTCAGATGAATTCGAAAAATATCGAAAAGAAATACTTTCTGTATTACTTTTTGACTTGGAATACAAAATGTAAGATAATTATGAATAAATCAAATTAAAAACTATACAAACCATTTTCATCGACCCACCAATAGATTAGGAAATAAAATTTTATTAAATTTTAATACGAGTGTATTAAAATGTAATACAGGCGGGTATTATATTTTAATACAAGTTTATTAAAATGTAATACAAGAGGGTTTGTTTTTAATAAAATTGTATTACTTTTTAATACATGGGTATTCGAATGTAATAAAAACGAGTATTACATCTTAATACAGTTAAAATGTAATACAAATGGGTATTACATTTAAATGCAAGTATATTTAAATGTAATACAGGCGGGTATTATATTTTAATACAAGGGTATTAAAATGTAATACAGGTGGGTTTGTTTTTAATAAAATTGTATAACTTTTTAATACATGGGTATAAGAATGTAATACAAACAGTATTACATCTTAATACAGTTAAAATATAATACAAACGGGTATTACCTTTTAATGCAAGGATATTAAAATGTAATACATGAGGGTTCGTTTTTAATAAAATTGTATTACTTTTTAATACATGGGTATCAGAATGTAATAAAAACGAGTATTACATCTTAATACAGTTAAAATGTAATACAAACGGGTATTACATTTTAATGCAAGGGTATAAAAATGTAATACATGAGGGTTCGTTTTTAATAAAATTGTATTTTTTTTTCCAAAATAAGGGTATTCAAATGTAGGAAAACCGGTATTAAATTTTGGTTTCAATTACAAATGTATTAAATTCTAATCTTTTTGTATTACAAATAGTAACTTTAAGACAAAAATATTAAAATTTAATCCAAAATAAATTATAAATGAAAAAATTAATCCAAAAATATTAAAATTTAATACAAAATATATTAAAATTAAATGTAATAATTTGAAAATATTAAAAAGTAATATTTTGTGTATTGCATACAGTTGTAATACAGGAGCTGTATTAAAAAATATCCCAAAATTTTTAACCGTGTAGTAGATCGAACCAAGAAGCCTAACTGGTCAAATATCTTTACACTTCAGAAAGCAAATTTCTTTTTGTTGGAGCTAAGGGATTGCCCAAAAAAATCCTAAACAAAAACATGTCCTGATACATATTCCAAACCAATCCTAGCACCTTTTTCCAATCATCGGTACTGAATCTAACGACGCAGTTTGTTCCTCGTCCGTTGCATTGAGAATTCCCCAATAGTTAGAAACACATGTGCTTAACTCCAAACCACCACAAGAAAGCAGTTTAACCAACTGCTTCTTCGATTCTAACACTCCAGACAGCGAATGAGCCTGAAGCAAAATCATCATCATAGGAATTATGAAGAATCGCATAGGAAGCCTTTGGAAATTGATCCTTGATAGTCTTTGGCTAACTGCCTAAGAACTATTATGGTGAAAAATGGGGCAGGCGTAGCACCATATGTCACCGTACTGAGTCGGAAATGGGCTGTATGTCCCAATCCTTTGGGTTTCATCAAATTCGGCGGAACATTTTAACAATGTCCGCACAAAACATATTTATACAGCCGAAACTAGGTATAACCATTCAAAAAATTTCTTTGAGGTGGATGAACAATGTGAAGCATTTCATGTAAGCTGTGACCATGCAAATCTTTATGCGAACCGTTGAAAACTACTCTCATTTTATTTCAAGCGACTGCATAAGGCAGAATACTTTTCCTGACGTAGGTTCGACTAAACTATCAGGAATACACTTCATATGCCCAAGTTCTTCGTAAGTTTGCATGAACTTAACGTATTCTGAATGAAGAGTTTCGTCTCTGGAGAAGCGACGCTTCAAACTATGCAATCTGGACAAAGCTCCAGGCAGGGACTTTCCGAATTTAACGCCATCTCGACGAAAAGGTAAATCAACGGTAAAATGTTTTTTTTTTAAATGCTTTTCAGCTGCTTCTTCATTTTCAACAGGAAGAGCACTAGAAACTACCTTTTCTATCTTCCAAAACGATTTTAAAAGCACATCCAAATCTATTCCAACGTGCATTAACGAAATTATTTCGCGTGGCATGTTACCTGCGATCACCCAACCAAAACCGGCGTTCTGTGCAATGAAGTTTCCAATTTTTTCGGAACGATTACAGTCCCTCAAACTACTCCATAGTTTGTCTGACCCAAGTAAACAGCCGATAGGACTTGGTGTATTGAACTAAGGGTCTGCAATAAAAAAAGGAGTGCGCCACGCCCAAAGTTAAAACGTTTTATTGCCAAAGCAATTGTTATGAGCTCAGTGACATTCAATTTTATTCTTGCAGATCGATTTGAACAAAACAAGATAAAACTTAAATTTTTAAAAATTAGATTTGGAATGGAAATAGCGATTATGGGTGTTTTTAACAACTATTGGACCACACTCTGCTACGTAACCAAGGAATATAAATCCAAGTGTTCATCTGTTTACTTCAAAACTTCGACCGATAGTTAAAAAACGTTAAAAAAATTAATGCATTATACGACTTTTGACAGAAACGCCCCTTAAAAGTGGGCGTGTCTTAAAAATTTGAAGCACTAACTGCACTTCTTCAGTATTTAGGCATATGTGTAAGACTACAGCTGAATCGAGTAGTTTTTAAACAATCTTACCTGAACAAAGGTATTTTACCAAAATCACGCCTTTAAAAGTGGGCGTATTGAAAAAATTTACAAAAGAAATGAATAGATATATTTCTCAAATAACGAACGGAAGGAAAAAGGTTTAAATTAAACATTGGAAATGCCTTAAATTCTTAAGGCTAAGTTTTTCGTTCTTTCATGAAAAGTAGGCGTAAGCCACGCCCAAAATTCAAAAATTTCTTTTCATACACAAATCTTTTCGTTTTTATTAAGAGACGCAAAATTTTGGCTTGCGGATTAATTATAAATACCGTTTATTTACAAAAACAATTTTTTTATAGTTTCTAATGAAAAGTGGGCGTCAGCCACGCCCAAAATCAATTTTTTTGATTTCATACACAAGATGTTTATGTGCCAGTAAGACCCACAAAATTTAATGTTTTCCGCTTTAATATAACAATTGTTATTTTATAAAAACAATATTGATGGTTTTGTATGAAAAATAGGCGCCCAAACTGAAATATTTTTATTTGATTGGAAGAAAGTTTACCTAAAGCTTACGTGTTCAAAATTTTAGCGTTATGCTTTTATCGTAACTGTACAAAAAAACATAATTTAATTTTATTAAATTGAGGTTGTTCAACAAAAATGGCGATTGTGGGCGTGTTTGTGGGCGGATTTCACCGGTTCAAGAACTTAGCCTTACTCTTGAACCAAAGATTATATATACCAAATTTCAGCTTTCTAGCTCAAAAATTGCGACCTCTAGAGAGTATACATACGGACGGACGGACGGACGGACATGGCTAAATCGACTAGGCTTTTGAGTCTGAGTCAGAATGTATAAACTTTTCTATACCTAACGGTATTATTTCTCTATGTTACAAACTCCACACCAAATACAATATACCCATTCTATGGAGTAGGGTATAAAAAACATTTTAAATAAATCTTCCGCACTCCTTACTCAATCACAATACCTACGATGCAACTGAATATAAAATGTGCGCGCATCCCCATACACATCACACCGATCGAGACACCGACACCAAAAATCAAAAAGTTTTGATTTTTACTCGCACCGAAAATCGGTGTGCCCACAGCACACATTTCCTCTCACCGACACATGCGCGGGCACAAGTGTGGTGTCTGTGAGCCGCTTAACGGAGTGTAGGGGATCGGTTGGAATTGAAATTGGTCAGCTGATTTTGTTGGCGCTATTGTTGGTGCGGGAGGGAAGTTGGAAGAGGATTGAATAAACAGGTTAGTTGATGGTAGAGATGAAGGGGAAGTTGTAGTTGATAAGTTTTGGCTTAATATTGATTTATTTAAATGCACAAGAGGTGAAGTGGTGTAAAGGGAACTTCGTCTTTGTCATGTCTTGTTCATGTCAGTTATATCACTTGGCTTTAAGTTCACGCAGTGTAAATGAAAAGAGAGTTTGCATAAAGAGCAAGCAATCTTCGGGTCAGCGCGATCAACTTTTTTATTACAAAGGCAAGGCATTGTACTGGAGACAAGTAGATAGAACAGTAATTTTTGTTAGAGCAGCTTATACTAGTGTGTTAACCCCACAACAGTTGAAACTGAACGAACGTCAATGAACTTCTAGTTGACCTGGAAGCAGAGGGGTTCAAAGTGATTGCATACGCTGATGACGTCGCCATTGCGGTTTCGGGAAAATATGCTCAAATTCTTATTGAGGTAATGCAAACACGTCTTAACAAGCTTCTTAAATAGAAAGGAAAATGTGGGCTAGGAGTAAGCCCTCACAAAACTGAACTGGTCCTCTTCACAAGTAAATAATAAATTCCACAACTAAATGCTTCTTCCATTAATGGAGCTCCACTAATTTTCTCAAATGAAGCTAACTGGTGTCCAAAAAATAATTTAGAACTTAATGTGGGCAAATGCCAATCGATCACTTATTCCCGCAAACGTTTCCAATTACAACCGCGAGACTACTTCATCAACGACGCTCTTGTTTCCAGAGTAACAACCATTCGAGATTTAGGTGTTATTTGTGATACTGAACTCAACTTTAGATCCCATTATGATAACATAATCGGAAGAGCCAACTCAACTCTTGGTTTTGTTAAACGGTGGTCCAAAGAGTTTTCGGATCCCTACGTTACGAAATCTCTTTATACTACCTTTGTCCGACCTTTGCTCGAATATGCTAGCCAAGTATGGTCCCCTTATCACATGACCCATATTAAAAGAATTGAAGGAGTGCAACGTAGATTCCTCCGTTTTGCTCTAAGGGGACTTCCCTGGGTTGACACCTACAATCTACCACCATATCATAATCGGTTGCGGCTGATTAATTTGCAATCACTTGAAAAACATCGGGAAGTAGCTGACGTTATTTTCGTGCATCAAGTTCTATCTGGCGAAACAGATTCTTCCGTCCTCCTTGAGTTAATGAATATCAACATCAACTCCCGTTCTCTACGTTCAGTACCCTAATTCCATCTAGAATCACACAGAACTGATTATGGCAGAAATGAACCTTTGACAAGAATGTTGCGGGAAGTAAATTCTAATTCTACTATTTCCGATTTTCACCTTAGCAAGATTACACAAAGAAAGCTCATGTATCAATAGTTCCCTACTAAGCCAACAAGAGAGAAACTGAAACTTCTTTTATTTATTTAATATTAACAATTGCCTTAGCATGCTTATTTATAATTATTTATTTATTTATTTTTTTTTTTTGTTATTAAATAAATTTTAATTTTATTTTATTTTCTCTTATCTTTTAAATTTTGACATCTGCTATCTGCACGAATGTTTATATTTTCGATTTTTTAATTTTTTTGCTTTTTATCTTACATTTTTACTGCTTGCATTAAGCAGAACCTACGTTCTTTCTTTTTAATTAAGTGCCGATACGACCTGCAACCGTATTTGCTGTCGTGCTCGGTGTAAATGGACCCCAGCGCGGGCGGGATCTGGGGGGAAAGTGGCGTGGGATAATTTAATTTAATTTAAAAAAATAAATATCTAGGACTCGTTCTAGATAAGAAGCTCACATGAAAACCCAACTTTCAGGAAAGAGTAAAAAAGGCCACGGTGGCTCTCTTTTCTTGCAAAAAAGCAATAGGGAATAAATGGGGTTTAGCCCCACAAATTACCCACTGGCTATATATAGCGGTCATTAGACCAATACTCACTTATGGGATAACAGTATGGTGGACTGTATTAGATAAAGTGTCTTACCGGGACCATGTAAGCAAAGTCCAAAGTTCAGCGTGTCTATGTGTCACTGAAGCACTGCGTGCGACACCTTCAGCTGCCTTAGACATTCTTCTTAATCTTACACCCCTCGACATCTTTATTAAACAAATGGTCGCGAGTACAGCAATCCGTCTCAGAGCCACCTCCCAATGGACCAATAACTCAATTGCACACACTATTATTCTGATTTCATTCAGAACAATTCCAAGTCACTCCGACTACACGATACCCCAACTGGGTTTTGAAAACAACTTCCGAGTATCCATTCCATCACGGTTTGATTGGGACGAAGGACATTTCTCGAGAGATGATTCGATTAATTTCTACACTGATGGTTTAAAAACCGAAGATGGGGTTGGGGGCGGTGTGTATACTCAGAAGCATAATACATGAGTCTCTCTTTCCGACTCCCTAACTTTTGTAGCGTGTTCCAAGCGGAACTTCTGGCGATAAAAGGGGTTCTATCCTGGCTCAAAGAAAACGTGATATCCACGTCGAATATCCGCATCTTCTCAGATAGCCAAGCAGCCCTTAAATCATTCGAGGCGGTTTCCACGAACTCAGCAACAGCCCGCAACTGTCGCTAATCTCTCGTGGAGATGGCAGAACAGTATAACATTCACCTTTCTTGGGTGCCGGGACAAAGAGATATTCCAGGAAACTGCAAGGCCGATGAACTTGCCAGAAATGGAACTACTGCACCACTTTCATCCAACAGGATGAATATTGGTATACCTATCGCTACATGTAAATTCATGCTAAAACACGATGCCATGAACGAAACAAATCTAAAGTGGTCAAACTTTACCACCTATCAGGCGACAAAACAGATCTGGCCAAAACTAGATCCAGAACGTTCCAAATGCTTGTTAACTCATCGTAGATCTCACCTTAGCTCCTTAATCGGTGTCATAACTGGACACTGTCTTATAGGCAGACATGCTATTAGACTCGGTGTCTTCTCGAACGACTTCTGCAGAAGTTGCATGGACTGGACGAGGAAGAAGAAGAGACTATAACTCATCTTCTTTGTTCATGCCCTTCTCTCTCACAAAGACGAAAATTACATTTGGGAGAATTCTTCTTCAGATAACAACTGTCTCCATCGCTTTATTAAAAGTTCCAATTGGTTTTAAAATTAGTGAGGTAGTGCCTTACTTTTATATGTGGTATCACAATGGACCTCGTATCTGGTCTAAGTGTTAACCTAACCTAACCTTTCCACCCACCTAACCTACAACCAACCACCCACTATTTTTGACATTTTCTCCAATGCCATTTTTAACAATACCCGCTCCCACCCCCCGCAACCACCACCGCCAACCTCCCAGCCCACGAGCCACGACCTAAGCAATTTCTTTACTTGGTGCCTGCCAACACAATACACAACCTTCTCGAACTGAATGTAAATAAATGCCAAGTCATTACAAACTCCATAAAACGCCCTCTTTTTATTGAGAATGAACCAGTTGCGATTGTCACTTCCATTCGAGATGTAGGTGTGATATGTGGTAACCAACTCAATTTTCGAGCTCACTATGATTTATGATAATATTATTAATAGATCTAACTCTACTCTGGGTTTTGTCGAAAGAAGTCTCTAATCTCTATATTACTTAGTCTCTGTATGTCACATTTGTTAAACCTCTTCTTGAGTACGCCTCCGTATAGTATGGTCTCCGTACCACCATCTTCACAATCAACGTACAGAAGCAAGCCGTTCAACGTAGATTTATTCGCTTTGTTGGAATTACACATATATCATGGTAACCGATCGGAGAGAAATTTCCTCAGATTCGGATGAAGTGCACGAATTTTGTATCAGGGTAGCCGTTCCGGAAAAAAATGAAGCATGCGTTTAAATGTCTGAATCACAGCGACGCACATTGAACTCATGCGATACAAATACAACGCGTCTATTTCATTTGTGTTTCTTCCGATTGCCTCCAACAGCAATTCAAATGCGGAGCTTTGACCTACGGTAGTAAAAAAATATACATATTTTCAAATAAAAAGGAAATTCAAACTATTTAATAAAATTAATAAATTTACAAACTCTTAGTTAGTAGACGTCGCGATAATGCCGATATACTCTTTGAATGGAGTCATTGATAGCGAAGGTCTACTTAATAAATTCAAACCAAACACTCGGAAACATCATTTGAGCACCTTTCCACTCTTCTGTATGCCTTTCCATCCTACCGTATATGCCCAAAAAGAACCAATTACTAGAATAATTCTAAAAGTAAACTATTCGAAAATGTTTGACTTAAACCTCCCTAAGTCCTCTCTCAAACTAGCTCTCCAATCTTAATCTTCCTTCTAGTCCTTTTTATCCTTATCTTTTTCTTCACGTTAGCTCTGTTACTCGCCCTCAAGAGAAAATTTTCTGTTTTTTACTTGCGATTATAGGTACTATAAGGCAAGTTATGGATTCGTGCAGAAAAAAAAATTCGAGATAACAATCACACATGACATTACGATGATGGAGAAGTCGAAAAAAGTGGGTCTGGGAATTCCGTCCGTCTGTCTGTCTGTCTGTCTGTCTGTCTGTCTGTCTGTTCGCGCTTCTAGAGCCTGAACGGATGGGCCGATTTGCTTCAAATTTGGTATCTAGGATTGATTTGGCCGTCCCTCGGAACGTATTTTTTATTTTTGCTCTAGGCCCAAAAATAACGGCACCTGCCATACAATCGTGAAGAAAAAAATTGATTTTCTCAAAAACGGCTCTAACGATTTTGATAAAACTTTCAGGATGCTATTTTTGTAAAACAATCTATCTTTTGGTTGGAAAATATTTTTCAAAATTTGTCTTATAACGGTACCTCTCATAGAACCAGTATTTTCAAATTAAATTTTCTCGTAAACTATACATTCGATTTCAATAAAATTTTGGCCACAGGAAGTCATTTATAATTTTATTAATATGGCATTTCAAATTTTTCAAAAACTTTTTTTTTTGATTTTTTATAATTTTTTCAAAAATTTTTTTGGTTTTCGAAATATGTTATAAACGGGTATATTGATTTTTTTTAAAATTATTTTTTCAAATGTAAACTACAGATTGCCATATAATTGCATACCCAAATAAATTTCAAAATATTTTTTGGAAAAGTTTTTGAAAAATAACCTTTTTAAAAAAAAACTGGTCGAACGATTTTCAATATTTTTTTTTCCTAGATTTACGTATAGCTTCGAAATTTTATTGCATACTTTGTTTTTCCGAGAAAACTCTTAAACTAATTTAAAAAATAAAAGAATTTTCGAAATTATTTAAATTTTTTTTTAAATCCATATATGCAGCCACTAAGCAATAATTGCTTATCATAAGAGCAAGTTCGTGCGACCCAGTCGTGCATTTTATTTAAACTTAGGGTCGCCCTAAAGTCAACCTAAAGTCTTAATCTTCCTCCTAGTCCTTTTATCCTTCTCTTTTTCTTCGCGTTAGCTCTAAGATATAATTATTGTTATTTAGCCTTGAGATATTAGCTTTGGTTGTTGAGCCCCGAAGTCACTCGGGGTCGCCACAGCTCGCTTTTTGAAATGCCTCAACTCGCCCTCAAGAGAAAATTCTCTGTTTTTTGAAACTTGGGGTCGCCCTGAAGTCGATCTTGGTATTTAGCTGGGGCGAGTTGAAGTAACGAATCAGCTGTTGAAGTGACTTTTGCTGTCAACCATTTCTTGTATATTTTTCTTCTGTATTTGATAATGCAAGTGAATGCATTTATTTTGATAAAAGTAAATATAAATCGAACAAAAATAAAGCAAAATGGAAACTTCTGATTTTGTGTGTTGTGAAAAATATACAATCAGCAGCCCAAATGCGTTTTTGAGAACGGCAAACCCCAGGGGTGGAATCGGCTAAGGTGATTTGTGATAAGTGATAGTCACAATCAACAAATTTTATCTGGCTAAGGTGATTGTCACATGTGACAATAATCTAGCCAGACGAAATTTGTTGATTGTGACTATCACATATCACAAATCACCTTAGCCGATTCCAACCCAAGTTTCTCTTGAAGTTGTCAAGAAAACCTGGGGCGACCCTGGGTAACGTTCAAAAAACTAATCAATTATGTGCTTGAACTAAGCGAAATAAGTAATAAGTTTTGAAAATGCTATAAAAAAAAAACTACTGAATATTTTCTCAAATTTCTTTTTTTATTTGAAAGTACAATCCTTCCGGTTAATAATGGAAAATAATTTCATTCAAATGGCTGCCTCGGCTGGCCGTGAAGTAGCCTACACGATCGGTCCAATTTTTAAGCACATTATCGATTGTGTGCAGCTGTATTTCACCAATGGCTTCACGAATATTGTCCTTTAAAGCGTCAATTGTCTCTGGCTTGTCGGCGTAACACTTATCTTTTACGGCACCCCACAAATAATAGTTTAACGGCGTCGAATCGCAGCTCCGCGGCTGATAACGCGATCTTCAAAAACAGTGCGCAAAACATCGAGTGTAGCCTCGGCTGTGTGGAACGTATCGCAGTCCTGTTGAAACCAAATGTTGCCAATATCCTCCTCTTCAATTTTTGTGAACAAAAATTCGTTCAACATGGCCCGATAACGATCGACTGTAACGGCCACTCCTTGCTCATTTTCGAAGAAAAATGGCCCAATTATGCCTCTGAACCAAAATCCGCACCAAACAGTGACTCGTTTTAGGTGTATCGGCTTTTCAATCTATGCGTGCGGGTTTTCTGTGCCCCAAATGCGACAATTTTGCTTGTTTACATACCCGCCAAGATCAAAATGAGCTTCATCTGAAAAGATGATTTTTTTTTGGCAAGAAAACGCATTGGGTGGTCAGTTGGCTTCAACTCCTGAACCAATTGGACTTTGTATGGCGTCATACCAAGGTCTTTATGCAAAATTCGTCTCAATGATGTCTCCGAAATGTTCAATTGTTGAGAACGACGGTGAATTGATGTTCATGGCGCTTCACGCACACTTTCTGCCACAGCAGCAATATTCTCGGGTGAACGCACTGTTTTTGGCTTTTTACGCTTTGGTTTATCGATGAGGATGCCAGTTTCTTTCACTTTTTTCACAAGGTAACGAACATACGGAGCTGCTTCTCTTCTTCCAAAATCCGTACGCAATTTTCGCACACATTCTGCAACATTACCATGATTTTCAAAGTAATGTCGCAATATTTCCCAGCGTTGTTCAACCGTATACACAACCATATTCTTTCAGCGGAAGGATAAAACTAGTTATCTGTCAAATCAGACATGAGCTAATTGTTACCATTCACGAAATAAGCACTAGTTCAAAAAAAATATTAGATGGCGGACCCTTTATAATACACAAAAAATTTTTGTATATTCCAAATTATGTACTAGAATGGTTTTATTACTGTACTCAATACAAATGTGTTCTTGATATTTTATTCGTTATTTATTATTTAAAAAAAACGACTACAAAGCGGATTAGGTACCCGAGTTCCAAAATCTTAATTTCCAAACCAAAATCCCCAAAACCAAAATCTCCCCATATTTCAGGTATATCTAAGAAATTATATTGGCGTGCCAATACATACAATATACCCAAAATATGGGGGATAGTTAAAACGACGTTATTTTTTTTTTAATTTTTTTTTTATAACGACTTAATTCATTATTTGCATTTTAAGATATTAGACCATTATAAATTTTAATCAGTTTTAAACTTTTAAACTTATCTAAGCAGTAGCACATATTGTCACCCCAATTTCCCAAGACCTTGTTGATGGTTTCGGGCTGTAGCTTGTGGATTGCTTTGATGACATTGGCCTTAAGTGCTTGAATTGTTTTCGGATTGTTGGCATAACATCAATCCATCACGGTTTCCCATAAAAAAAGTCCAATGGGGTCAAATCGCAGCTCCGATTCGGTCAATTAACATCACCAAGACCAAAAACCGCACTGTGTGGGCAACACAATCTTAATCTTCCTTCAGGAAACTACTTTCAGTGTCAAAATAATCTTTGATTTAAAACGAAATACTAGATGGCTCACCCTGTAAAAAAGGTACACATACAGCAATGTCACCAGAAAGCAGTGACAAACTGCGTTTGGAAATTACATTTTTGGGCATTTTGGTTTTGTTGATTTCGGTTTCGGGGATTTTGTAAATAAAAGTTTTGGTCTTTGAGATTTTAAATTTAAACATTTTTCACAACATGGAGATTTAAAGTTTTGGGGATTTTGTGCCTCGATATTTTGTGGGTCTCCCCTACGCAGCCAAATTAAAAGTAACATACGTAGAAAGCTTCAGTTTTATTTCTTTCGCACTCTCGTTTTCGCAAGTTTCACGAAACCAACCGTTAACTTTTTTCATATAAAATGTACCCTCTTCCACATTTTCAGAATCCAGTTTACAGATATCCCAATAACTAATGCATATTCGAATTTTGAAACTCTTCACACTTTAGATATTTTTTTTAACTTTAAGTTATTTGTGGTATTTCTTAAATATCAGTTGAAAGAATGGACACGATTGGAAGCCTACATCTTTCTTCAAGTTGAATTACTAAATTCCTCTTGCATAACAAAATAGAATTTAATTTTTAGTTTTAGCCGTGAGAGAACTTTAAGCTTTAATCGTGTAACCCGCTTCATTCGCTGCCAATAGAAATTTTCCTGAACATTTCTTTTAGAACTTCTTTCAAGAAAAAAGTACAAAACAACTGATTGAAACAATTATAGCATTCATTTTCTGCTTATTTTATTTTAGTTTGAAATCATTAAACAAATAAACTTCAAAGAACTTTGATTTATTTTGTATTGCATTTTTCTAATTCCAGAAAAAAGTTAAATATATAGCTTGTACAATTTTAGTACAGCCAACCTAATTATATGTTGGTTGTAATATAATGTGCTGTTTTTCTTTAGTTAAATTATTGCCATATTTTGAACAAAGTATTTAGGTCTGATTTTTGTTTTCAATATAAGAAATAAGAATTAAAAAAAAAAAATTATAATCATTTTAACCAAACTTAACAAACTAATGACAAAACATATGTATTCTATAAAACTTAAATATACTAAAAATAAAGTTAAAAATAGTATCTGTTAAGCATTCAAAATCAGATAAAATGGAAGAACTCTTAAAAAAAATTTAATTGCAAGGAACCAGTGAAAATCCTTTTCTCAAAAGGACTTTACAAATGAGAAAGTTTCCCCTTTTTATTCCTGTCTGAACTAAATAAGGTTAGTAGGTACGAAATTATTGCAAAAGGACCATGTTTAAACCTTCTTTTTATTATAGTTAGTTTGACATTGATTAAATTCAAATGAAGCTTCGTTAAAAGTTATCTTTTAGAAGGATGAAAGTATTTTGAATGTTTTCGGTTTTTTTTACTTGTTTTAAATCATTTGGTACCAAGTAGTTAAGGGTTTATAAGCCCAGCATTGTGTATAAAAGAAAAATCACGAATCTTTAAGTAAAGAATAGAAAATATGTTCCTGTTTGAGAACATTATAAAAATGTATACGTAAACGCAATGAGTAACAAATAAACAAAGAAAATATTTTTTTATAATTCATATAAGTGTACGAAATAAATAAAATTATGTAAACTTGCAAGCGCGTTGATTAAAATTTAATGTATATGTATATGTATATATTAAAATTGGGGATTTTAAAATGTATCACAACTTTTTTCGACATCAGGTTTCTGACCTTTAGGAAATCATTATATAAAAACACGAGAAACTTCCTCATTTTACCAAGATTAAAATGTAGTAAATATATTCATTTCGACATTGATCTTTAAAGCGGATATGTTTTTTTTTAATTATTTAAAATTTTATTTGTAAACGAGATAGTATACTGGTATATCAAGACAACAAATCATTATTTCAAACAACGACCTATTAAAAATTTATCTTCAAATATTTGAATGATGTATTTTCGATTCCTTAGCAGTCCCATGTTCCAGATTCTTCTTGTATAAAAGAAATTAATAAGATAAAAGTCTCAAAAAAAAGTTTTTGTATTTATTTAGGTTTAAATATGGAAGAATTTGTTTAAGGCAAAACTTATAAAATCTTAAAAAAATTAAATAATAAAATAAATGTTTTGTTTTTGTTTAATCTCTTACACACTAGTTTGGCATTTAAGTGTTTGTGGTACTACTATTTTTATAAATGAAGGATTCTTTTTTCTTTACTTCATTTTAGTTCAAAACTTATTATTGCGGTAAAAAATTATCTCTCGCACTTTTTTTTTTTGTTTTCTGTTTCTATTTGATTTCTTATTATGGTTTTAACTAATTTTTTTTTTACTAATTTTTCTTTCTTGATAACTTTAACAACATTTAGAAATATCTAAAGACCTTAAGGGTTAGGGATTAATTCTTAGTTTCTATCTTTAGATATATAGATTTACAAATAATTATCAACTAAACATTAATCAATATATAGCAGAATTAATTTTTTTTTCAATATATAAATTTTAAAATTACGTCGTTTCAATATGTACACTTATGATTGGTTTATTATCTTGTATGCTCTTTTTTTGCACAATGGTCAAAGTGTTTCTTGTGTTTTTTAAGTGTGCACTAAATAAAGTGTAAAATACTAAGTTATTAATGAGAGTGCAACACGTTCTCTTTGCTTATGTCTATATAATACATCATTTTCTGAGTGATTTACATCTGGCTTCTTAACCCTATTTGAGTGGCGGATGTGGATTATGTAACGTTAAGTTCTTCAAAATTTTCTCAATTTTTCTTTTTTTATACACCCAAGTTATATTTAGGTTCTTTTTGTTTTTCTGTTTACATTAGTAAATGTATCTTATATCAGAGAAAAATATGATAAGAACCAAACTATCCTAATTTTGTTTGTGTACATGTAAATATATACTTTATATATACATATATACACTCCGCTCCACTTGAATAGCAACAAACTTTTTTTGTACTATCAGAGCGTGTAGCGCTTTGGTAGCTTGTAAATCCACATTTTGGTTTTGTTCTTTTAACAGGGATCTTTTGCGAATACACTGCATGGGCAGACCATAAGGTTATTTTTTACCACTTTTTTTTAATTAATTCTTTAAAAACATAGTTTTTTTTGCTCCACTTGAATAGAAACATTCTCTTATATGAGGAAAAAAATAGCAAAATGCAGTAAAATGGGGTAGTTTTTTATTTATACACATATTACAGCTGTCATATATAATTTAAAGAATTTGCACTTTATACTTCATTGATTGTAGCAGTAAGTGATTCTTTGTCATCATATTGATGTCCAGACTCGTACACTAAACGAACCATCCATCACCATACGTTTTCGATAATATTAATAGTAGGAATAAAAAACTACACTCTTTCACTGCATTTAGTCAACTTTTTTCCTTATTTAAGAGAATTTTCATATTCAAGTGGAAAAAAAACAGTGTTTTTAACGAAGTTTTTAAAAAGTGGTAAAAAATAACATAACGGTCTATTTCCGAATTATTCTGACCATCCAGTTTATTCGCAATAGATCCCTCTTAAAAGAACAAAAACAAAAACAGAAAAGTGGATTTATAAACTTACCACAGCGCTACACATTCTGATAGTAAAAAAGTTTGTTTCTATGCAAGTGGAGTGGAGTGTATATACACATATGTTTTTACATATAAATATATATTTATACATAAATATATATTTATACATTAATATATAGGTACTTATATATAAATATATGTTAATATACATATTTATATATTTAAACATACATACATATTTATAGATATATATATATATATATATATATATATATATATATATATATATATATACATATATATATATATATATATATACAGATATATAAACAGATATATATATGTATATTTATATATATCTATATATATATATATATATTCATAAATGATGTTTGTATATATGTACAAGTTTTTTTTTATTTATACAATGTGGCACTCCCTCAGTCCCAAAGGTTTCTTAGATATTTAATAATATTACCTATATATACACCTACTATAGGTCTAAGATTGCATTCATATATTACACATATTTGTTTGTATAATCAAAAAATTGTTTTATTTTAATTACACATTAACAACATTCCCAAATATATATGTACAACATTAAAACATTGCATATCAAAACAGCATAAATGACTTGGTACAATTCACGTAGACATTCGTTTTTTTTTAACAATGATTTAAAGTTTTCCATATCAAAATACACACATATTCATTATTCATCACACACACTCTTAACCATATAATGTAAATAAAATTCGGTTTTGATCGCGAACACTCCTTTTACTCTCTCTCCGTAAAACTAAATTCAAAAGGTTTTTATAATAAGATTGTGATAGAATAATCAAACATATTTTTTTTTTAAATACAAAAATATAAACTTAAAACAAAAGACGCAAAATAATTTTGATTTCATTAAAATATACAGTCTTATTAAAAGTGACATTTTCATATTATTTTTTCTTTACAATGTTTGTTTTTATAAATTCATTTTTGACCAATTAATGTAGTAAGAAGGTGCAGATACTTATTTTTTTTTTTTTTTTGATATTTTTCTTAACGCTTTTTTTCTTGTATTTCATATAACAATACAAATTTATGAAGCAGCTTAAATTCATATTGTGTTCATATTATTAAGTCAATATGGCAGATCATATGTGGCACAAGTTTTTTTTTTTACTTTAGACTTTTTCGTTATTTAAAAATCAAGTTTTTAATTTGAACATATTTTTTAACCTTTAACTTATGATATAAGTGCTAATGTTTGGCTTTGCACAATAGCAAGTGGTTTCGAGTCGAGATTTGACAACGCGAGATCCGTTTATAATAAACAATTCTAGCTTCAAAAATAGTATTGCAAATTTTCTCTTTTATGTCATTATAATAATTTTATAATTTTGTTTACAATAGCTTTGTTATGCAAATTCTAATCAAATAAAATAAAATAGTATTAAAAGTTGACTAGCTTTAAAAATAAAACAAACCATGTTGCATTGTTTTTGTTTACTTTGTTAACTAAAAAATCAAAGATGTCATGTTTAAGGAATTATTTAATTTAAAAATAAACCCGAAAACACATTGTTGATTGCTGCGACTCGATACAATACTAATTCTGTGTGACTTGGCTTGCTTAAGAATAATTTCTGATAATAAATTTTAGATCTGCACATATTGCAGCTATGGCTTTTTTAACGACGACGGCGTACCGTTATGTTACACTTATTGCTCCACTCTCGCCACCATCTGAGGTCCGATGATGTGTTGGGTTACCTGTCGGTTCAACAGTAGCTTGCTTTCCAATGAGACAGTTTGAGACAGTTCCAGAAGCGGGACTATTTGCTGCATTATTTCCCCTTGTGGTGACTGAGAGCGGAAAGTGGTGACTAAAGTGCTGCAGATGTTGGCTTAAGGCAAATGCGTGATGTGGATGTGTTTGCTGTTGCTGGGATGGTAGCTGATGACTGTGTTGATTCTGACCAGAGGCAGAGGCAAAAACGTTTGGCGTTCCAACTGATGATCCGGATTCAGAAGCAGTATTCGTAAGCGGTTGGGATTTCATCAAAGTAGATGATGGCGACTTAACTGTGCTCTGTATCGACGAAGAAAGTGCTGAAGATTGCACTAAGGTTTTGCTTGAAGGATCGGATGATGCAAAGGAGGATGATGAGGCTAAAACTGTACTCTGCCCTACCGTACATGAAGCTTTCGCATATGTCACTGTACCAGGTATCCCAGTTATGTTTTGTTGCATTTGAGTGTTGGAATGTTGCTGTTGCAATCCCAACGGGCTTTGCTGCTGCTGCCGGTGCTGCTGATGTTGTTGATGCTGCTGCTGCAACATCAGCATTGGTGGGGAACTATTGTTATGGATATTATAATCGCGCTTTGTTAATTGATTAATGCTGAGCGGATTATTTACATCCCGAGGATTTGCACCGACAGGATTTCGTATAGCCTTTTCAAAAAATATCTCCGAAGGTGAGGATGAAGCTGAAGTTACATTACTGCCCCCCTGGCAAGAGGACGATGAAGATGATGAAGAGGAGGACGATGATGAAGAGGATAGAGATGACGAGAGTGAAGACGTTGACGCTGATCCAGGTCCATTACCAGATAACAATTGCACATTTTTATTACTTGCTGTCTGTGGAGGTAGAAGCTTACAGTCAAGTTTCATCCTGGTATCTTCTTGGGTGGAATTTAAAGCACTTGAAGAAATCCCAACGTTGTCACCAGCCGAATCATGTTGGTGATGCTGTTCTGGGATCAATACTTGTTTGATATCACCCCCCCTTATCGAATTTAAAGAATGACTATCAGAAGGGGCCATACCGGAACTCATAGTTAGAGACCCCGATTGATCGCCCGGGCCAAGGCCCATAGATGCAAGCTGACCTAGCCGATTGCCTATGTTGACATTATTCAAAAGTGATTGCACCATGCGATCTGCAATTGATTTGACGGAAGGAAGTGTCGGAAACGTTGTCACAGCTGTAGAAGTGACGACGTTATGATGCAGCATTTGATGTACAGATGTAGACGGCGTACTACTACTGTTGTTATTATCTGCCGCGATTCGACTGGTATCTATAAACATAGGCCTATGTTGTTGCTGATGATGGTGCTTTGACATAGATGGTTGCTGCTGTTGATGTTGTGAAGCGGGAGAAGACTGATTACTTAAACTATGTTGTTGCTGAGTACTTAGTTGATTCTGTTGTTGTTCAGCAACACCTATTGCAGATGCTGTCAAATTAGCTGCATTGCTATTGTTACAACCATTATTTTGATTATGAGCTGCATTGGGTGTTGAAGGACTAGTAAGCAAGTTAAGTGGACTAGCCAGACTTGTTGACGGACTTTGTAAGCTAGATAACGCACTTAGGCATCCTGGGCTCGATAACGATTGATTAAACGATTCACTGTCGTCGTCTATCGTTTTAACATCATCAATACTGCCACAACTTCCAAGGTTATCATCGCTTATGTGATTATCTACATCATTGTTGTCATCTCCGTCTACTTCCATATATCTTATACATTTTTTCTTGCGCCTGTTTTTGAGGATGAAAGAGAATAAAAACATTAAAGTTATAGAGTATAAATTACAGTAAAAAAGGCTATATTAACAACAATATATTAATAATATTAAAAAAAAACACATGCTAAGGTAAAATTTTTCATTTGGTATTAAATATAATAAACATAAAACTTTATAGCCACTCTTAAAGCAAGTTAAAAAAAATAATAATCAAACTATTTGAAGTGCACTATAACGTTTAGCAAGCAAAAATCTTAGTTCTTAAAAAAAGGCTGGCAAAAAATCGCCAAAATAAATCACAAGTATGATCTGGAGATACAAATTATGATAAAACGGAATAGAATTTAAATAATTGTCAAACTGCATTAAGTCCACAGCTTATGCACAAAATTTTTGACCAAACATTATAGAAAATAAAAAACGTTGTTAAAAAGCTAAGACAGCTAAAAAAGCGCTTAATATTTTATACTGAAGAAAATTTTATCCGGACACATAGAACATACACTTTAAAAACCAAAATCGAGGTTGATAAAATATATTATATAAAACACATTTTTAATTCAAAACGAAAAAAACATCAATCAGAAACATCAAAAACAATAAAACGATTATATATAGCAAAATTTTTTGAAGGATGCATGATATTAGATAGTAAATGTAAGATCGCATAAGCAATAAACAATTTTGTTTTTATTTCCTTTTTTCAGTTTGTCAGTTTTTCAGTTATGCAATGCAATCGTGGTTACATTTAAAAATCTAACATCATTTTCTTAAACAAAATTTTCAATGAAACGATAATAAAATTAATCAAAATTTGTATTATCAAGAAAAAAAATTAAAGACATTTATGTAGCAACAACAAAACTTCTTCAAATATAGGTATATTTAAAAACAAAAACGTATTAAAGCCATCAAAAAACTTGATTCATACGAGAATTCCAAGATCAGGTTCAGGTACTAAACATTTTTGCAACATCACTTTCTCTTGTTTGTAACTTTGGTTGAGAGTTGAAGTTCTCCAATATTTGTATGTATTTTTGATTTGTATCTTTGAACATTAGAAGTTTGGCTTTAACTGGGTTAAATTATACATAGGTATTTCAAAAATTTGAAAAAAAAACTTTCAAATTGCTTATGAACTCTTCTTGGTTGACTGAGTTTCATATATATATCGCTTGTTCGATTCGACACCATCCAGTACAAGGACTTAATGTTTATGATATAGCTTCGAATCTATTAATATATTTCTTGCTTTAATGTTTTGATTGTTTGTTTTAAGAAAATCATCTGTTCGCCTTATAAGTTAACATATGTCGGTGATGGTTGTTGAGGTCCGTTGGGTCCTGGATTCAGTCCTGTTTGTGATCCAATGAGAGCCGCCGTCGAGCCCATCAACTGTAGATGATTCGACGATGACGTTGATGATGACGACGACGACGATGAGTTAGGTACCAGGACAGTACCTACCGCCGAGACGGGCACTCCTGACGACGGTATGGCTTGCAAACCTGGACTATAAATGGCGTTATTATGATAGCCATCAGAAATCACAAATAAACATTTATATTTGATTGTATCGTATCATATCGTCGCGTTGCGGCAAGCATAAGTGGAGCAAGGATAAAGTATAAAGAGGGGTAGAGTTTAATTTTTCATTACTGAGGTTTAAATATTTTATTTGAAATTTTCAAGAATTTTATTTCATACGTTTCATATCATATAAATACATATATTTAAAGAAAACACAAATTATTATCAAAGGCTTTTTTTTCTAAAATTAAAAGACGTATATAAATGTATGCTTTGAATATTAACGAAATCCTTAATAAGGACCACAATATGAATATTTATTATTACTGTTTACTAAAATCCTTCAACCATAAAAGTAAGTGTGTAATTTTAAGGAAAAATAAGGTCGATGGAAATGGATAAGCTTTACTTGGCGGTTTGGTATTGTAAGTATTCAACTCTATGATGCTTCTGATTAATATTTTCTGGCGTTTTGTTAAATTAAATCAATGAATAGATATAAATTATAAAAACAATTTAAATCAAATGAAGTCTCTGTTTGAAAATTTTAATTTAATTGTAATAAATCAAAATTGTGTTTAGTTATGTAATATTTTAATAAAGCTCCAAAATAGTCAAAACAAAAAATGACAAAACATGTTTCTTCTGTAAATGTGTTTTTAATTAATATAAATGGAAATACACTAAAATATTATGTTTTTTTTTTTTGTTTTATTGTTGGGAAGATTCGTAGCAGTATAAAATTATAAATAAAATTTGAATGGGTGCATCAAAAACGAACAGTCTAAATGTTTGTTTTTTTGTTTGCGTCCTATGAGCTATAACTTACATTAAAAGAGAATAATTATTATTTTGACAACAAAAAAAGTTTTAAATTGTGCAAAAATATCCAAGTACTGAGTTTATTTTTAGTGTTACTTTCTTTGTGGAATGACACATTCCTTATTAGAGGAAAAAATCTAACCATTAATAAATAATTTTAAGCAGACAATATTCAATTTTGGTTTGAAGCTGCCGCTTATGAACTATACCACATTTGACAATAAGTGATGACATGAAGACAATTTCAATATAGACAAACTTGTTCTCTTTTCTTTCTTTTTTAAAGGAAATAATTAAAATTAAAGTAAAATATTCGCCCAAAAATGTTAACATATCTTTGAGATATTTTAATTATATATTTGTGTTTTCGTATTATTTTTGAAACTCATTTTTATGGTACCGAATATCTCAAATCAATTTTTCGGTGTTTACATAATATTTTGTTTAAGTCAAAGATCCAACATTTTGACAGATGACGTAGTTCTATTGCCGTTATAACAACAAAATACTAAAAACTGAATAAAATAAATATTTAAGGAGCGCTCCCATAGAACAAACGTGATTTTTTGATCGTTTTTGCTGTCTGTCCGTCTGTCACCAGGCTGTATCCCATGAATCGTAAAAGTTAGACAGTTAAAATTTTGACATATGATGTATTTCTATTGCCGCTATAACAACAAATACTAAAAAACTGAAAAACTGAAACACAAAAGTTTAAAGGGGCTCCCATACAACAAACGTGATTTGCTCGTTTTTATTATATGTATAGTGGTACGGAACCCTTCGTAAGCGAGTCCGACTCGCACTTGCACGTATTTTTTTTTTCATTTTGACGTAAATTTTTAAACTAACACTTCAAGATAATTGAAAAAAGAAATCCAATCATACAGTGGGAGATTTTTTCTCTGTGTGGGATTTGATTAAAACCCCGATTTTTTTGCATGAAACCAATAGTTGTCCTATAGAATAAGTTAAAAAAAAAAGAATAAGATAATTTCGTACGATATACGGAGCATATATTTTTTTTTGCGTACTATAAATAAATTTGTGAAAACTGCATTCAATTCCATGCAGTTGTTTTTGCGTGATGCACGTATAAATATACAGACCGACAAAAATTCTAAAAACTATTGTTTTAGCTTCTTCTAATAGATACAGAGACTCCCCATATAAGTTTTTTATCTGTATCTTCAATGATTTGAACAAACTGGGAACTTAATGCAAATATCTATTCTTTTTTTCCATTTTATCATGGATTTATTTCTATTTTCTGCTTTCAATCGATGAAATGAAATATCGCTATCTAGCGATAAGGTCAAATTGGTTTTATTTCGCAAAAAATGGAAATAGAGGTGAATTTGAGTTTTTGTTTAGTCGACTCTATTTCCAAAAAAAAGGTATAATGTCGATCACCATGTCGGCTTTATTTCCAGTCAGTGCACAAGCGAACTTCTCCCGATATTATTTCCATTTCGTTAGATGTTATTCCCATTTAAAAAAGACAATTCTACATTATAACCAATGAATTTACGTTTATTAATGTAAGGAACATAATATTTCTTTCTTCTATTATTATTTATTTAAATATACCATGACATAGTATCATGGGATGAATTGACTGCAAACACAATTCGGAAATTCGTGAATATTTCACTACTATTTATTCCAAAGGCTTGTTTTAAAAGTACAATTTATTAAAGTTTTTCGAAGTTAATAGTAGTGAATTATATATTTGAGTTTTCAATCAAGCCTTTCAAATAAATAGTAGTGAAATACATACTGTTCGCGCGCGCGAATATTGCACTACTCAAATATGTATATATATAATTCAGTACTGCTTACTTCCAAAAACTTTTATAAATCGTAACAAAAGAGCTATTTTTTAATTTTTTTCTGTGTCTGTTTATTCCGGTTAATCTCGCAAATGGCTGGGCCGACTCTGACGGGACTTTTACTGGCAGATATCTGGTGCCGTGCAATAAAGTCGTGTGCAATAAGGTCGAACGGGCTTTATTTCCATTTGTAATTGGAAATAGTGTCGAAATACACCTTTTTCTATGGTCGACATTATTACCATAACGAAATGGCAATAAGGTCGATGGCAAGGAAAATAATGTCGCATTCAAAATATTAGCAGAAAAAGATGGCAGAAGGGTGTGCAAACAGCGGCAAGGAAGGATGCGACGGCCCAGGTGGGCGGTGTAGATTTCCGGTGGTGCGGAGCCACCTTTTCCTTCTTATTAAGCTATTCTGTCGGCGTACAAATATAAATACTTCTAAGAACCATTCATCTGTTCAAATAAAGGAAGGACCGGAGAAAATATCGTGCTATAAAACTTGGCATAGGACTACCAGCTCCTTGGAGGGGTTCAATAACATACTATCTACGAAGCTCGCTAAGCGACATTATTTCCTTTTGCTATTTTTTTTTTTGCGAAATATAGCTTCGACATTATTACGCACGACCTTATTGCACGGCACCCAGATATCTATTAATGTAAGGCGTAACTAAGGCTATTTAAATTACCCTTTCATGTGGCGTTGCAGTCGCATTTTTTAAAAATCACGGTAACCAACTATAGTTAATAACAAAAAAAAAGTGAATCTAAACTGTTCAGGGATGTCTCTTACATTTTCGCTTAGGAGCACGTCAAATTCTGGTCATAACCCCATACAAGCACAAGTAAGTGCTTGTTTTATCTTTTGAACCCCTTTCCTGCTTTACCTTCGATCAAGATTTTTTTGTATACGGCATACGCGCCAAAGGGTTTGTTACAGCCCTTTTAATGATAAGTCACAGCGCGAGCGAAAGGTAATTAGGGAAGAAGGGAAAGAAGGTCGATGAACATTGGTCTTGAATGTTTGAAGATCAAAATGGCGAGGGAAAATTGTGCCAGGCAATTCATTCCACATTCGTGTTGTACGGCTAAAGAAAGAATCCGTATATTTAACGGTTAGTCCGAAATTGGGCTCAAGACTCAAGAGCGTTCCTAGCAAGACGAGTATTACGGGGAAAATAATTAAGGGGTGGAAAGCAGCTGGCTGCCTCGAGTGAGCATTTTTTTGTAAAAGAACCTGTAAAATATGGAAAGACTTGAAACATTTTGACGATGTTCGAGTGATGGAAATGTTTCCATAATGTTTCTTTCTCCTATCACTTTTAACGCTTTTTTCTGAACTCTGTATACAAGAACTTGAGAAGCACATGCCCAGAAATGGTAGCTTTACTCGAGTTAAGGGCGTATAAACGCTTTGTAAATTGTAGCCAGATCAGAAGGGGTGTAAAACTTCTTGCATCTTTAAGGAAGTCTAAGCATCTTGTAGCATTCTTGGTAATCCAAGTATATGATCATTTCAACGAAGGTTGTCACTGATACACATACCGAGTACTGATAGCTTTTCGGCCTAGCCGATGCAAGTACCATTGATGGATAATGGCATAGAGGATATGTTTAGCTTTAACAACAAAAGACAGCATTGAGCTCTAAACGCATTAAACTCCACACGATTTTTAATACCCCAGTTCACAATGCTGTTTAAATCGGAGTTTAATGAGTTTAGCATATGGTTTCATTGTAATAACACGTCCGCAGGCCGTGAATTATCAAAAATGTATATGAAAAGCTGAGGGTTGAGTCGTCAGCAAAACAATTTAATGGATAAGAAATCACAGACAAGAGATCATTTATAAAAATTAGAAAGAGAGTCGGAGACAGAACGAAGCCCTGGGGCACACCAGCATTTATATTGTGGAGATCAGACTTAAAACCGTCTAATACAACTTGTATTGCACGGTCCAGAACATAGCTTCTAATCCAAGCAATAATCTTGCTTTCGCCAAAGCGATGCAATGATTTGTTCCACTGTTCGGTGAGATATGCCATCAGATCGCCAGTTCAAAGCCGTACTGTCGGTCATTTAAAAGCTCCCGATCTTCGAGATATTTCTTGAGCTGACGATTTATCAGCGTTTCCATGACCTTGGAAAGAAGGGACGCAAGTGCAATTGGTCGGTAGGGTGAGGGGGAGGAAAAGTCATATTTTTTAGGGACGGGCTGGACAAATGCTGTTTTCCATTTACTAGGATAGATTCCTGAACTATAGGAGCGATGGAAAAGCTTACGCAATGGTATTGCCAGCAATGAAGAACACCTCTTCAGACAACATCCGGGCCAGCGGATTTGTGTTATATCAAGATCTTGAAGAACTCTTGCTACTGTACGAGTGCCGAAAAATACCTGTCACATAGAAAAAATAACGTTCTCAAGTACAGGAGGTTCATTGTTGCTTGCAGGCAACGTAGAACTTGCAGCAAAATGACCTGCAAGCATATTCGCCGTCTCCGAAGAGCTGACAATTGGTTTATTGTCAACGATGAGCGTTGGAACTTATGATGACGGACGTTGAGTTCTTGACGTTTTTTACAAATCACCATAAGTTTTTACTGCCTTTGGGACACTGCAGAATTTTTTGACGATGACATTTTTAAGCTGTAAAAAGTGGCCACAAGAAATCATAGCTCCTTTATAAATCTTAAATAATTACAAAAAAAAACCTTAAAATTGCTTAAGTGTTCTTTAATTGTTTACCTAAACCCTAAAGCAACCTTATTACAAAACGAAAAAAAAAACACACAATCTCAAGTAAGTTCTACTGATAAGTATCCCCTTAGCTGCAAAAATAGCTTAACAAAAATAGCTAAGCTTAATAAATGAATAAACGAGGTTAGGAGAAACATCTATTCATCTTTTGCAAGCGAAGCAGTAGTTGGTACTCAATTATGAGATCTTCTGAAATAGACGTTGAATCGACTTTGAAAAAGTTACTTAAGGAAAACAATGATGAACTATAGGTATATAGAAAGGGATCCGTTCAAAATCCCGAAAACCAAAATCCCGAAAAATTAAAATCCAGGATGTTAAAAATCCCGAACGATCGAAAGCTAGCCAAGTACTGCTGATTAAGAAAACTGTTGACACAGGCGCCTGCCAGACAACTGGACATAAACTTAGCGGAGCAACGAAGTTGCGTGAGCGGGTGTTTCCCCGAAAAAAATTAGTTAAAATCCCCAGATCCCGCTAAGCGGGTACTGCTGATTAAGAAAACTGTTGACACAGGCACCTGCCAGAAAACTGGACATACCCTTAGCGGAGCAACGAAGTTGCGTGAGCGGGTGTGCTATAAAGCCAAAGGCTTGCAATTATGTTTTAAAAATGATTTCGGGCAAGTGGCCGCCGCGGTTGGCTCGAATAAATTCCTGGGCGATTATGCCGACCGAATATTGGACGCAGCGGCGATGCGTCGCGCGAACTGAACCATTATGTTGGTAATATATTTGCACGATTTGCAAACGTTGTTCAGGAGTAAGTCTATTCATTACGAAATGGCAAACCAAATTGAGCATAAATCAAGTTACAGCTGTCAAAAAGATCAACTTCGAAAAAAGTATTGCCAGATTGAAAACCACATGTTTTTCCTTTTATTTTATTTTTTTCAAAATGTTATTCCGGTAGACGGCCATAAGCCAAACTCAAATAACTTAAGAAAGAAGTATTTGTGCATAAAACAGTTAGTTATAGTTTTTATATGAAATAAAATAAAAAATAAATGAAATAAAAAGTTTTCATGAGATAAATATCACCTATTTCTCAATCCATTGTACCAACAAAAAATCTTTCCTATCTTTCTATTCCTTCTAACTATTGCCGTAAAGTTCGCATTCAAAAAACCTTCGGTCTTACAGGCATATAGTTAAAAAAAAAAAGTCAATTCAAACTAAAACTAAAAACCTTTGAGGTTATACCAGAGGGTGTTCACTGATTACCACTGCTCAACAGATCATCATCATTCACATGTTCTTTCTCGCTACACTTGAGATTGATCTTAGTACTTTCGTTACAATGGTTGTAAAAAACTGCAACAACTAAAGTCAAGTCATTTCTTTCTATCTTGTGTGAAAGATTAAAAGATTAAAAAACTGCAAAAAACAAGAGCTTGAGGGACATCAAAGTGAAAGAGAAGAAAGACTCGAATCTTTCTTCCGCAAACGCAGTTTAGCCATTGTATTTAAAATCTATAGTATTCCCAAAAAGCGGAACGTTTTGTGCGCCATCTATGGACGACGTTCAAAAGCTTTAATTGGAGAGTAATTTTAGTGGTTTTTGTCTAAACTGCTATGGGAAGCAAAAACAACAATAGAAGACATTTGATGTAAAGTAGATAAAACAACTAGCGCCGTTATTGACGACGTTCAGAACTAAAATAAAATGTTCCATGAAATTACTTTAAAAATGTATATACAATGGTTTAGCACGAAAACACAAATGCTAATTGACAACCGGGTCTATCTACATAAGTATTAATTATTAATCAATCTAGTAACACACATGGATGTTTGAAGTTACACTTACAAGTAATAAGTTACAAGCAAAACCTACCCGTTGTCTAGTTCACTGATCTTAAATGTTGGATAGGATTTTTACTTTTACTTTTACTTTTACTTTTTTTAGTGCAAAAAAAACCAACTTTTACCATTTGGCCTTATTTCACTATGTTAAAGTGAAATAAAGCCAAAATTCGCACGAAGAGAAATTCAATAAGTGACTGTTTGTTTACTGTCGCGAAGAAATTAATTTAGTTTTCCTTACTGAATAAAGTGCTCGACTGGGTCGCACGAACTCCCTCTAAGTGAGAGGTCTTTGGTCTTCAGATTTAGGAGAAAAGAAAAGGGAAACATTTTTTGGAAAAATGAAGTATCTATCTATCTGATTACTTTTACTATTTTGAATTTAAGGACATTTTTTTTCAAAATCGTGAGACCATTTTTAAAAAAAAACGTAATTTTTTTTGAAAATCATATGGCAGGTACGATTAGTTTAAGAGCTAGAATGCTAATTCCAAAACCCATCTGTATGACGTCATAATAATACTGTGTTCCAAGTTTGAATTAAATGCTGTTGGTATTTATACAGACAGACGGACAAACGGACAGACGGACAAACGGACAGACGGACAGACAGACAGACGGACAGACGGACAGACGGACAGACGGACAGACGGACAGACGGACAGACGGACAGACGGACAGACGGACAGACGGACAGACGGATAGACGGACAGACGGACAGACGGACAGACGGACAGACGGACAGACGGACAGACGGACAGACGGACAGACGGACAGACGGACAGACGGACAGACGGACAGACGGACAGACGGACAGACGGACAGACGGACAGACGGACAGACGGACAGACGGACAGACGGACAGACGGACAGACGGACAGACGGACAGACGGACAGACGGACAGACGGACAGACGGACAGACGGACAGACGGACAGACGGACAGACAGACAGACAGCCGGACAGACTGGAGTAAGAGCAAGATTGTGCAACCCATTTGTGCATTTTATTTTACTAGGATTATTTCGGTATGCAGCACATTTTACTCGTTGTTGTATCTTCTCACATGGCATGTTTTTTATGTCTACACAAATAGGACCATAAATCATTAGTGTGACTATCCTCTGAAATGCATCAAGCAAGCTTTGAAACGACTGGAAAAATGCTTCTGCACCACAGAGCAACACTAATGTTGCTTCAGTTCCTCTCGAAAGGGCTTCATTCTTCTACCCAGCTTGAGGAAACAGCGATTTAAAAGAAATGTAGCATAGTTTCAACGGCCGAAAACAGCTAATAGCCTTAGAAGGATTGATTTACTGATGTAGTGTTCGGTTGCTAACCTATAGTTGTGGGGTAGAGCCCCAGCCTTGGGAGCAATTTTTTAATATTCACCCAGCTTCAACTGGGCGCCACCCGTGGGATTTTCGTGAGATAAATATCGCCTAATTCTCAATCCATTTTACCAACTTTCTCTATCCCTATCTTTTTATTTCTTCTAACTAATGCCGTGCAGTGTGCATTCAAAAGACCTTTGGTTTTACAGGCAAATAGTTAAATTATAAAAAAAAATCGTGTTCAACATTCAAAGGAATAGATGATGAATTAAGATGAGGGTGTTCTTGTCGGCATAGCAATTATGAGCAGTTTCAGAGATCGTTCAGAAAGGAAATAGCTAATAAACTGAAGAAGAAATACTTTATAAACTTTGATAAAAGAGCTACAATATATCGCGCGTCAAAATGTAATTGTGGAAGTGAGGATGAAAATAAAAAGAACGACGAACTGTTAAAAATTCCTAAACAAAATTTTTTTACAGAAAAGCCAGACAAATAAAAAAACTGTTTGACTTATTAAAAGAAGATTAGCTTAAAGCTATTAAAGTAGTAAAAGTGAATAAAATAGTAACAAGAAATGTCCTTTAAAAAAAACCGAATTTATAAACATTTCGGAACCTCAACTTTCGGATATTGAAGAGGAACTTATTTATCCCTTCTCACAAATATTTTTTTCGATTTATGTTTTATGGCGGGTCCAACTCGTGTAAGCCTGAGGATCTTGTACCCCGAACTTTATCCTAAAAAGCTAATTTTAGGGCAAGAGTGTTCAGCTAAAAGTTTGAAAGACCGTAATAATAGTAAAGTTAAGAATAACGAAATAAACTACAGCAATAAAGAACATTATCAAGTTGCAGTTCCAAAGATTGTGAAAATACACGTGCTGAAATATAGAAAAAACATACAAAAGATTTAATATCAAAAATAAAAATACTCTAAGATTCACACATGAAAATTTCGTTGGAGAAATCAAGATACTACGGAAAGGAAGTTGAATTCTCGAGTTCCAAAGTCGGCCACAATATAATCAAAACAGACACGAACAAAATTGAAACAATTACAACTTTGAGACAACTAAGAAGTTTTCTAGGACTCACTGGATCTATTTATTATTATAACAAACTCATTTAAAACTATGCGGGTATAGCAAAACGGGAGAAAATGGAAGAGTGTCCCAGTATATATCAAAGAAAACCGATATAAATTTGTATAAAGAAGGCCTAGTAGCATTTTAAACTTAAAAAAATATTTAGAAAATGAAGTGGAATTGGCACAACCGAATTTTGAGAAAAAACTCATATTAACGAACTTAGGATAAATCCCATTTTTATAAATGATCTCTTGTCTGTGACTTCTAATTCTAATCCATTAAGTTGTTTTGCTGACGACTCATATACGTTTGATAATTCACGGCCTTCGGACGTTTTATTACAATGATACCGTATAATAAGCTCATTAAATTTCGATTTAAACAGCATTGTCAACTGGAGTATTAGAGATCGTGTGGAGTTTAATGCGTCGAAAACTCAATGCTGTCTTTTGTTAAGCAAACCCCCTATGCCATTATCTATGAATGGTACTTCCATCGAGAAGGCCGAAAAGCTATCCGTACTCTGTATGCGTATCAGTGACAACCTTCCTTGGAATGACCACATACTTGAGATTGCCAAGAATGCTGCAAGATGCTTAGACTTTCTTAATAGATGCAAGAAGTTTTTCACCCCTTCTGATCTGGTTACAATTTACAAAGCGTTTATACGCCCTTAACTCGAGTACAGCTACCATTTCTGGGCAGGTGCTTCTCAAGTTCTTCTATACAGAGTTCAGAAAAAAGTGTTAAAAGTGATAGGAGAAAGAAACATTATGGAAACATTTCCATTACTCGAACATCGTCAAAATGTTTCAAGTCTTTCCATATTTTACAGGTTCTTTTACAAAAAAATGCTTACTCGAGGCAGCCAGTTGCGTTCCACCCCTTAATTATTTTCCCCGTAATACTCGTCTTGCTAGGAACGCTCATCAGTTTACACTTTAGCCCAATTTCGGACGTACCGTGAAATATAGGGATTTTTCTTTGACCGTACAACACGAATGTTGGATGAATTGCCTGGTACAATTTTCGCTTGTCATTTTGATCTTCAAACATTTAAGACCAATGTTCATCGACACCTCCTTTTCCTTCCTTTTAAGGGCTATACAAACCCCTTGAGGGTGTGTGCCGTATTAAAAAAAGAAAGACATTACATCGCTAACCTTTACGGAGTTTAGAACTTGGAAATTCACACAGTCCATTAACCTTTCACTTTTGCTGTTTCTTAAAAAAACCCTGATGCAAAAATGAAAAGATGGCATATAATCATTACAGAATACGCTCTTAAAATAATATGAAGACCAGGCAGTACAAACGTAGTAGCTGGCGCTCTTTCTAGACAAAATTTAAATAATTTAACTGACAGTTCCTCAACAGATGCAACTATACAAAGAAACAATGCCAAAAGAAAAATAAGGACTTATAAACCCAAAGAGATTGTTAAGAATGCATTTTAGAATTTTAAAATAAAAACAAAATAAGTAATAAATATAAAAAGAAGTAGTTAAGGAAAATTTAGGAAAAAGAATAAGAACAAAATATAGCATTATACATAAGGAAACTATTAAAAGTTAAATTACTATTATTATTTCAGAAAATGGAGACTTCAACGCTTATCTCATTATTTACATTAACTTTGACACCTGGTGACATTGTGGTTTACACCCGCGAAAACTATCTCTTATTATACTATGTATAAGATAATTTAGCTAAATGATTTATTAATCACGAAGGGCGATCACACCGAACAATTACTCGATTTAGTTTGACATGTACATATGTTAACTTTGACATTACATTTCTCAATTTCAATTTCACAAACTTCTAATGCCAAAGCTACCGGAAAATAGCTCGTCCAAATCGGCCCATTTCATTCTTTTTTATCTGTCTGGAATTGACATATTTTTGTTGTTAGAAAAACAAATAAAATGAATAAAAACCCTTGTTGATCCACTGTTTAAATAGATGAAATCGTTTAGCATATCGTTTAGGGATACATTCATTTTTAAATATAAATAACTAATATAAAAACTAAAAAGACTCACCGATTACAAGCAATTTAAATTAAAAATTTGACAGTTTGATAATAATTTTTTTTGCTGAATGAAGTACTGAATCAAGAGAGAGAGTATGTTTGATTTTATTTTGTGTATAGTTTTGCGATGACAGATACGTAATTTAAAATAAATCTAGCTTAAATTACGTTTATAACAACCATGAAATGGTACAATAAATCACATATTTAATTATATGATTTAGCTAAATAAAGTGATTTAGCTAAATCAGGCCGATGGAAACAGTAACACAGCACTTTATAGCGATTACGAAACAATTTTCCATTTCACAAATCTTAGTTTTTTGAAAGAATATTAAAAGAAACAAAATCAGAGATAAATAAGAATTACTTTAATAAGTTAGCGAACATATCAATGACGATTTACTAAATCCTAGTAGAGATTCGAACATTACTTTTATTAAAACACTTTTAGCACAACTTGAAATATAAAAAAGAAAAAGAATTAACTTTGATAATAAACTATCTGAACTAACTATAAGTAATATAAGACAATTTGTAACAAATCCTGAAATTTTTGACGCAATTCTAAATCTAGAGAAATAAATTAATATTGATAGAATTACAGAATTCACTTCAAACAATAGCTTTAGCAAAATCAGGAACTTTAAGCCCAGCGATATTGAATTTATAAGACACAAAAAAATTACGAGACATGGACATTGGTTACATCACTATAACGGACTAACTGCACGTTTCAAAATTAAAAATAGTTCAAAACGGAGATTCCGTTTTCTGTCTTCGTGAAACTAGGGCCATAAGCCAAACAGATGGGAAATTAATAGTAGAAAAAGCAATAGCCCAATGTAATAATACATTTACAACTATAAAAATTGTAAACAAGAATTAAAATATACTTTCTGTAAATTAATGCATAATGAAACATGCTTATCCAAATGTAAGACAATGAAAAAAGCTATAATGTAACAAGATAAAAGAAAATAATCTTGATTCAGAAATTATTAAGGATTTGTGTTCTATTCATATGTGGGCTGAATCGAATAAAATTCTGTTAAATCCAACTAAGTCACTCGGTATAGTATGTTCAAGACGAAATATTTCCTTGCATGACGTTCCCAAGCTTGATTTAAATGGCATTACTTTGCCTTATGTTGAACAAGTTAAATATCTAGGATTTCTTATAAATAGAAAAATGAGTTGTTGTGATGCTACGTCAGATACAATTAGAAAAGTTTACGGTGGATTACGTGCGTTAAGAACATCATCAAACTTATTGCTGCCGAATATGAAATCACACTTGGTGAAATCTTTACTAATGCCATTCTTTTCCTACAATTGTTTGGTATATTCTTGTCTAGATTATGAATGCAAGCGGAAGATTAACGTTGCATTCAATGACTGTCTGCGATACATTCATGGCTTACCAAGATATACGAGTGTTTCGCATTTTAAAACTTCACTGTTGGGAATGAACTTGGATGATTTTTACGGGTATAAATCGATTCTGAAACTTCATAACATAATACATTATGGTTGTCCCGAGTACTTACATGAAAATCTTATTTTTTTGCAATCGCCCAGAGGACTTAAATTAGTAATGCCGCGTTTACACACACTGTAGGAGAGCACTCTTATTTTGTCAATGCAATTAAGTTGTGGAATAATCTTCCACATCGGTTGCAAAGGATCATATCGCCAAGGGGATTTCGGGAGGAGCTGCTCAAACACATATCGGGAAGAACTTAGGTTTAT